>CM035409.1:32035526-32248026 GCA_020310875.1 Ceratopteris richardii | reverse complement strand
GACTGGTTTCAAGCCGAGTATAAAGGTAGTAATTCCACGTTAAGAAAGGAATTATCTAGGTTTTGGGCAATTGATTTTTCCAAAGTAATGTGATCTACTAGAGAACCATATATTCTTCCTAGGCATATTGAAAAAGCATTTTTTTTATAAAAACCCTGATGCTCATCCTTGGTGGCAAGTAATTCATGTTCAACCTAGAGGTAGGTCATTGTTTGAACGATTTATTGTTACCAAAAGAAAGTCCTCTTGATGATTCACCATCAGATACTGTGAATCATCAGATACTGATACATCAACATTTGAAAGAGAAATTAGAATCATGCACATGACAATGATACTAATCTTCTTGATGAAGAGGATAATACTCTACATGTTGATTCTACTGATGATGAAGAGGAATTACTAGAAATCGATATTAGTCCATCAATAGATGATGTTATTCATGAGAACACAGATTTAACAATAGAAGAAATAAATGAAATCAATAAGGATAATGAAGATGAGAGTATATTGATGTCTTACCAAAATGATGGGAATAATGAAAACATGAGTAGATTAGATAGTAGATCCTACTCTAGTTATCGATTAATAACTTGAATCATTTGAATGGATATCAAATAATAGATTCTTCTTCATTCAACTAGAATATCAATGAATCCTAGTAGAGAGATGAAATCATGTTCTTTTAAGTTAGAACATGAAGCTTGGGGGTATGCCTAAAATTTAATATATAGCTTTATTTTCGAGGAGCAAATTTTTGTCATGTATGTATGCATATGTGTGTGTATTCATGTGTATTATATGTATAAGTATGCACATATGTGTGTTTCATGTATATGTATGTGTGTGCATGTGTGATATATGTATACATGTGTTAGTATGCACACATGTATGTATGCATATGCATTTGTGTAATATATGCAAGTGTGTTTATAATTATGTATGCATGTATAAGTATACATGTGTGCATGTAGGAATGTATATGTGATGTGTATATATGTATATGTGTATATGTGTAAATGTGTACATGTAAATATGTATGCATGTATATGTATATATGTGTGCATATGGGCATGTATGTGGGATGCATATGTATCTACTCCATCATTTTATATTTATGTATATGTATCTACATGATGTGTATGTATCTTTATATACATTATGATCCTCGTTGATTTGAGTAACTATATATAGAGGCATAAGGTTGAGAGGAGAGACATCTCTCTAGTAGTTGGTCGGAGGAATAGATGCAATGTGTACATATACTTCAACCATATGGCTAAAAGGCTGAATTAAGGTTTCTACATTAGGGTTTGTAAAACCCTAATATCAAAATTAGTGTTTCCAAATCATGGTTTTTGAAATAGGGTTTTTGAGTTAGAATATATATATATATATATATATATATATATATATATATATATATATATATATATATATATATATATATATGTGTGTGTGTGTGTGTGTGTGTGTGTGTTGTGTGCGTGTGTATGTATGTATGTATGTATTCATGTATGTATGTATGTATGTATGTATATATATATATATATATATATATATATATATATATATATATATATATATATATATATATATATATATATATATATATATATATATATATATATTGTGTGTGTGTGTATGTGTGTGTATATGTATGTGTGTGTATGCATATGTATCTATATGTGCATATGCATGTGTATGTGTGTGTGTATGCATGTGTATGTGTATATATGTACGTATATATAATTATGTGAGTCTATGTGTGTGTACATATGATTATGTTTGTGTATGTGTATGTGTATGTGAGTATGTATATGTGTCTATGTATGTATTCATTAGATGTGTGTATCTCCATGCATGTGTATGTGTGTGTGTTAATGTGCATGTATGTGTGTGTATGTGTAAATGTGCATGTATATGTGTGTGTAAATGTGCATGCATGTGTGTGTATGTGTGTGTATGCATGTATGTGTACCTCTGGTCGCACTCCTTTCTCTCTCTCTCTCTCATATACATACATACATAAACACATATACACATATCCACACATATGTATACATACACACATACACATGTATGCATGTGACCTGATGTGCTTGTAAGTTTGTGTATATATGTGTGTGTATAGAAATATGTGTATAAATATATATGTAAATATATGTGTATATATATATGTGTGTGTATATATATAGTTACACATATAAATATAACAAATAAAAGCAATGCATACAGTGCATTATCACGACGATGAGCCATAAGTGTTCACATCTCTCTTAGACACCACTTACGTGACCACCCAATCCCAAATTCTATCTCAAGTGAACTAAGTACATATTTTTTATCCCTCTCATCATGCTCACTACAAAAATAAAAAAAATCATGTAAATAAAACATAAGATATTTATTTCAATTAATATGTAAAACTTGTACTTACTTCCACTGCAAGTGAACAAGGGGCAGGTAGGAGTCGCATAATGCGTGCATTCTTCTCTTGAACTCCAATCCACTCCCTATATACACTATATTTCCCTCTGGCTCTATATCGCACTCTAGCCCTAGGGTGCCTATGCATGTCCTCATAGGCACCTATGCTCTACTCTCATGATCTGGAGCTGGTATAGGTGTCTTGAAAATAGATAGATAAAAATAAATAAAAATATGTGATATAATATCGTTAAAAAAAAATATGAAAAAAAAACATACCTATGAGCAGATAGGTCTCTTCCTGCATGTGGAGCTGCAGAAGAGCCCTCCTCTGGTTGTTGGGTAAGCATCTCGGTCGTAAAATCCAACTCGTCATCATGCATCTCTGAGTACTCATGCATGACGATCCCTAAGGTATCAGGCGGAACTCTTGCTCTCATAAGACTTTTTATGAGAGTGAGTTTCACCTTTCTCTCTCTACTAGGATCCATAATATCTGTACATATAAAACAAAATGGGTTAGTGTGTATGCATGTGTATGTGTGCACCGTGTATGCATGTGTATGTATATATGCATGTGTGTATGTTTGTGGGCAGGTATGCATGTGACCTGATGTGCGTATACATATATGTATGTATATGTATGTGTGTGCGTATATGTATTTGTATGTATGTGTATGCATATAATTTGCTATCTTGCAAGCCTGCACCAACCATTTAGGAATATTTTTGCCTCCTCCATATCAATCCTCTCATCAACAAGTGCATCATGTAAATCTGCATCAAAGATCTACTTTGCCTCTTTTGCAACCAGTTTTGGACAACCCTTTATGGGATGATCATTTCCTTTATAGTGTTTGCCAAACTATTTCTTCTTTTCTATTTTTTTCACACCTTTGTCTTCCTTCTTTGATTGTGCAACATTAGCAGATTTTTGCCTACTAGTAGATGAGATCTATTTACCCTTGCCCTTCTAACTAGCTAAGAAATCTTGATCTTCAACATGCATAATAGAACCTGTTGTGCTTGGATTGATCTTCCTGCAACAAAACAAAGAATAACTCCTCAAATGTTAAGGCATTTGGATTGCATTTCATCATCAATCAAAGAGTAGATGCCAAACTCTTATATGAATTTGGAAGATTATTGAGAACATTCTACACAAGTGAACTATCTAGTAAGACTCTATTAGCAAAAATCAACTGTACCTTCAAATCTTTGATCTTTATCACAAAATTATCCATAGAATCTTCTTCATTCATATGCTTACTCTCCAACTATTTTTGGTGGTAAGCAACACGAGCCTCATTTGTTGCCTGATATAAAATGGTAAGTGTATCCCAAGCATCCTTTGTTATTTGGCAAGTGTGAATATGATGGATAATGGCACGTTTGACAGACAAGGTTATCAATGCATGTGCTTCAGCATCTCTACCATCCCATTGAAGTTGTTCTATAATGGGTGCAACAAGAACTGCAACATGAATAGGAATCTGAGGACCATCACCTTCAATGCCACCTATATCACCTTCAATAACTATATTCGTAGATGTAGTAGGGCATTTTTCAATACTTTGCACAAGATTCCACAATCCTTGTGCAACCAATACATGACACATCATATATGCCCATAATGGGTAATTGGTCCCATCCAACTTGTCCTCAACAACCAACATATGGAAACATTGCTACTTTCAGCCACATTGACTAAATACCTTGATGCAAAAAAATGACTATATTTCAAAAAGTTGAACATAACCACCTTGTTGAGCTCTTCTAAACCTATAGCAGACTTTGAGGCGCTTGTACTGGTGAACCAAAACCTATACATATGTTTGGCATAAAAGGACAAAATTGCATGCATAGGCATTGCGATAATGCATTCAAAGGCCAAAACAAGCTGAGATGGAGATTTTGATGCCATAAATCAAAGTTGTTTTGAACTTCTAATCTCCCTGAGTATGTTCCTCAATATTTATGCAATTTTGAGACTGTGACCAGAGGGGTATGGACTACGTCTTAGATGAAGTGTCGACCTACTATGATACCAATTGTTGAAGTTCAAGGTCTACAAAAGCACACAAATAGCACAAAGAAGAAGAAGAAGAAGAAGAAGAAGAAGAAGAAGCTTGGAGCATAACACAACACTGAATGCATTACCAAGTGAATGTACAAGAATAAGTGACTTGTATATACAAGCCGAGAGAAAAAAACCTCCTAAAGTGGGAAAAAAGTGTCTGACAGTCCTAAATGTGTTCACATGCAAATTCATTGGGCAGATTCTTTGTATACGATTTCTTGTTCCATAATAGTTTTATCACCAATGTTGATTCTAATGGAAGAAGGGAGGTCATTGCTAAGATGTAGTTCCACATAAACCTAGGGGTGCTAGCATGTGTTGAATGAGTCAAAAGCACCCTCATATGCGACCCCCAAACTTCAACTTTCATTGTCATCAGCATGCCAATCTCTTTGATAAGTTGATAAAGGTAGAATGGAAGGTTGGACATACCCAAAGGGGGAATATGGTATGCTTCTATTGTTTGGAATGAAATCTAAGAACCACCTAAAAAGGCACATTGTGGTTCTTTGAATTTTCTAGGTCCCTACATTAAGCGCTTGAAATGTCATTCCTTTGTTTTTGAACACTAGCATGACATGGTTTGCTAGAAGGGAATTGCATTCTTTTTTGGAACCATTCTTTTCAATTCCAAAACATAATGCTTTTGCTGGAGGGCTAGGGCATCAAAAGTTGATTGATTAAAATAGTCTTCTTTAGCTCTTCTTGCATCTTCTAGAACTCAACTTTTAAGAGAGACACTATCGAGGGCTCCACCTCAAAAAGGGGAAGTGACTCCCCAATACTAATAGCATCGATGGTTGGGGCCATGTTGTTCAAGACAAGTGGCAATCGCTATGAGGGGAAAGTGGGAGAGTGAGAAAGAGAGAGAAAAAGGGAGACAAAAGAAGAGAGAGAGGGGGAGAGAAGAAGAGCGAGAGAGGAAGGGAAAGAAAACGAGAGAGATAGATAGATGGATAGATGGATAGATAGAGAGAGAGACAGAGAGGAACCAAAAATTCCCCTTAACTCCTCTTGCACTTCGAGATATCTCCAAGCTCGAAGATAAATTCATGGTTGCTTTTCTTTCTTATAAAATAAAGAATCCTAAAAGGAAAGAAGAGGAGAGAGATGAAGACAAAAGAGAACTCGCCAAATTACCTTTCTCGAAAGCTAGAGGACGGGGAACAAAACACAACTCTCTTTTTTTCGAAATGCTTAAGGTTACTTTCTAATCTCTGATTGTATTTTTTTAACGTCTATAGCTTTTTGTAAATTTTGAAACCTCTAAAACTTTTTTTTGTTTAAGAGGAAGTTTACCTGAAGATTAATCTCCCTTATAGCTTGAATAATTGAAAGAACAATTGTGCAGGTAAAGGGATGTAGTACCCATGAGACTCCCCATATCCTACAAAGCACAGGTTAGACTGCCCAAAGGCGTTATTTAGAAAGGACTATTCAAAGGCAATGGATTTTACCTATACTTGAAGACAATACATTAGCCTAGGGTCCACACATGTCCTGTCATAGCGAGGAGTTGAAACCCTTGCCCTCACCTCAAAAAGTGAAAGGCTCAATCAAACAACCTATTGAAACAATGAAACCCTTAAAACTTTTGCTTGAAACAATGAAACCCGCCTTAAAAAAGAGTTAAAAGGAAAACCCACAAAGCAGAACGGAAAGCGATGCTAAAAAACAAGCTAAGCAAATGGATGTTATCGGGAGAATAAAACGATGCTATCCAGAAATGGAAACTTTGAATGTTGCACAAAAGCTTAGAGGTCGCAGATGCATCATCCATGTCAAAGCTTTCAAATGGTGTTGCTCTTACTTGGAAAGATACACACCCGACCTCGTAAGGTAGAGGCACCCATCTTGGGGAACTCTGAGGCATCCAACTGTTGCTCTGTTGGCAACTATTCCACTTGTAAAAATGACAATTCGGTCCTTTCTTTCTCCATAGTTGATTTATAATAAAATAATAATAATAATTAAAAAAAAGAGAGAGGATGCTCGACGGAAGGTTATTTTCTCAGAGTTTGAAATGATTGAAATAACAATCATATAGGTCAAGGGGCATATTACTCATGGGATCCCTTGTATTCCAGAAAGTAGAGGTAAGCTCCTCGAAGGTGGTACAACATATATGGCCCGAAAGTGACAAGGAGACACATCTGAATTTTGGCCTAAAGTCCGTTACATGCCAATGGTGGCTGCTAGCAGGGGTTGAACCCTTGCCCCTGCCTCAAGAGACGAACACCTTGCCCAACTGAACCAATACACATCATGCCATCATTGATTTCTTGTTGTTTTTCGTCATTGATTTCTCTGTTGTTGATCTCTTTGCTTTCCATTCGTACGATGGTCGGTTCATCTTGATCGGTAACCTTATTTTAGAACAATCTAGTGGTGGATATTATTTCTTCATGGGTGAATCTTTTCTTCCATGAATGAGAAAAAAAAGAGATTTCATTTGCATATTGATCACTTTATAAACACGTATGATAAATTTCTTATCTCTTGTAAAATATGGTTTTTGTGTTCATGGTTGTACTAAGCATATTGTGCTACATCATTTAGAATCATTTGAAAATAAGAATTTATGTCGAAGTGAAGCTTACATATATCTCAATATATGATAATGTCCATAATGCCATTGCTATTGTAAAAATCCTAATCTTTTCATGCTTACACTAAACACATCCAAGTGAATTATGGTAACTTCGAAATAAGAATTTAGGTTAGTGAAGTGAAGCTTATATGTATTGCAATATATGATCGTGTTATCTAAAGAAATTTTCATGTGATCATTAACATTTCTCGTTTATGCTAAATCTTTTATGAGTTGAAAAATGATACCTTGCACATCTTATAATCATTAGAGGTAGAAATGTCAAACAAAATACTTGTCTTTTTTTTTCAATTTTTCTTTCAACTATTTTTTCAAGTTTGTTTTCATATGACTCTTAAGATGCATTCGTGGGAGAATTCAAGGTTTTACAAGAAATTAGGGTTCCTATAAATTTAGCAATTGTACCATTTTGATAACTTTGTGATCTTTTGGGAATCTATTCACTTTTATAATGAAGATTTTGTAGAGAGGCTGCAAGTAGCAAATTGAACGTTTGAAACATTCTCTTAGCAAGAAGTTCAATATTTTGTTTTCCTTCTACAAGCGATTTTTTTTCAAGGACTCACTATATGAATTAAGTTTCATTTATATTGTCTAATCAAACTATGTACATACTATGTAAATTTGTGTCATCACCTCTCTCTAGAGTTACATACAAGTTTTTTTAATCTCTCTATGATTTCTATTTTTTCTTTTACGTTTGAGAACATAATCATTCTTACATGGCATCTGGTTACTTCATTTACATGAACTTTATTTATTATTGATTGTTTTCATATTGTTATTTATCACAAATATTTAATTTATTACATCTTGAAAAAGTTATCTCACATGATTATTGACCAACTATGAAGTTGTTACGCTCAAGGTTCTAGTACTGTATCTTTAGCCTTGTATGCCAACCAACTTGACCTCTAGCTCCAAGAGGGTTGTGCGACATATGTGGAGGAGACCACTTTATTACAGAGTTCCCAATGCCTAACTTGCAACCAATCAAACCTTGGCAAGGGTATTGCATAGATTGTGGCAAGGAGCATCTCTTTAGAGATTGCCTAAAGAATCCCTCTAATACATCAACGACCACACATATTAACATGATATAGAGGTGATTGACCCTTGTGAAAGAAACATGGAGAGCATAGTCTGTGTGAAAGCAATCACTAGAGCTCAATTCAAGCAAAAGGAGACTGAAGAACATTTGAGTGAGAGTGATACCATTGGCTCTAGGAGCCTAGCACTTAAGACCCTTTGCTAGTGATTGTGGAAGACTTAGTAGAACTTTTGAATCAATAAGGAGAAATAAATTTCAAAACTAGAATAATAGAAAGGAGAAGATGAGGAACAAATAGGCAAAGGCATTGAAGGAAGAAAGTCTAGTAGAAGATGAAAATTATCATCTTGCGATGAGGAGAATCTAAAAGGGAATGCAGGGAAAAGCCAAAGTACAAGCAATCAACCACAAAATAGGCATGTTCAATTCTAGCTAATCCTAAGGTGTAAGACTTAGACATGCTTTTGAAAGCATATCAATCAAGAATGGTGACATGACTGAGCCCTTAGCAACATGACGTGTTAGATGTTTTGATTTGAGATGCTCATAAATTGCCTCTTGTTCATAGTGATTTTTGTGGTCTTATGCAAACAACTTTGATTGGGAACTACCTTTACTCCATGACTTTTATTGATGAATTCTCCAAGCATGCATGGGTGTATCCATTGAAAGAAAATTATGAAGTGTCTATGTGCTTCAAACAGTTCCTCTTTATGGCTGAAAATATGTTAGCATGTAAATTGGGCACCATCTGCTTTGATCAAGGGGGGAATACATTTCTTCTGATTTAAATGCATTTTTGGTGTGTTTTATATACCTAAAACAATGGAGTTCCTGAAACAAAGAAAAGGTCTCTCATGAAAATGGTGAGGTGTATGGTCAAAAGTAAGGCTTTATCACATAGCGTCTGGATTGAGGTTGTTATGTGTGCAACTTATGTACTTAATAGGTTTCCCACCAAAGCATTGTAATTGATCACTCTATATGAGGCTTGGCATGGTCACGAGTCATCTGTTACTCGTCTACATGTCTTTGCTGGTATATGCATTAGTGCCTAAAGAACAATACAAAAAATTGGATGATAAAGCAATGAAATGTATTTTTGTTGGATACAGCCCTTAAAGCAAAGGTTATCATCTATATCATCCATAGATTAAACACATTTTGGTTATTCATGATGTTGTTTTTATGGAATATGTGATTCAACCATTACTTTCATGTACAAAGGACGCATTAATGAGTTTGAAGGATGTGTATAACAATTTTATCCCTCATTTTATTGATAGACAATCAAGTGTTAGTCCAAATGAGGCAATTTCTTAGCCTTTAGAGGTTTCATATGATCATGTTGATCATTCTACTCCTAATGCAAATTTACATGATACACTTATGGATGAGAGGACTAACATAGAGAAGCTAAAACTATGGAAAAATGACTAGTGCAAACTTTAAGAGATAGCAAATTAGATGCACCTTTTTCATATCATACATGTTTAGGATCTTATGGTGCTTCCTTTGCATCAGATTTCTATGCAATGGCTGCCTCTATTTTTTGTGATGAGAATGAGCATGTTTCTTTTGATGAAGCATAAAATTTAGAAAATTGGATGGATTCTATACAATCAAAATATGATGATATTATCAAGAATGGTACTTGGTCTTTATGTGATGTTCCTTCAAGCAAAAAGGCCATTGATACTAAATGGGTATTCAAGTTGAAATGTAAGCCTAATGGAATAGTTACAAGTATAAGGCTAGGCTAATTGCAAAAGTTTATGCTCAAGAGAGAGGCATTCATTTTTATGAGACCTTTTCTCCCACACTAGATAGATAATAGATAGATAGATAGATAGATAGATAGATAGATAGATAGATAGATAGATAGATAGATAGATAGATAGATAGATAGATAGATAGATAGATAGATAGATAGATAGATGGATGGATGGATGGATGGATGGATGGATGGATGGATGGATGGATGGATGGATGGATGGATGGATGGATGGATGGATGGATGGATGGATGGATGGATGGATGGATGGATGGATGGATGGATGGATGGATGGATGGATGGATGGATGGATGGATGGATGGATAGATAGATAGACAGATAGATAGATAGATAGATAGATAGATAGATAGATAGATAGATAGATAGATAGATAGATAGATAGATAGATAGATAGATAGATAGATAGATAGATAGATAGATAGATAGATAGATAGATAGACAAATAATGTAATCAAGCAATAGATAGGAGATGATGGAACCACACCTTGACAGATAGGAGATGGTTGAACTACACCCTAAGAGGGAGGATTAGGAATTAATCCTCAACCATGGCTTTTGGGGCAAGTGATTGGCCCATCCCACTCCTAGCTGGGAGGTCGAGAGTTCAAATCTCCTATAGTTCATTACATTGGTATCAGAGCCTATGAAGTAGGCTTGGGCAATACGGATTGACTCAATGGCCTCAAAAAAAGGTGCTTGGGCACTCTATAATGTGAAAGGGTACTAAGGGGCAAGGGAACACTTTGAGAATTGTGTCTAAGAAAGATTGGAGTGTATCTCTCAATCAGTAGCTTGGATTTAGGCATCTAAGATACCATTGGAAATCTCTCAGGATGATCTTTCCAAATCTAGAAATCTAGCTAGGAACTTTGAAGTCCTTGGCAAAACATAGGTGGTACTTGATTGAGGGTTCAAGATACCAAACATGGGTGAGAATGAGGTTCAAGATACTGAGTTTGAGAACAAGGGCTCAAGGCACCAAGGTTGCGAACAAGAAGGTTCAAGACACCAAAGTTGAGAGCAAGGGTTCAAGAGACCAAGACTTTGAAGAACGTTCAAGAGACTAAGCGAGGTTGAGGACATCAATTCAAGTGTACCTAATGATTTCAAGAGTTGATCACTAATTCTAGAAGGATACATGAGTAGATCATTGAGGACAATGATCAACCAAGGGGGAAGAATGTAATAAAGTGATAGATAGGAGATGGTTGAACCACACCTTGATAGATAGAAGATGGTTGGACTACACGCTAAGAGGAAGGATTAGGAAGCAATCCACAACCATGGCTTTTGGGGCAAGTGGTTAGCCCATCATACTCTTATTTGGGATTTCAAATCTCCTAGAGATATAATAGATAGATAGATGGATGGATGGATGGATGGATGGATGGGTGGGTGGGTGGGTGGTTGGGTGGGTAGGTAGTGTTGGTGCATTTTTTCCCAAGCCTACATGCTTGATAGGATTTTCATTTGTAGTCATATGTGTAGACATATGAACACCTCTTGTAAAAGAGTACATTTTATCTTTTGTAATGGTAAAAGAAAGAATGGCTTAAGTCATCCATGATGTAAAAAACAAATTCGTGGCTCTAACTACCTAAAACCATGAATCCATTAGTTGAGGGAATATTTCCTAATCCATAGCATCACTTTTACGTGAAGTCATTTGAATTCAAATTCAAAACTACCTCCAAAAGTAGCTATAAAGGGAGCAAGAAGGAAGTCGCCAAAGGACTACTTGATTCGTGCCCATCTCATGCCCATTTGTAGAGATTAAAGAGCTTACTCCATAGCTCTATCATTCTACTCCCATTGTGCAAGTATTCATTACCAATGAGGTTGTAATTATATGTGAATTTATACATTCATCATTTACTTCTTCTCTCATTTGTTCTCTGTTATACTCAATCAGAACAGTTAACTTAATAAGCTCATTTCTCGGGATATACATAACTTTTTTCAGAGTTTTAAAGTTGACTGGATAGCTCTCTAAGTCTATTTTATTCTCAAAAAAATTTATCTCCATTTAATTTACCGTCTGTGAGAAATCTGCATTTTACTGTTCACTGGTCTATCTCTTCAGAGCCCGACAATGGACGGAGTGTTCCAGGTTTTGCTAAAACTTTTTCTTAGTGCTCAGTTGATGAATTGAACTATTTTAACTTGGATTGGGAAGCTTGCTAAGCCTATTTTCTATTTCCAAAAGGAATTTTTCTAATTCATACCAGCTTGAGAGCACTATTTGTTTTTTCCAAAAAGTGTATGTGCAAAAATAGCAAGTTTTGGGAGCTAGTCATTTTGCAACTAGTCTGTCTTGGCTCAAACTTTTGAGATACTTGTTCCAAAGCACTTGTGTCATTTTTTTGTTGATTTAAGAAGCTCATAGGGTCTACTAACCAACTCTAAAGTCCCAGTTGGCTAGTGTGAAGCTGGTGGTAGCAGCACAAATTCATCTTTAGGTTGCATCCACCATCTCTTTCCACAGTGGTATCAGAGCATAGTCAATCAACATGGGAGATGGATTTCCATCAACAATTGACAAATTGGATAGAAACAACTACCCAGCATGGCCTCTAAGGATGGAGGATTATCTTCAAGGGACGAATCTATTTGTATACACATGTGGAGATGAAGCTATGCCACCATGAGGAACAAAGGGCAACCATCACATGAAGAAAAGGAAAGACTTTCAAATTGGTGTTCGAAGGATGCACTTGCAAGGTCCTATATTCTAAACTCAATCTCTGATCTTCTTTTGCCTCATGTCAAGGGATGTAAGACATCAAGAGAGACTTGGAACGCACTTTCTTCTTTCTTCTCCTCCAACATTCGAGCAAGGAAGAACCAATTGTGGATGGAGTTCACAACAATGAAGAAAATCCCCAAGCAAAGCATGATTGATTATGTCACAAAGATGAAGGAGATTTCAGATCAACTTGGAAGCATTGGAGAGATAATTGAAGAGGAACAAATCATAATCATAAATGGAATCAAAGTAGATGACAAGTGGGAGTACTTCACAACAGCCATGGATTTGTACATGGATATGCATGTACCTGACCTCAACACACTCATGGGCCAACTCTTCACTCATGAAGCAAAGATTAGCAAAGGTGGTGAGCCCTCAAGATGTAATCAAAATTTTGCCTTCTATTCTGATAAAGCTAAGATCAAGGACAAGTCAAAGAAATAGAAGAATGAAGATGAAGGTAGATCTTTCCAAGAAAACTTTGCAGGTAGAGGAAGAGCTAGAGGAAGAGGCAGAGGTGGAAAGCAAGGTAGGGGGAGATTCCAATCATCTCAACCTTGCATTATATGTGGCTTATCTAATCATTCTAATGAAGAATGTTTCGGGAACCAGAGGACCTCAAGAGGAAGAGGATTCAATAGAGGTGGCTATGGATCAAATAGAGGCAGATGCAATGGAGGCTACAACAACAACTACTACAACAACAATTACAACAACAACAACTATCAAAGTGGCCATAGAGGAAGAAGAGATTACAATAACTATGCAGAGGACCAAAGTCAAAAAGATTCATTATTGATTTTGAATTTATAACTGAAGAAGGGTAAGGATGATGATCACATCTTTTACATTGATTCAGGATGCTCAAATCATGTAGCAAGAAATGTGGCTTTACTTTCTAATTTGGAAGATCCTCACAACAAACATGAACTGCAAACAGGAGATGATACAAAGCACTTAGTGGAGAAGATAGGTAATGTGAAGACATCATATGGGAATATGAACCTCTTAAGCAAGGTCTTGTATGTCCCTACAATTACCAAACATTTAATAAGTGTTGGGCAGATTGTTGAAAAAGGATTGTAGGTTAGATTCAATTGATTTGGAGCATGTGTTGAAGACCCAAGGCAAGGATTTAGAAGGATTGCCAAAGGAGAAAATACAGGAAGGATTTTCACTTTTGAAGTGGAAGATACAAAGAATATAGCCTTATATAGCTATGGATCTCAAACTCTCACAGAGTTGGAGATATGGCAGAAAAGGCTTGCTCACATTGGTGAGAGGACATTCAAACAAGTTTGCAGGGACCAAAGTGTACTTGGCTTGCCTAATATCACAAGGCAACACATGATTTATAAGTGTGAAGTTTGTCAACTCGGCAAGGTTCATAGACAACCTTCCAATAAGAAGGGATATTTGTATCAAAATCTTTTGGATCTAGTGCACACAGATGTGTGGGGTCCAAGTAAGGAGCCATCTACATCAATCTCACAATATTATGTGTCTTTTGTAGATGATTATAGCAGGTGGACCATTCTTTTTTTCATGAAGAACAAGGATGAAGTTTTTAATTGCTTTAAGAAGTATGTTGCTCTTGTTGAAAACCAAACAAGTAGGACTTTGAAAAGACTTAGATCAGATGGTGGAGGAGAATACTTCTCTTTTGAATTTGATGCCTACTTGCATGAAAGAGGCATTAAAAGGGAAGTCACTACAAGGTATACGCGCGAACTCAATGGTGTAGCAAAGAGGAGAAACAGAGCTATTGTTGAAGCTACAAGGTCCATGCTCAATGAAAAGGGATTGCAAAACTACCTATGGGTAGAGGTTGTGTCTACAACCACATATGTCATAAATAGACTTCCATCTAAGTCACTAGATGGAACCAGTCCATATGAAGTGTGGAATGGAATTGCCACTTCCATGGAAAGAGGAGGCATTCATGGCACCTTCTGGATATTATCAATTATTTATCCACAATTTGCTTGGTCCACTCCAATCATGCCTTTAACAAATTGAAGAAGGTTCACATTCATGTGGATGCTTCCAAGTTCACATTTGGTTGTATTCTTGTGCAACCAATTGTTGAGGGAAAACAAGATCGCCTAATTGGTTATGCAAGTAGGCAACTGAATGAAGCTCGATGAATTATATTACAAGTGAGAGAGAAGGGCTAGGGATGGTCTATGTCATTAAAAATTCTAGGCACTATCTCTTAGCTAACAAAATTAAATTATTCATAGGCCAACAAGCATTTTTATGCCTAGTCGATAAATGTTTCAAAAAAAAGGAAGGAAGTTAGATGGTTCTTATTATTGATGGAGTTTGACTTCAAAGTACTACTGAAAAAAGGCAATACACATACTTGTGTTGATCATTTATCTAGAATGACACATGGAGAGCCTCCGATTGGAGTGGAAGATGAGTTTCATGATACTTATCTTTTCAACCTTGGGATGATCCCCTCCTCAACCAAAAAGATGGTACCATTGTTAATACATGGTCCAAGTCATAAGATCGACTCCAAAAAGGAGCAAGGTGTGTGGTGAATGAGAAACTTCCAACTGATATTAGGAAGTTTGTATTTCAAAGACTCAAATGGAGTTCTACCAAGAGTGTGGAAGACAACGAGAAACAATAGTTAATCCAACAATCCCACAAAAATGTACAAAATAAACATGAGGGAATATTTGGAACCACACAAAAATTGTATGGTCTAGGTGTGTACTTGACAAATATACAAAAGATGTACATAGATGTGTAACAATTTCTATGTTTTGTAGGATACCAAACCAGTTGAACATTCATGTATGAGCTATTGTACGATAGGCCCAAAGTTGAGAAAGCCAATTGTGGACCTTTTGAAGTCTAAAGTATATCCCTTGGGAGCTAGTACGGCTAGGAAAAGAGCATTGGAGGAAGCGAGCAAGATTATGCAATCATAGGAAATTAGCGTATTAAGAGAGGATGTGATGGTGAATTGTGAGTTTGTATTCATGAAGGGGAATACCTACCTATCTTAAAAATGGCTCATGCAAGAGAAACTATTGGCCATTTCTCTATAGAAAGGACGATTAAAATGATCTTGTTTGCATGATTATGGTGGCCTAAACTACACATCAATGTAGATACGTATGTGAGAAGCTATCACATATGCCAAATGATAAAATATATTTTGAGGAAAAATTATATGTCTATAGGACCTATGGTTAGTGTGAGAGCTCTCACTAGGTGGGGGTTTGATTTCATTTGGACCCATAAACCCACCAACAAGAGGCTTTCACATTAAATATATTATTGTGGCAACAAATTATCTCACATTGAATATAATATTGCATTCAAAAGATGGCTAAGTTCTTATTTGAGCAAATATTCACTAGATCTAGGCTATCTATAGAGATTGTAAGTGAAAGGGGCACTCACTTCATTAATGAATTAATTGAACACTATCGAATGAGCTCCTTGTGATTCACAAAAGAATGTTTCCCTATCGTCCACAAGTCAATGGGCAAGTTGAGGGTTCAAATAAGATTGTGCACTATTTTGACTAAAATAGTCAACAACGAGAGATCAAATCGGGAAAAATAGCTATATTATGTTGTTTGGGCTTTTAGAGTGGCTTATAAATAAACCCTCATAACTATCACATTCAATCTTCTCTATGGCCATAAAGCAATCCTTCCAATTGGCTTCTTTGTTCCTGCATTACGTGTGGATAAGGATTATGAATGGACTAGCCATTATCTATTTCAACAATAGGAGTGAATTGGGATGTTATGATAGACATGTTTGCATGTGGTTTCAAGAATATACACAGACAACATAGACAAAAGGCATACTATGATGTACACATAAAATACAAGGGGTGGAAAGTTGGTGATTTGGTGCTTGTCTATACACTCAAGCAACATGCTAAGAAGATTTAGAAATGGGCTTATGTCCCTATATAATTAATGAGATCTCATTAGGAAGTTCCATAAACCTAGCTAAATTGGATGATGATGTTTTACCTAACTACAATTAGTGGGTGTATAATTAAGGTCTACAAGGAGTCACTTATTGAATGTATACTTGCTAGGTTGTTAGGAGCACAAAATCAAAAAGAAAAGGAAGAATATATTTGTGAGGAATCAAGGCTAGAAGCATTAGAAAGAATAAGAAAGCAGCAAGAGTGGATACAAATAAGAGATGAGATACCTATCAGATATAATCAACTAATATTAGTAGTCAATTAACAAACTATGTCACTAGAAGGTGAAGCTTTGTGGATGGAAGGCCATAAATCAAGCTAGGTATTGTGGAAAGGAGTGTATCTTAATGGATGCACTAATAGTCATGAGAGAAACTCTTATAGTATAAGCAGCTCCTCATTCCCTAACTAGACTTACATGTCTTCCCACGAGAAGCCAACATAATTGACATTGATGATAATCACATTAAGCATCTAGGAGAGATAACCCTACACATTCATCTAGGTAATTCCATGATGATACATTCATTGTGGTGTGTGAAGATAAAAATTTGATGGAAGAACTTATCCTAAGGCAATATTGGATCTACAAATATGCAATCATTTTGAACCTAGCACAAGGTATCAAGTCCACTAAAATCCAAGGTACAGAGGTATGCAATTTTCTTGAAGAAAGGAATTTTCATAATCGGGTGTGCCACGAAGTAAAGTCTAAGTTGTCTAAATCTTTGTATGAATCCAACTTGATTGATCACTCACTTCCCATCACTAAGCGTACTACTTATTTTTTTATCTACCCAATGTACTATTTTCTTTGAGAGAATCCACTTGCAATTCTCAAAATTTCATGAAATCTACCCATGATATTAAAGATCCAATCGAGAACATTGGCGAGGTAGAAATGAAGAGAGGTTTGGGATCCTAATAAATCACTAAAAAGGAACCAATAGATTTACAAAGAAAAATCAAGTATAGCATTAACACAAATAAAACAAATGTGGATTCCAAAGAAACTTTACAACAATAAATCCAAGTACATAAGCACTTATTTTTTATCTATTTGTCACACGGAACAGGATCATACTAATGTCATATTTCTCAAAACTTAAATTTTTCCCTAGCCGATGTTTAGAAATGTTTGAAGAGCTTTCTTTATAGGGATTTTTGAGATCTTCTCAAAGATGACATCAAACTTGAATGCTAGACAGTCATTTATGATTTCCACTATTATACTTGAGTTGCTCTTGATAATCCAATAAAGATAAGGTACCGGAATGAAATTTTGATAAAGCATGTAATGGCTATCAACCATTAGGATCAAATAATTTATAATGCATACATAAGATGACATAACCAATTTGTTGGGGATAATAGCGTTCGAGGGGGAGCATGCAGGAGCATGTATGCATTGGCCCCAAAGTAATGGAGGTCCCAAATGAACAAGTAGAGATAAATAAAAGGAAAAGGAGAAGAATACATAAGAAGAAAAGATATGCCTCTAGTTATAGGTTGATTCTATGTAAGTGGTGTTTGAAGATAATGTAAAAGTTGGGAAGCTTTCAAAATTCATCTGGCTAAAGGAACCTAGTCAAGCAATAAAGGGTGATGACTTGAAGTACAACAAGGGGAAATTTTAAAAGATCAAATGTAGGAGTAAGTTAGCTTGTTGACCTAAGGTCGGTAGTAGTGATGGTCAAAAAAGACCTTTCTAGTGAGTACTTCAAGAATATTATGTAGTTTTTTAATGAGGATACAAATCATTCCATTACTGATGCATATGCATGATGCACTTATTAATAAGAGATCAAACATTGATGATGAAAAATCTATGCCAAGACAATTGGTGAAAAACTAGAGAGATGGTAAAGTAGATGTATCTTTAGCTTGTCATACTAATTTAGGCTTGCATGGTGCTTCTTTTGCACCAGATTTCTATGCAATGGTTGTTTTAATGATTTATTTTAGAACAATCCTATTTTCTTTGATAAAGTACAAAAATTAGAAAATTAGATTGCAGATATGCATTAAAAATTGATTATTATGAAGAATGATACTTCTTATTTATGTGTTTTGGTTCTTAAAAGGAAGCCTAGTAGCACTCAATGGGTATGTTAGCTGAAACACAAGATTGAGGGTTGTTTTGAACGTTATACATCTATGCATGTAGCCAAATTTTATGGTTAAGAGAAAGCATTGATTTTTATGAGATCTTTGCTCCTATTTGTTGTATGATGAACATTCATAGCATCTATGCGCTTGCAACTCACAATGGTCGGAATGTCCATCAATTGGACATCAAAATTGCATTTTTGAATTGGGACTTGCATAGATGACTACATGCTTTTTATCCATGTGTTTTTGTGTACAAAGGTAGCTTAAAGAAGGTATTGTATTGATTGAAACAAGCAACATGCACTTTGTATGAAAATATATACGCCTACTTATTGGCACATCTATTTCATAATAGTCTAAGTGAAATCACTTTATATGTGAAGCATGTAAATCATGTGCTTGTGATGATTTTGGTTCATGCTAATGAAATGCTACCAACTAGTCCTAATGAAATTCATATTGTTGACTTTAGGCTGATTTGCATTCATCTTTTGGAATTTCATATTTGGAATGTTCGAATCATTATTCTAGTGTTTAGTTTACAATTGAGTCTGCATGATTTGGAGATGGATTTGATGTTGGTCTCTATCAATAAGATGATGGATGCTTGATTTATATATGCATTACTCATCTTGAAATTCAAATTGTTTCCTCTTACATGGGAAATTTTATGCGTAGCCAAAGTTCCAAGCATTAGTAAGTGGTCAAGCATATCTTTCACTAGTTATTTGGTGCTCAATAATTTGGGTTATTTGATCTTAAGGAGGAGATTGGTGAAGTCGTGTGATGGCAATGTACCACTATGGATTCTCCAGATAGCTACACAATGATGTCTTCACAATAGAAAATCGAGCTCCGAACGTTAAACACATTACTCCGTATGAGACCCGTAGAATATGCAGAAACCACACATCACACAAAGAGCACAAACACATATTTCATAGGTTTTGCAGATGTGGTCAAACATGAAGATTTTTGCTGACAAGGACACTATATGTTTTATCACAGAACATATACAAAAGTATCAAATGTCCATTTGGCCTTTCACATGGACACTAATAGTAACAATCTCCCACTAAAGGCCAATATGACCAAATTGAATAGCAGAGAAAAAATAAAGAATGATAAAGAATACTTGAGTGTAAGTAGACAAGTTATATCTCCCACTTGATGGCCATGATACACAGTGTACAAATAACAATGCAAGATCAACAATCAAGTAACCCCCATCAAGTGACAACAATGTCGAAAGCTATCTTGTGGTAGAGCTTTAGTCAAAACATTTGCATCACTATCTCGAGTATGAAGCTTCTCAAGAATAACGCACTCAGTGGCTAAGTAGTCTCTAATGAAGTGATACTTCACCTCAATGTGCTTGGTCTTTGCATGATAAAATTGATTCTTAGCCAAAGCAATGGCACTCTGAATATCACTTAGCAAATAAGGTACATGCTTAGGTAGACCCATATCACAAGCAATCTGAGAAACCGCAATGCTTCCTTACATGCCTCACTTGAGAGTAATGGCTGAATAGAATCCTCCACAAAAACAACATCATCGCTAACCAGAATGCATTTAGTCTGTGGATGATACAGACGATAGCATTTTCATTCAGAATTGTATACAAACAAATACACCTCACTGCTTTATCATCCAATTTTTTGTGTTGTTGTTTAGGCACTAATGCATATGTCAAACAACCAAAAACATGTAGATGAGAAACTGATGGCTTGTGACCATGCCAAGACTCATACGGAGTGATAGACTGTAGTGCTTTAGTGGAACACATGTTAAGTATATATGTTGCAGACATAACAGCCTCAAGCCAGAAACTATGTGGTAAAGCCTAACTCTTGACCATACACCTCACCATCTCCATGAGTGACCTATTCCTTTGTTCAGAAAATCCATTCTTTTGAGGTGTATATGGCACTATACATTGATGTGTATATGGCATGTTCAGCCAAAAATGCATCAAGAAATATATTCCCCCCCTCGATCAGAATGGAGGTTGCCCATTTTACATGCTGACATATTTTCAGCCAAAACCAAAAAGTATTTGAAGCACATAAACACTTTGGACTTTGCTTTCAATGGATATACCCGTGCATGCCCGGAAAAATCATCAATGAAAGTCACAAAGAAAAGATAGTTTCCAAAAGAGGGTGTCTGCATAGGACCACATACATCACTATGAACAAGCTACAATGTCTGGGTAGCTCGAACTGAACCATCTTTTGGAAAGGAGGAACACTTCATTTTGCCCAAAATAAAGCCTTCACAAACATGTTTATCGGGTGCCTCAAATTTGGGCAAAGATGACACCATATCAAATTTTTGCAGGCATAGCAAACTAGCAAAATTCAGATGACCAAAGTGTGCATGCCAAAGCATTGCATCTCAAATAGCCTGAGAATCATGTACTGCACATGTTGAATCATTCATAGATTTTTCATATTCTATGAGCTTATCTTTTGGAACAAGTCCATAGCAAGTCCAAGTGATGTCCTGAGTCATCAAAAAACCTAGAGACTTGAAGGAAATGTCTAGACTTTGTAAAGTTCACTTGTGAACTACCTATGTAAAAGTAAAACGAATCTAACATGGTTGAGTCCACTTGATGAAAAAAGAAAAGAGAAGCCATGAATTTGTGATTGAGGGTAGTTGGAGAATCAAATCAATTACAATTAGGTGAGATTCAAATTCAAATTTGAGCTCCCAATATCACTATAAATGCATGACCTTCTATTCGCATTTTTTAGACCCACAAGCGCATAGCTTTATGCCATATCAAAGTGTGGTTTCAAGGCACACATATGTATCAGTAAGTCCATTGTACTTCACAATCAGTGTACATTCATTTTCATGATCATTTGAGTTCATATCTTTATGCTTTTGTGAGTATATTGTTCACTTCCATATACTCAGTTTTCTCAGTCAGATTGCAGAGATGATTTCTCTGAGCTTGGTACATCATTTTCAATTATTTAAGTTGGTAAATTTTTCTCCTTAAGTCTACACATGCTCATAAAATTTCATTGAAATTGGGTTTTCAATCTTGAGATATGTTCATTTGACATCGAATATATCTCTTCATTCTCTACTTCTCTTTTAGCACTCCATCATAATAGTAATTTTTGTAGAGTTACTTCTTAGTGTGTATTTCATAATTTTCTATTATTCAAAGCTTGATAGAATCATCATACTGTCTAGTATATGCCTACAAAATCTCATAATCATTGCATTTTTTAATCTTGAGATATTAACATTTCTCTGCTCACGGGTTTGAGTACTACTTGTTGATATATTTAGGGAGTGATGTGTGTGAACACTCTAGGACTGCCGGGGCACTTTTTTCCCTCTTTAGGAGGTTTTTTTTCCCCCGGCTTGTATATACGCCTATTGCCCTAATGGGCTACTTATCTTTGTACATTCTCTAGTAATACATTCAGTATTGTGTGTTTGTGCTCCAAGCTTCTTCTTCTTCCTTGTGTTGTTCGCGTGCTTCCGCAGACGTCTATCTCCAACAATTGGTATCAGAGCAGGTCGTCGCTTCTTCTAGGGTGCCGTCGACACTCCTCTGTTTGCAGTCTCAGATTCGCACGAAATTTGGTGAGCATACTCACGGTGTTTCCGAGATCAAAACGGATTCGCTTTGTGGTGCCGAAATTGCGATCTGAGCTCGTTTCGGCCTCCGAACACACTATCGCAGTGCTTGTGCAGGCTATTTCGTCCTTTTGTGCCAAAGCTATATACCAGTTTCTGTTTGCCAATTTAAGCGTCTCGAAGTCTGCTACAGGTCTAGCAGAACTTGTCTAGGCAGTTTCGTTCAACTTTTTGAGATACAGTCAATTTTCTGCATCAAGGTATTTCAGTCACCGGCCATGGCTGAAAGCAGTGATGTATTCCGTATGTTGGCTCTTGAGGATAAGTTGGATGGTACCAACTACCCATTATGGGCTTATATGATGCGACATGTACTAGTTGCAAAAGGACTGTGGAACATTGTGCAGGGTGTTGAAAGATGTCTTGTTACACCTGCGACTACAGGTACTACAAATACAAGTGCTGGAGGTGCTGGAGCAGATGAAGATGGTGTCGAAGATGATATTCCACAAATTCCTGTTCGTGCTGTTGTTTCTGTTGCACCTACTGCAGACCAGATTTGTTGGGATGGCAGAGATGCACAGGCACATGCATTGATAGCTTTGTCTGTCAAACGTGCCATTATTCCTCACATTCGCTCTTGCAGAACAGCAAAGGATGCTTGGGATACACTTACCACTTTGTACCAGGCTAGGAATGAGGCTCGTGTTGCTTACCTCCGAAAACAGTTGGAGAGTGAGCACATGAATGAAGGTGATTCTATGGACAGTTTTCTTACAAAGATCAAAGACCTGAAGGAATAATTGATTTCTGTTGATGAGGTTATACCAGATAGCTCACTTGTGCAGACCGTTTTGAATGGTCTTCCTGATTCATATCAGAGTTTTGCCTCTACTCTTCGGTTGATGATGAAAGGCAATTCGAATGCCTTGTCATTTGAGGAATTAGTCTCTGTTCTGTTGCAGGAAGATCAGTCCAGGCAGAACAGGTCCATTATGCGTGTTGCAGATCAAGCTTTCCTGGCTAGTCAGAAGGGCAAAGGAAAATGGAGCTCTTCCACTAGTAAGCAAAAATCTGCAAATGCTGCACAATCGAAGAACCAGGATAAAGATGAGAAGAAATCAAAAAAGCAGAAATTGTTTTGCAAGTACTGTAAAGGAAATGATTATATTATAAAGAAGTGTCCAAAACTGGCTGCTAAAGAGGCAAAGAAGAAAGAGGCTGGAATGGTTGTTGCAGAGGCCTCTACACCAAAAACAGAGTATGCAAATCTTGTGCAGGAAGAAGAATGGGCGTTTACTACTGTCTGCAGTTTTGACCCATCTTCTCATGATCAGTGCATGTCTGCAGTAGACTCAGATGTTTGGTACTTTGACAGTGGGGCGACCAAACATATTACCTCGCAGCGCAGTTTCTTCTCTTCACTCGAGCCTGCCCCTACAGGGAATACTGTCACATGTGCCAATAACTCCTCTTATCCTGTTATGGGAGTTGGTAAGATCATTCTGACTACTGCTGATGGTAGTTCTTTCACTTTGTCAGATTCTTTATTTGTGCCAGGGATCAAAAAGAACCTGTTATCAGTTTCTGCATTAGCCAAGATTGGCTTAATTGTGAAATTCGTTGATGACAGGTGTACAATCCATGATCTCTCAAATGGTGATGTGATTATTGCTTCTGGCATCTTATGTCGTGGGCTGTATAAGCTCATAGACTATGAAAGATCTGTGAATGATTCGGCATGTGCAGTTCATGATTCTCAGGCTATGTCAGATGCAAAGCTTTGGCATGCACGCTTTGGTCATCTAAATTTTGCTAGTTTGCTACGCCTGCAGAAATCTGAAATGGTGTCCTCTTTGCCCAAACTTGAGGCTCCTGGAAAACATGTTTGTGAAGGCTGTATTTTGGGCAAAATGCAACGTTCTTCCTTTCCAAAAGATGGTTCAGTTCGGGCTACGCAGAAATTGCAGCTTGTACATAGTGATGTCTGTGGTCCTATGCAGAGACCCTCTTTTGGAAATTACCTTTACTTCGTGACTTTCATTGATGATTTTTCCAGGCATGCATGGGTATATCCACTCAAAGCAAAGTCCGAAGTGTTCATGTGCTTCAAACAGTTTTTGGTTTTGGTTGAAAATTTGTCAGCATGTAAAATGGGCACCCTCCGTTCTGATCGAGGGGGGGAATATATGTCTTCAAATTTTAATGCATTTCTGGCTGAACGTGGGATAAAACACCAATGTACAATGCCGTATACACCTCAACAGAATGGAGTTGTTGAACGAAAGAACAGGTCACTCATGGAGATGGCGAGGTGCATGGTCAAAAGTCACACTTTACCACATAGTTTCTGGCTTGAGGCTGTCATGTGTGCAGCATATGTACTGAACAGGTGTCCCACTAAAGCGTTGTAGTCTATCACTCCATATGAGGCTTGGCATGACCACAAGCCATATGTTGCTCATCTGCGTGTTTTTGGTTGTTTGGCATATGCATTAGTGCCTGAACAACATCGCAGAAAATTGGATGATAAGGTAGTAAAATGTATTTTTGTTGAGTACAGTTCTGAAAGAAAAGGCTATCGTCTGTATCATCCACAGACTAAACGCATTCTGGTTAGCCGTGATGTTGTCTTTGTCGAAGATGCTATTCAGCCATTGCTTTCATGTACTAAGGAGACATCTGTTAGCTCCAAAGACATGTATGATACTTTGATGCCTCTTTTTACAGGTGGACAGTCTAGTGCTGGTCCTAATGAGGCAACTTCTCAGCCTTTGCAGGTTTCATATGATGATGCAGATCATTCCATTTCTGATGCAGATTTACATGATGCACTTGCTGATGAGAGAGCTGATATTGAGCAGGCAAAAACTATGCCAAAATGGCTGGTGCAGACTTTGCGTGACAGCAAATTAGATGCACCTTTGTCATATCGTACTCGTTCAAGCTCTCATAGTGCCTCCTTTGCATCAGATTGCTATGCTATGGCTGCATCTAGTCTCTGTGATGAGAATGAGCCTGTTTCTTTTGATGAAGCACAGAATTCAGAAAATTGGATGGCTGCTATGCAATCTGAATATGATGCTATAATGAAGAATGGTACATGGTCTTTATGTGACTTGCCTCCTGGCAAGAAGGCCATTGGCACTAAGTGGGTATACAAGCTGAAGCGTAAACCTGATGGTACAGTTGACAGGTATAAGGCTAGGCTTGTTGCAAAGGGTTATGCGCAGGAAAGAGGCATTGATTTTGATGAGACCTTTGCACCTACATGCCGTATGACTACTGTTCGGAGCATTTGTGCACTTGCAGCCCATCATGGTTGGAATGTACATCAGTTGGACATTAAAAAAGCATTTCTGAATGGTGACTTGCATGAAGAAGTGTATGTTTTTCAGCCCCGTGGCTTTGTGCAGAAAGGGCATGAAAACCAAGTGTGCAGGTTAAAGAAGGTGTTATATGGTTTAAAGCAAGCACCACATGCTTGGTATGAGAAGATACATGCCTATCTGATTGCACATGGTTTTGAGAACAGTCCAACTGAAAGCACCTTATATGTTAAGCGTGCTAATGATGTGCTTCTGATCATTGTTGTCTATGTAGACGACATGCTGCTCACTGGTCCTATTGAGAAGCATATTGCTGATTTCAAGGCTGATTTGCATGCCTCATTTGAGATGTCTGATTTGGGGCATTTGCATCACTATTTGGGCATTCAGTTTATGCAAGTTGATGGTGGAATGGCTTTGGATCAAATGAAATATATTGACACATTATTGCAGCGTTTTGGCCTTGAAGACTGTAAGCCTATTGCCACTCCTATGGAGACAGGTTTACGATTGAGTCTTCATGATGCTGGAGATGCATTTGATGTTGTTCTCTATCAGCAGGCTGTTGGATGCTTGATTTACTTATGCATTACTCGGCCAGATATTCAGTTTGTTGTCTCACAGATGAGCAGGTTTATGCATTGCCCAGGAGTCACGCATTGGAAGGCGGTTAAGCGCATCTTTCGCTACTTGGGTGGTACTCGGCTACTTGGGTTGTTTTATCCCAAGGGGGGATCACTACCGCCAGATTTGCATGATTTTTCTGACTCAGATTGGGCCGGTTGCTATGACACTCGTGTGTCCACCAGTGGCTTTTGCTTCATGCTTGGTAGCTCATGTATATCTTGGTTGAGCAAGAAGCAGCCTACTGTGGCCACTTCCAGTTGTGAGGCTGAGTATAGGGCAGCTTTTACAGCGCCTGTTGAGTGTGTGTGGCTCAGACGCCTTATGGCTGATTTGGGTGTTGGCCAGTCTTCTGCCACCACCATCTTCACTGACAGTCAGAGCGCATTGGCAGTTGCGAGGAACCCTGTGTTCCATGCTCGCACTAAGCACATTGAGGTGCATTATCACTATGTCAGGGAGAGGTTCTCTACTGGGGAGATCAGTTTGGCATATGTGCCCACGTAGGAGAACATTGCAGACCTTTTCACGAAGGCTCTGCCTAGGGAGAAGTTTGAAGCTTTTCGCAAAGCTTTGGGCTTACTTCCTTTTGTGGAGTGATTTCCACATAGCTTGGCACTTCCTTATACATGAGTGCCAGCCCCTTGTTCACCGCATCACTCCCAGGGGGGATTTGTTGATATATTTAGGTAGTGATGTGTGTGAACACTCTAGGACTGCCGGGGCACTTTTTTCCCTCTTTAGGAGGTTTTTTTCCCCCGGCTTGTATATACGCCTATTGCCCTAATGGGCTACTTATCTTTGTACATTCTCTAGTAATACATTCAGTATTGTGTGTTTGTGCTCCAAGCTTCTTCTTCTTCCTTGTGCTGTTCGCGTGCTTCCGCAGATGTCTATCTCCAACACTACTATAGCCTGTGAAAATCGGGGTGATGCTACAACTTGCTAAACACTTTTCTCTTTATGTAGTCCATCATTTTTTATGAGATAACTCTTGATTGTTAGCTTACTAAGTTACTAAGAGTTACCCAAAAGGAATCAATTCAATTGCTGTTGTGGCCAGAGAATTGTTCAAAACACTCGACAGGTGTATGAACATAAATAACAAGTTTCTTTATCTTGAATCTACTTCAGCTTCTCTTATTCATCTTTTTTAGAGTGATCTTCCAAGGTACATAGGGTGTCTAATACATCCTTTGGCAAGCTAAAAGGGCCCACTACATATCCATGGGGTTTATTTGGTTGCAGTAGTGCAAAGTTTTTGTAACACCACTTCATCTTCTCCAAGTTTAAATCCGTCTCTTCACAGTATATAGCCCAGGACATAAAATCCCAGAAGCAATAATCACGTCACCATTTGACAAATCATGAATTGTACATTTGTCATAAACAAATTTCACAACTAATCCTATCTTGGCTAAAGCTCAAATTGATAACAAATTCTTCTTGATCCATGGCAAAAATAATGCATCCGACAATGTAAAAGAACTACCATCAGCAATAGTCAGAATGACCTTACCAACTCCCATGATAGGATAAGAGGAGTTGTTGGCACATGTGACAATATTCCTTATAGGGGTAGGCTCAAGTGAAGTAAAGAAATTGCACTATGAGGTAATATGTTTGGTTTCCCCACCATCAAAGTACCAAACATCTAAGTCTACTGTAGACATATATTGTTCAAGAGAAGATGGTTCAAAACTGCAAACAGTAGTAAATGCCCATTCTTCATTCTATTCTAGATTAGCAGACTCTTGTAGCGACCTCTGCAACAACCATTCCAACCTCTTTTTTCTTTTCCTCTTTTGCAGCAAGTTTTGGAAAAAAAAATTTGACATGATCATTTGCTTTACAATACTTGTAAAACGATTTCTACTTTTCTATTTTCTTGTCATCTCTATCATCCCTCTTTGATTGTGCAGAATTAGCATATTTGTGCTTACTAGTAGAAGAGCTCCATTTATCTTTGCCCTTCTGACTAGCCAAGAAAGCTTGATCTGCAACATGCATAGTGGACCTTTTCTACCTAGACTAATCTTCCTACAATAGAACAGAGACTCCTCAAATGTTAAGACATTTGGATTGCCTTTCATCATCAAAAAAAGAGTAGAAGAAAAACTCTGATATGAATCAAGAAGACCATTCAGAACGGTTTGCACAAGTGAACTATCAAGCAAGACTTCATGTTGAAGCTCAAAGTCAAGGACAAAGCATGGAAGCACATCAAAAGGTGGACACACAAGGAAAGGGAGCAAGTAGGGAGCTCCATGAAGTGTATGTTAAATTTTCCGATGAATCCCCTATAAAAATAGTGATTTTCATCACTAAAAACCATTGTAAATACCATTATCTATTTTTATAACTCCATTTTGTTCAATCCGAGGAGTCCTCGAGCTTGAGGAGTATTAGAAGTACCATCGTACCAATTTTCATAATTTTTAGACTTCGTTTGAGCCCTCAAATAAGCCCTGGAACCTAATTTTTAACTATGCCGGACACTAGGTCTGGACAGGGCCAAAACTAGTCAAAAAACTATAAAAAGAGCTAGAGAGCTCATTTTTGGGGTTAGCTTGTTAGAGAATAGAACTTTTGTAAGAGAACTCTTTTGCAATCTAAGCTTTCCATTGTTCCTCTCATTGATCTTACTTTGTGCGCGTGTGTGTGTATGTGTGTGCATGTTTGTGTGCTTTCACTCACGCACTTGTGCATTCAATTGCTCATGGTCTTCATACCGGTCCTCACGTCTCCGCGGATTGACAAGTAAAGGAGGTGGTGCTTACGCTTGAGCTACACCAAATTTTGGCGTCGTTGCTGGGGAGAGAGCTTCAAGGACGAGCGTTGTGATGGTAAGATCATAGATTTGCGACGTTGGAAGGTAAAAAAACTGTCATTTCAGTTCATTTTCTGTTTTTTTTTTCCTCTTCATCCTTATCATCATCATCATCTTCACCTTCTTCCGTCTTCTTCTTCATAGAAATTTCTTGTTTTTAGTGCATTTTCACCATATTCATACCATTTTTCATGCATTATTGTGTAGGAAGGAGTTAGGAGGTGCAAGGGAGAGCAAGCGCTGTGTTTTTTTTTCATGATTTCTGCTCATACGGAGCTCGTGATAGCCGGCGCTCATAAATTTGAATTTCCCGCCAAAAAACGCGATTCTGTGATGAAAATCGCGATTTTGTGAAAATTCAAAATTTTTTGAAAAATCACGATTTTTTGTTTTCCCGCCTAAAATTTGGCTGAAAGAATCACGATTATGTGGTCATTCTCAGAATCGCGATTCTGTGATTGTGCTCAAAATTGCGATTCTCACAAATCCCTACTCAAAATCGCGATTCTCAAAAAATCACGATTTTCAGTAAAAACACGATTTTGTGAAAAAAGGCGATTCTGTGTAAACACGATTTTTTGCTCAAAATCGCGATTTTCAAAAAACACGATTCTTTGCTCAAAATCGCGATTCTCACAAATCACGATTTTCAGCAAAAACATGATTTTCAACCAAAAAACACGATTCTGAGAAATTACGATTCTCTAAAACACGATTTTATGAAAACATGATTCTCTGTTGACAATCGCGATTTTCATGTCAAAAACACGATTCTGAGAAAATACGATTTTTAGCGGGCTCAAAATCACGATTCTCATAAATCACGATTTTTAGCCAAAAGCACGATTTTGTGAAAAAAGGAGATTCTGTGTAAACACGATTTTTTGCTCAAAATCGTGATTTTCAAAAAACACGATTCTCTGCTCAAAATCGCGATTCTCACAAATCACGATTTTCAGCAAAAACACGATTTTCAAAAAATCACGATTTTCAACCAAAAACACGATTTTGTGAATCACGATTCTCTGAGTCAAAATCGCGATTCTCTAAAACACGATTTTGTGCTTAACATCGCGATTTTCAAAAACACGATTTTGTGCTCAACATCGCGATTTTCAGAAACACGATTTTGTGCTCAACATCGTGATTTTCAGAAACACGATTTTGTGCTCAACATCGCGATTTTCTAAAACATGATTCTATGCTCAACATCGCGATTTTCAGAAACACGATTTTGTGCTCAACATCGCGATTTTCAGAAACACGATTTTGTGCTCAACATCGCAATTTTCTAAAACACGATTCTTTGCCCAACATCGCGATTTTCAAAAACACGATTTTCAGTTCAAAATCGCGATTTTCAAAACATGATTTTGTGAAAAACACGATTTTGTGAACACGATTCTCAAGGTACAAAATCGCGATTTGTTCACAAAATCGCGATTTTCTCTAAAAGGTCCTGTTTGCCTATTTTGACCCCCAAGAGCCTGATTTGACATAACTTTTTCATCCGAAGTCCATTTTTTGAGCTCTATAGCTCGTTGGAAAGCTCGTTTCAAATCCTACTCGATCTCAACTATTTTTTTCAAGAATAACGTGTTGATTTTGAGATAGGATAATTTGAAGTTGACCCTCAAGTGGGACTAGGGAACCAAGGGGGCTCCAAAGAATTTTGAACCATACCAAAGGGAAAATTTGGACTCTTGACTAAAGCTTATGAACCTGAGATCTGGTAGACACTTAGGCAAGGATAAACAAAGCATTAGATCTTCTGAGGCTAGTGTCAACCATACATCCAAGTCTTGGGCACAACAACTAAGTGGTCATCTTTTACTAAGTTCAGACACAAGTGATTCAGAAATGTCTTTTAGCATGGGAAAACCTGCAGGTGGCTCAGGGACTGCCCATCTACAAACACTAGAAGGTCCCTATAAGACACAGTTGGAATATATTCGGACCAACCAATTAGGTGCTCGCATCTATGAGGATGGTCTGAGGCGATCAGTGGTCCAACTCAAAAATCCATATCAATCCTTTGGACTTGAACACCCGGTGGTCAAGTTCGAAGAGCGTTCATACATTGATAAGGAATGAACCATGTATGTGGTCACCAACCTACCAGAAAGGACTAATGAGTTTGGAAATGTCATTCCTGAGAATGAAATAGGAGACCTAGAACAAGGAAATGTAGGACAAGGACCCCAGACTCCTAGAGGTAAGTCAGTTTTGACCCGAGTGATCAGTCCGGACTGGATCCCTCAAGACAACAAAAGCATAGAACTATTTTTGAATAGAGAAACAGAGGAAGCCTTTTGGAGATTCAAGCCAGATCAACCTAGCCAATTGGGCATAGTTATCATCTATGAATTCAAAGATCCTGAGATACCAGGCAAAGTTGTCTACCTGGATAACACATCAGAGAAGATATTCTTGGTAACAGAACATGATAGACATGCATATACTTGGAAGAATGAATTGATTTTCCCTCCACCAAGATCCAATGTATCCCATGGCCTCCAAGGAGTAGGATCATCCCAAGCTCAGGAAGCCCAGAGAGAAAGAACTAGAGAGAGACCTGAGGTAAGTTTTGCACACACGGTGGGCAGAAATAGACCAGGATTTGAAAATGAAAGACCTGAAAGAGAGAGACATCAAGCACATAGGCAACAAAGAGATGAACATGATTTTCCCTTGCCTAGATCCTGAGAGCACCCAAGAACCCTTAGACCCACTCAAGTGATCAAGGCAATGAAGAATTATTTTGACGGGTTAGGAGATCCTTATGATCATGTGGCCGAGTTCAAACAAGTGTTAAGAGCTGAATAGGTTGAGGATTTGTTCACCCAGTATGAGGCATTTGGTCTGACTCTTAAGGGCACTGCCTTAGCTTGGTTTCAACCTCTGAGTAGTCGCAACTATCGCGATATAGGTCAATTGCTAGACGAATTCATTGTAGAATTTTCCAAGAGTGGTATCAGGCATAACACTTCATCTTTGATCCACAGTTTCAAGCAGACACCCCAAGAAACAGTGCGACTAGCAGGTAGAAGGTTTAGAAAGTACCTAGAAAGATGCCCTGCTCCAGAGCTACCCACACCAGCCAAACAAGTGGATTTGTTCTTAGATGGCTTACTGAGCACAAAGTTAAGATCATATGTATACTTGAAAGAGCCTAGATCCATAGAAGAGTGCGTGCGGACATGCATTGACATAGAAGATAACTTGGGTGAGGAGTTAGGATTATCCAAACTCTATAAGGATTCAGATAGTTCTACTAGTCATACTTCAAAAATCTCCACGGAAATAGAGGAGATAGCTGAGCAAGTTGCCAAGAAGCTGGGAGTCCAAAATAAACAAACACAGAGAGTCACTCCAGTGAATCGGTGTTATACTTGAGGCGACCACATGGCTAATGTGTGCCCATTGCACAACCAGAACATGAGAGAAAGGAATGCTCCATATTGCACTATTGAGAGAAAATATACGAACCACACGGCTCAAGATTGTCCCTATAATAGGAAGGCTGTTAACAGAATTATCAACAACCTTACCAACCAGGTAGGTATCAAAACCAATACCAACATCCATATAATAGACCACAACAACAATATCAGGCACAATATAGGCCACTACCAGTCTTGGGAAACCAACCACCAGCTCCTGCCAACGTGATTCCAGTCAAATATGCTGTGGGAGAGGAAAATCTAAATAGAGCATTGGTGCCACTAACCCCATTGATACCAGATAATGACTCTCATGCTCATAGTTCAGACTACTCCCATGAAGGTAGTCCACATGCTTATTACACGGAGTCACCTAAACATAGTGAGATTTACTCGTATCAATATGAGGCACCACCTATGGAGCAAAATTGGGAGCCAGAATACTCCAATGTCATGTACACAAATCCTAACCCTAGGCCCCAGTTGAGACAAATGAGACCACAATCCCCTAGAGGATCTTGTTTCAGATGTCATGGTGACCATTTCATTCGTGACTGTCCCCACCCACCATCTCCGAGTCAAGGACAGGCTATCACAATACAGGCTTTTTGTCCTGATTGTGGCAAAGACCATCTCCCCAGAGATTGTCCAAGAAACCCCTCCAGTGCACCTAGGATTACACCCATTAATGTGGTAGGCTTAGTGGAAGATTCAAGTTCAAGTAGTAGCAATGTGGCTCCTATACAAGCTGTCACTAGAGCACAAGCCTTAAAATAGGATAAACCAGCAGAACAATCAGAGTCGAGTGAATCAGGAGAGCCTAGTAAGAGGAAAACAAGAACATGGAAGGATACTAGAGAGAAGGCCAATCGCAAGTGGAATAAAAAGTTATCGGAACTAGAAGAAAGCTTAAAAGAAGCGAAAACAAAAATAGAAGACATTTCATCTCAAAGCGCCTCGCATGCCGAAACTCCATCCACTCCACCTCATCCCACCCCACCACCCATTGTAAATAGACCACAACCAGGGTCTGTTCTTGCAGATCCAACCCCAGAAGGCTTGGACATGATGTTCAAGGCCTACGAGGCTCGTCTTCAAGAAGGGCCTATAGCTGCAAACCTAGACAAGAGTTACCCTAGAGAAGATTTAGAGATTGAACGAATGAAGATGTGCATGAAAATGGTAGAACAAGCTCAAGCTATACTTGAGACTAGTCAAAAGTTCAATCAAACAAACTCTGTCAAACCGGATTTGCATTTCCAAGGCTTACTAGAAAGATTAGAGCAATTGGTAAACAAACCACAAGTTTCTTTACCTCCACAGGCTCAACCAGTTATTGAAAGAGGAAGCTCACCACCAATGGGAGCTTATGTTCCTAATTCCACAGATGCTGGAATACCTCCTTCAATTCAACAATACTCTCAAGAGTTCTTGCGGGAAATACAAGAAGAGAAATGGGCCAAGGAGAGGGGTAACTCCCCTCCCATTCCTGAGATTGATGATCTTCATGATCAATTTCCCCAAGACATTCCATCTATTTACGGAGATGAAGCAGAACAACAAGAAGATGAAAGATTAGATTTTGAATCTAATATTGCCTCAATTTCTAGACCCATGGGAATCTGAATCTCTCCAGATTAGAGCTCCCACAATACTAGTAAGAAATGAAGACTCAGTGGTCCCAAGGAACACGGATGTCGTGAAGAATACTAAGGTTCAGTGTCATCTCACTGTAGAAGAGCTGCTCAAACCAAACCTGAGCTTTGGAATCATGTGAAGGATCAAGTTCCAGAACTTGATTCCAAAATGCCAAAAGCAGACTCTAAACAAAAAGTACCAGATATACCTCTAGACAAAATAGGGGACATGTGTGAGGGTGAAGAAGGTAATACTTATCTTCCAATCACCTACCAAGGTTACACAACCAAAGCAATCATAGATTTAGGTGCGGGTGTTGCTATTGCAACCACCTCCTTGTGGAAGCAATGGGGCAAACCCACATTAAGACCAACTAGAATGAAGCTTCAAATGGCCGACGGTCATTTTGAAAGACCTCTAGGATTGCTCGAAGGCATAACTCTAACCACTTGTGGTGTGGAGTTTGAACATACATTTGCTATATGTGACTTTGAGAAAAATAATGTCTATGAGATGATCCTAGGAAGACCCTTCCTACGACAATTGCAAATAGTATAGGATTGGGGAACTAACTCCTTGTACTTACAGCACTTAGTGGTCACCACCAAGGTCAATTTGAAGGATTACACCTTCAGAGATGTACCACCCCTACAGTGGAATTCTATCCACAAAGTGAAAGAAGATTCCATCTCTGTGCACTCTGAAAGTTCACCTGATCCATCATGGCTGCATGAAGATACTCATTTGTGGATGTGCAAGGTCGCAAAGGAAGAGGAAAAATGTTTAAAGGCAAGAGAAGAAGGAACTTCACCAGGGGATAGACCAATTAAAGGCCCAACCTATACACCGATGATCTTTCCAGATGAGGAATTTGAGCCTCATGGCTGGCCAGAAATCTTAGCCACCATGGACATTACTGTCAATGAAGAACAATGGACACCTCATTGTGATGAGGAGGGTTATGATATCTCAGTGTTCATGTGTCAACCCTTGCTAGAAGAATGTGACCCTAGTGATGTCATAGAAGAAGAAGAGAATGACGATGATATAGAATCCATTGTGATGGATAGTTGCTTTAACTCAGAGCAGCACTATCTAGAAGATATAGGAGTGTTCACCCAGAAAGAAGAAGAACCTCTCACAAGTATTAAAACGGTAAATTCGAAGGATGGAAGTGAGAGCAGTCAAAAGAAAAAGAAAAGAAAAGCAGTGAAACAAGAAGAGGAGGAGTCATTGTTTGAAGTACCAGAAAACTTCAAGAAATATGAAGTTGACGACCGCAAAATTTCGGTACGAATGCCTAAGAGAGAGGCCATCATAGGAGAGTCATATGATAATAAAGAAAAGACCAAGAAGATTGTAGTGACCATCGAAGAGAACGAAGAGAGATGCACATATATAGGAGATGACCTAAGTGCAAGAGAAGAAATGGAGCTTGTAACTCTATTAAGGGAATATAGGGATGTGTTTGCGTGGCACTATAGGGACTTGAAAGGGGTAGATCCAATAATTTGCTCTCATGCTATCCCCTTGACTGTTGATGCCAAGCCCACCAAACAGAAGCCCTACACATATAATGATACCTATGCAGCCAAAATAAAAGAAGAAATTGATAGGTTGATTGAAGTTGGATTTATCTATGAGATTGAGCATACTGAATGGGTGTCCCCCATTGTAGTGGTGCCCAAGAAGAACGGAAAGTTGCGAGTGTGTATTAACCTTAAAAAAGTTAATGCCGCTACTGTCAGAGATAGTTATCCACTTCCAATCACAGAACACCTTTTGGAGCGTGTTGCAGGCAAGGAAGTTTATAGCTTCCTTGATGGATTTTCAGGTTACAATCAAGTAGCCATTGCCCCAGAAGATCAACACAAAACAGCTTTTGCCACAGAGTGGGGAATCTTTGCATTTCGTGTGATGCCATTTGGGCTCACCAATGCACCTGCAACATTCCAAAGGCTCATGTGTCATGTCTTCAAAGAGTTCTTACGAAAGAGCTTAGAAGTGTATGTGGACGATTTATGTGCTCATTCCCAAGAAAGAAGATTCCACATCCCTGAGCTCAGGCAAATCTTTAGCAAGTGTAGAGAATATCGAGTGTGTCTGAACCCAGAAAAGTGTGTGTTCATGGTGCGTCAAGGTAAAATCTTAGGTCATATTGTTTCTAAGAATGGAATCTCAACAGATGAAGATAAGGTACGAGCCATAGCAGAGCTACCAAGGCCAAGGAATGTTAAAGAGGTACAAGCCTTTATGGGCCATTGTGGATGTTACCGTAGGTTTATCCACATGTACGTGATCATAGCTAGACCCCTTTATGCCTTGTTGTCTAATTTTGAGTGGAATGACGAATGCGAGAATTCTTTCAACGAACTGAAGAAACGTTTGTGCACAGCACCAATACTGACCACCCATGATTGGAATAAACCATTCCATGTCCATGTGGATGCATCCAATCATGCCATCGGATGTGTGCTTGCACAACCCACAAGTGAAGGAAACTTAGATTTGCCCATAGCATATGCTAGTAGACAGCTCACTACAGCTGAGCGGAACTATACCACAACTGAGCGAGAGGGCTTAGGCATGGTATATGCTGTGAAGAAGTTTAGGCACTATTTATTGGCCAACAAGTTCAAGTTTTTCACTGATCATCAAGCTTTGTTATATTTGGTCAATAAACCTTGCAATACTGGACGCTTAGTAAGATGGTTCCTCTTACTAATGGAATATGACTTTGAAGTTGTTGTCAGGAAAGGTAGAACCCACCTTCGGGCAGATCACCTTTCTCGCATTACTTCAGGAGAGTCACCGCAAGGAGTGTCTGATGAACTACCTGATGCTTATCTGTTCAATTTGGAAGTTGTTCCCAAATGGGCAAATAAGTTGGTACCAGTCCTAACCTTTGGCCCTGCAAATAAGAATGTGAAAACATCACAAGAAGAAATTGTAAGATCACAAAAATATCACATATTGGCAGGAAGCATGTACAAACAAGATACTGAGGGTGTATTAGCTTGTTGTGTCGAGGATGATGAACATAGTAGTTGGTTGCAGCAAGCTCATGAAGGATTGCTAGGAAATCACTATTCTAAACAACGAACATTGCAGAATCTGAAGCGTCTAGGAGTGTATTGGCCTAGCATGGACAAAGAAATACATGAGTGGATTAAGAATTGTCCAATGTGCAGAGAGAGACCCCCAGTGGAGCATGCGACCCTTTATCAAGTGTCATTAATTCCAGATTGGAGTGCTCCATTGGTAGAGTTTATGAGGTCGGGAAGGTTACCCAAAGAGGCTAGTCTAGCAAGAAGACGAAACGTGGAGCAAGAGGCTCAAGGCTATGCCTTAGTAGGACAGAACCTATACCGAAGAGGCAAAGATGGTTACTTAAGACTGTGCGTTCATGAATCAGACTATTTAAAGGTCTTAGAAACTGCACACAGTGGTGTTGCAGGTGGACATTTCGGTCCTGACCGAGTGATCAAGACCATTCTATTCTCAGGACTTTGGTGGCCCACTCTTCATATGGATGCACATACCTATGTGAAGAAATATGACACATGCCAACGTGCACAATATCCAGTTAGAAAAGACGAGATGCCCTTGAGGCCAATGATAGGAGGGCATGCATTTTCCAAGTGGGGCATAGACTTCATAGGTCCTATTAATCCCCCTGCTAGAAACTCCCATGCAGAGTATATTATTGTAGCCATAGATTACCTTACAAAGTGGGTAGAGGTGAAAGCCACAACAAAGAATGATGCTCAGACGACGGCTAAGTTCTTATTCGAGAATGTGTTCACGAGATATGGGCTACCAATAGAGTTAGTGAGCGATAGAGGCACACACTTCTTGAATGAGGTCATTGAAAATCTTCTCCAAGAATTCTTGGTGATACATAAAAATTCTGCCCCTTATCACCCACAAGCTAACGGACAAGCCGAGAGTACCAATAAGATCCTTTGTAACGTATTGACAAAATTGGTAAATAATAAACACTTTGATTGGGACAAACAACTTCATCCTGCTGTTTGGGCTTACCGAGTTGCCTACAAAACGGTACTCAATGCCACCCCATTTCAGATGGTCTTTGGACAGAATGCGGTGTTACCACTGGATTTCTTAATCCCTGCTTTAAAAGTAGCACAAGAGCATGAGTGGAATGGACATGAATTGTCATCTAGGATCTTTGATCTAGAATGCTTAGGTGAGACAAGGCTACGAGCGGCTGCAGGCATCTACGCTACAAAGAAAAGGCAAAAGGCATACTTCGATGCACACATTAAGGATAAGGCACTGAAAGAGGGAGATCTAGTGTTGGTTTACACACTAAAACAACATGCCCGTAAGTTGGAAAAACGAGGATATGGACCCCTGATCATTAAAAGAATTTCCACTAGCGGCGCGGTTCAATTGGCTACTTTAGAAGGTGATATCTTGCCAAGCTATATTAGTGGTTGTAGAGTCAAGCTATATCAAGAACCTCTTACTGAGGATATGCTTAAGAGACTCAACACTGCTAAGAAGCGAAAAGAAGAGGAGTTAAGGATGAGGGAAGAAGCACAAGCAGAGGCTAGAGAGCGCATAAGGCGAAATAAGTTAAGGCGACTAGGCCTAGATGTCAACTCAAAAGCTCCAAAGTATCACATGGATATGTGCCAAAAATCAGGCATAGTGACTTCTCAAGTCATTGACCGACGACCCTTTGTGACCATAGAGATAGGACAAGGGAAGGATACAAGGACTGTGAAAGCATTAGTTGACTCAGGTGCAGCAAGTAGTGCAGTTAGACTTTCCTACTGCCAAGACTTGCAGTTGAACATCAATCCCATAGAAGCTTATCTCATAGGTTTGGGAGGTGTGGAAACCCCTTGTTTGGGCGAGGTGGAACTTTCCATCTACCTTCAAGATGTTCGAATGAAAGTCAAAGCGCTAGTGTGTCAAGATGAGAACCTTACAGAACCACTTGTTTTGGGTCAAGATTGGATTTATGACCATGCAGTAAACTTGAACCTAAGAAGTCAAATTCTTCAAGTATGGGTACATGAACAATGCATTACAATAGAATTAGAGAACTGCATGCTCCCAGATCAGGGCACCACACACTCTCTTAGTTCTTCTAAGACTAACCATATGGAAGAAGATGTATGTATCAAAAGCTCTATGATGCAGAAGGAGTCAATCATGGAAGAATAGGCTCAACGACAAGCGGACTCCTCCTCTGGGGCAAGGACTAATGCCACCACAACAACTCAACCAACAAAGCAAGCACAACCAAACAGAACAACTGCTATATCAAATAGACAACGAGATTTCCAAAGGAAGGTAGTGCCGAGCATGAAGCAGATATGGGTACACAAAGGAGAGAAACCACCAGCCTTGGCCCCACAAAGCCCATCCAGGCAAGCCAACCAGGTCAAAAGACGAAGGAAGCAGCTCGGACAAGCTCAATCACAAGGTATCCAACAAGTTTGGGTGCCTAAGAAATTAGTTGAAGCTCAACAAGGGCGATTACAGATGTGGGTACCTAAGAAGCTCTTACATCTACAACAACATGTGTTCTCCCACATGCGAAAGGTCTCAACAAAGAAGCCAACAGGAGAAGAGGGTAAGAGCCACGTACAGAGACCGAAAGGAGATCAAATCAGCTCTTCAACAATAGTAGGAAGACGTGCAAAAAGGATATGGGTTTGGAAGCCAAAAGTACAAGTAGCCTCCATCAAACCAATGCGCCAACCACATTGGATACCACAGTTTAGAAAGCATCCAACGAGGAAGACGCCTGAAGTAATCTCTACAGTGCCAAATGCTGTTCTAAAATGGGTCCCTATCAAGAGGAAGGATCAGTGGTCATCTCGAGATCCAATGGATACCTCCAACAAAGATGACATCAACATTTGCAGGTGACATCAGGCCTCAACGAGCAACAACCATGTGCTCCTTGCACAACCCTGTCTTTTGCACCATTCAGGTCATGCATTTCCAAAGTATGCATTAATATAGGGCCACATTACACGACCGTGCATAGACACACTTGAGAATCCCAGGCACAAGAGCACATTGACATATGTCAAAGATTTTTATTGATTGATACTAAACTCTGTCTTCTTGTTTTGTGACATTGTTCCTCAAAAAAAAAAAAAAAAAAAAAACTTGTCTCTAGGCTTGGCTCTTGGAACCTGAATGAGTAATGCTTAGTTGAAGGTGGAATTGTTGATTACTAGGCATTTATCAATTTGGATAAAACTGTGTCTCGGCTAGCAGATGATATTATTGCTGCCTTATCTGGTAGATGGCAAGCACTTGGCATGAACATGGCATCTACAACTATGATTTTCTCTTACCATGGTTGGGATGAAAAGCTTGAAGGTCCGCAACTTGAGTGACGCTTAACTACTTCATGTATGCGAGCATCCAAGGAGATATCTGCAAAGGGTAGTTCTGGAGGAGAAGACTCCTGCGTATGGTGAGCTAAAGAGAATATGTGAAACTCAGCTTGGTGTAGTTACCCAATGTTGTTTGCCAAAGAATATAAAGAAATTCAATTCTCAGTATTTGGCGAATGTTGCTTTGAAAAGAGGAGAGAGGATCAACCACTCAAAAGATCTCATCAGTGGACCATCAACATGGACATTCATCAACAGTGTTCCATCCCAAAGGCCGAGTGTACAACACGAAGAGATGAACATCGATCAACCTTCTCCATGGTAAGTATCTTTACTCTGGCAACACCATAACCATGATAGATTAGGAAACCTCTTCGTCAGCATACCCTTGAGCACTTAGCTCAAGACCCGCAATTTTTGCACCATACTTCTTCCAATGCATTTTCCAAGTAAGCATTCATAGGGCTACATTACAAGGCCATACACAAGGCACATAATTTCCTCAACCCATGCACGAACACACTTACCCATCACTCAATATGGGTTAGGAGTACTTGGCATGACTACTATCAACATCAACTGTGGAAGATCTAGAAAACATCAACGGAGACTCACAACGACACAGTCATGCTGAAATCCCAGGAAGAAGCATATACCAAGAGACTACAACTTGCAAAGACTCACAGTGATAGATGAAGAACCAGACACACCTGGAAGTCAGACGACTTTTGTTCAGACAGACGGGACGCTCCCTCTCAAGGCACTACTTGGAACAACCACTACAACAAGGGTCTGTCAGGGACGACAGACTCTAGAGGGGGGGGAGTGTTGAAGCTCAAAGTCAAGGACAAAGCATGGAAGCACATCAAAAGGTGGACACACAAGGAAAGGGAGCAAGTAGGGAGCTGCATGAAGTGTCAAGGACAAAGCATGGAAGCACATCAAAAGGTGGACACACAAGGAAAGGGAGCAAGTAGGGAGCTCCATGAAGTGTATGTTAAATTTTCCGATGAATCCCCTACAAAAATAGTGATTTTCATCACTAAAAACGAAGTACCATCGTACCAATTTTCATAATTTTTAGACTTCGTTTGAGCCCTCGAATAAGCCTTGGAACCTAATTTTTAACTAGGCCGGACACTAGGTCTGGACAGGGCCAAAACTAGTCAAAAAACTATAAAAAAAGCTAGAGAGCTCATTTTTGGGGTTAGCTTGTTAGAGAATAGAACTTTTGTAAGAGAACTCTTTTGCAATCTAAGCTTTCCATTGTTCCTCTCATTGATCTTACTTTGTGCGCGTGTGTGTGTATGTGTGTGCATGTTTGTGTGCTTTCACTCACGCACTTGTGCCTTCACTTGCTCGTGGTCTTCATACTGGTCCTCACGTCTCCGCGGATTGACAAGTAAAGGAGGTGGTGCTTACGCTTGAGCTACACTTCATAAGTAGAAATTAATTGTTCCTTCACATCTTTGATCTTTGTTAAAAAAATGTCCATAGAATCACCTTCATTCATATGCTCACTCTCCAATTGTTTTTAGAGGTAAGCAACATGAGCCTCATTCCTAGCATGGTACAATGTGATAAGTGTATCCCAAGCATCCTTACTTGTTCTGCAAGAGTGAATGTGAGGAACAATGGCATGTTTGACAGATAAGGCCACCAATGCATGTGTCTAAGCATCTCTGCCATCCCAACAAATTTTCTCTATAGTAGGTGCAATAGGAACCGCAACACGAATAGGAATTTGCAGAATATCACCATCTTTGATGCCATCTACATCAGCTTCAATACCTATATTTGCAGGTGTAATAGGATGTTTTTCAACACCCTACACTATTCCACAGTCCTTTCGTGACTAATACATGATGCATCATATAAGCCACAATGGGTAATTTGTACCATCCAACTTATCCTCAACAACCAATATATGAAATGCATCACTGCTTTTAGCCATGGCCGTGCACTAAGATACCTGATGCAAAAAAATGATTGTATCTGAAAAAGTTGAACAGAACTACCCTAACAAGTTTTGCTAAACTTGTAGCAGACTTCGGGATGCTTATACTTGCAAACCAAAACCTGTATATGTCTTTGGCACAAAAAGACAAAATAACCTACATAAGCACTATGATAGTGCATTCAAAGGCCGAAATGAGCTCAAATAACAATTTTGGCACCACAAATCAAAGCCATTTTGCCTAATCACCTTAAGTATGCACACCAAAATTCATGCGATTTCGAGACTATGATTGGAGGGGTGTCGATGATGCCCTAGATGAAGTGACGACCTACTTTAATACCAACTGTTGGAGTTCAAGGTCTATTGAAGCACATGAAAAGCACAACCCCTCAATCAGTTTGTTGTAGTCTTCTAATAGTCATGCATGATCATCTAGTAGCATCTGCATGGTTTCTTATGGGACCGCCTTGAAGCGACTCAAGTTGATTGGGTTTGTCCAATGCAGCTTCAAAATTATCTCTTTTTTGCTCTTGTAGAAGTTGATTCTCTTCTTTGGCTACTATTAGGTGGCGTCTTAGGAGTCCCATGTTGCAAGCGAGTTGAGAATTTCTGATGACATGTTGTCTTAGGTGTTCTTCTGCTTTGGTTATAGCTTCATTAGTCTTCAGCTCCAACTCCAACTCCATCGAATGATAGGTGTCATGAAGTTCCTGATGGTGTGCATTCAGAGATGCATTCTCAATTGTTAATGAATTAAGGCTCACCTGGAGTTGAGTGGTTGTCTATTGTAGTCCCTGACAGTGATTTCCTAATGAAGAGGACTCCACGAACTTGATACATACATGAGAACATTCGCTAAAATGCACTATCTATAGTAGATGATGAAAATAATGATGGTGTACTAAAAATTGCATGTTGTTCGGTGTGTAACGCAGGGGGGATAGGGGTTGGGTGAGGGAGTGTGGATGCTATGGTGATAGACGAAAAGTGTGTGGACATGAGTGTGTGTGGCATGGTGGTCAATGTGAGTGGAGGTGCAATGGGCGGTGAAATATCCATCTCGCTAGAAGTGTGGCCCAGTGAATTGATCATGAATAGTGGTGTGATTGTGGGTGATTGTGTAGGTATAAACATTGGGTTTACAAAGCTTGATGAGTATGTTACATGCTAAGGTTCAAACATTGATTGATGAATAAGAGACGATTGCGATAGTGTGGCAAGATTGGGTGTAACATGGATGAAAGATTGCATGAACGAGTGATGTGTGTGAAGGTGAAGGTGAGAAGCACATAAGTGTGCACACACATACACACACATATAAGGTAGAGACAAGAGGAGACACAATGGAAGGCGAGAATCACACTGGTATTACTCAAAATAGGTCACACTCTTACAATGTAACTTTGTCTAATCCTTCTAACCTCTCGAAATGAGCTCTCTAGCTCTCCTTATAGTTTTTTGACTACTTTTGGCCGGTTTCGAGCCTAGTGTCTGATCTAGTTAAAAAATAAGTTCTAAGGCTCATTTGAAGGTCCAAATGAAGTCCAAAAAATACAAAATTTGGTATGAGCATTCTATCTAAGCTCCTCAAGCTCAAGGACTCCTCTACTTGCACAAAATGGAGTGGCTTGTGACAAAATTGGGGTTTTTTGTGTTGTATATGCTACATGAGTGATAAAAATCATTGTTGATGATTTGGCGAAATTATAATGAACATCTTTCTTTGAAAAATAATGGGTCTCGTCCCCCAAACTTCATGCATTCCCCTTTCACATGCTTCCTCTATGTCGATGTCTATGGCTACTCTCAGTTGCACTACTAACACCGCCCATAGTACTTAGTGAGAGATTATCAAGGTATGTAGTGCATATGGAAATGGATCATAGAGTCTTGCAGCATAAACCAAGGCAGTGATAGGATTGGTATTTGATGAAAGAAGACCAATCAAAATGTAGCAAACACACTTATGATTCAAGACAACAAATGCAAGCTACGCATCTTCAACTGGCCCCACAAAAAGATCAAAGGCACCGCAAAGAGACCCCATTCACATAAATGAAGGACATTTCATATATGATGTATGCTAGGAAGGGGGAAGCATAGCACATAGGACCTTAGCAAAAACCAAACAATTACATGTAGATCCATTACCAATTAGCATCTCTTTCAATAGTTATATTTTTTGTCACTTTTCTAACTCCTATTTTATACTATTTTCATCTTTACATAACTAGAATTGTTCATGTTTTGATTTATATACCTTTTTTATCCAAAAAGAGAGAACAAAGAAAAACAAAACGAGAACAAAGAAAATAGTAGAAAACTAGAAAATGAGAAAAAATGCAAAGAAAATAATAAAAAAATATCAATAACTTGCTATATTCATTCCAAGTTTGTGATGATTGGCCATTGCAATCACTAATTCCATAACCGCTTTGAAGTTGGCAACATCATCCACCTATGCGCTTTCTACTTGAGGACCATGTTGGAAATGAACAACTTCACATCATGTATGTTTTCTATTACTCTTACCTACTAGTTAGGAATCCTCTTCATCAACATACCCTGAGCACTCTGCTCAAGCCATATTTTGCACTAACATGTGATTTTGCATTCCATTTGTATGCATGCATAGGGTCACATTATATGGCCATGCACAAGGCACCTCTTTTCTATCACCCATGCACATGCACTACTCTAAGACATCAAAGATGGATGATGTTGAAGACATTTTGTAGTAGACCAAGACGATAGCCCAACATCTATTTGGTAGAAAATTCCACATGGCTCCAAATACTCCAGACACCAAAAATGAAGACTTGCACATGGACTAGTCGGCTTGATAGGACCATCCACCAAGATTCATAGCAACTTTTCAAGGATGACAAGATCTAGGAGGGATGAGTGTTACACAGTTATGGCGAGCCTTAAAAATCTTCAAGATTTTCTCAAATTTACTTTTGATTTTACCCATTTTTAGATAGATAACCCTTATATTTTTATCTACCATTGTAAAAAAACCTTTGAAATTTTGTAGCAAAGAGGATTTGTATATATTCAAGGCTTTGCGAGCATTTCCTTTTAAATTTAGGGAAGATTCTTCCCTCAAAACTCCCCCAAGTAAGAAGAGTTTTAGAGTTTTCCCCTTTTGTCTTTTATGAACTTTTTCAAATAAAAGAGGTAAGGGCCTTGAAATAATCCTATATAAAGGCAATGACCTCACTTGTAAAAAGACTTTTTGGTGGAATGAAATTATGAACTTTCTTCCAAATTTTGTATTTGTGCTTCTCAATGCATTTTGAGTGAGTTTAGTGACTGATTGTTGGTGTGTGACACTTTTTATGAGTTATGGAAGTTTCATATATCTTGTTTGCATCATTTTGAAGTGATTAAACATGATGAAACTCTTGTTTTAAGTGATTGTCATTTGAGGAGAAGGAATTCCTTAGGTTTGTGAGCTATATAAAGGGATTCAAATTTATTTTTTGCATTTTTTCCTTTTAGGATTTGTAGCACTCATTGAGATCTTCAAATGAATTAAAGTGTGCATCAAACAGACAAGTATTGAGGGGCTACAAGCATTTTGATGGTAAAATCTTGTTTAAAGCCTCAAACAAGAGTGCATCTTTGGAAATATAGGATAGAATCCATCATCAAGAATATAGGCCTTGAGCTTGGGAAGAATGCTTGTATGCAAGTTATGAGCTACATGTCCAATTGCAATTGCTAGTCAATTCTTCTACTTGGTGACTTCATATGTGATCATTCTCGTGCATCAAGGATCATTTATTTTGGAAGGATCACAAAGCTTGGGAATTGGTCTTGTGGGCTTGGTGAATGACAAAACTTGTGGATCCTCTAGGAGGCTAATAAGGGGAAGATACTTTTATCACTCTACTTGAAAATCATCCATCACATTTGCTTATGTCGTCGATTGCAATGGTACTTCAGAAACACCCCATTCAAGTAAATGAAGGAAATTTTGTATATGATGTACACTAGGATGGGGAAAGCATGGCACACGAGCTTAATAGACATTGAACAATTACATGCAGATCCATTGCCAATTAACATATCTTTCAACAGTTATGATTTTTGTCACTTTTTTAACTTCTTTTTATATAGTATTTTTTCATTTAGATAGAGCTAGAATTGTTCATGTTTGGTTTATGTACCTTCTTTAAGAATAGAGAAAAAGAAAAAAGGATAACAAGAGAAAAAGAGGGGAAAAAAAGTAAAAGAGAAAAAATGCAAAAAAACAATAAAAAATGTCAAAAACTCACCATATTTAGTCTAAGGCTGTGACGATTGGCCATTGTGGTTATCAGTTCCATAAAACCACTTTGAAGTTGGTGACATCATCCACCTATGTGCTCTTCTACTTGACATGACCACATTGGTTATCAACAATTCACGTCAGGTATGTTGTTTATTATGCTTACCTACTAGTTATGAAGCTTCTTCATCGACATACCCTAGGCACTCTGTTCAATCCACCTTTTGTACCAACATGTGAATTTTTCATCCATGAGTATGCATGCATATGGCACACAAGGCACCTATTTTCTATCACCCATGCACACACACTACTCCAGGACATCCAAGATGGAGGATGTTGAAGACATTTTGTAGAAGACAAGGACCACAATACATCTATTTGGTAGAAGATTCCACATGGTTCTAGATGTGTTAGACACCACAGATGGCAAGTAGCGCATGGAGTACTCCGATTGATAGGACCACCTATCGAGACTCAGTAGCAATCTTATCGAGAATGACAAGATATAGGAGGGGGGAGTGTTACATAGTTATGGCAAGGCCCAAAAAATCTTTAAAATTCTTCAAATTTACTTTTGATTTTACCCATTTTTTCTATAGATAACCCTTGTATCTTTATCTACCATTGTAAAAATCCCTTTAAATTATGTAGCAAAGAATATTTCTATATATTCAAGGATTTCTTAGATTTTCTTTAGTTGCAGGGAAGAGTTTTCCCTCAAAAATTCAGTAAGAAAGAAGAGTGGTAGAGTTTTTTCTTTTAGTTTTTTGAGACCTTTTTTTAATAAAAAAGGGAAGGTTCTTGGGAGAAGCCTATATAAAAGCCAAGACCTCACTTGTAAAAAGTTTTTTTGGTGAATGATGTTTTGAGCTCTATTCTTGGGAATTCGTATTTCTACTCCTCTGTGCATTTTGAATGATCTTAGTGATAGTTTTTAGGTGTGTGAAACTTTCTTGTGGGCTATGGAAGTATCATCTATCTTGTTTATATCATTTTGAAGTGATTATATGCTACTAAACTCTTGTTTTAGGTGATTAACACTTGAGGAGAAGGAATTCCATAGTTTTGTGAGCTCCTTACATATCTTTAAACCTCTTCCTTTTCTATTTTTCCCTCTTGCAATTGTAATTCTTTTTTAGAGCTTTGAAATGAACTAAGATACTCATCAAATAAAAAAGTATTGAGGGAGGTACAAGTATTTTGGTAATCCAACCTTGTTTGAAGCATTGGATAATATTGCACCTATGGAAACATCAGATATCATGCATCCTTGAATGCATCAGATAGAAAAGGCTTGGAAGCTCGGATATGCGCACACCCAATTCCATCAAGCATAGAGGGTCCTGAGCTTGGGAAGATCAAGCTTGTGTGCAAGCTAAAAGCTATGTGATCATTGCAATTGATAGTGGAGTCTTCTATTTGGTGAGTTCATGTGTGATCACTCTCTTCCATCAAGGATCATTCATCTTGAAAGGATCATAAAGCTTGAGAATTAGTCTTGTGGACTTGGTGAACGACAAAACTTGTGGATCCTTCCGTAGGCTAATGAGGGGAGATACTTACATAAATCTACTTGACGCCCATCCATCACATCTGCTTATGACACCAGCTACAACTAGGTTGAGGTCTAATCTTCCAAGACTGATAAAGTAAAAGTGTGTGAGTGCACCCTATGCTATAAGTCCACAAAATCAAACATAACGTGGAAGAAAACTTAGCTTCTTCTAAAGTTACCTCCATCCTTTTGATCCTTGGGAAGAACCATCCTTTTTCCTCATAGATTTCTTTGGATGTACACAACATGACATTTCCTCCATGATCCTCCACAATATTTCCTCCATGGTTCAAAGAATGATCTCATGGACAATAATTATTTCCTTCATTCTCCCATCACTCTACTCCATGCCTCCTTTTCTTGTCCCACTTCACGTTTTTCTTGTCCCACTTCCAGGTGGGAAGCACAATATAATATTAGAATTAAGTGCATAGCAACAACTTGCATGCGTAATCCTACATGTAGCTTCCTTCCTCTAATTAAGGCCAATATGGGTTTGATCCCTAGTGCCTCTCCCCAAATTTTCTTGTCTTTTGGTTGTGCAACTAGGAAAGAATAAAAATATATTGAGAAGTATATCATTGCACAACAATATGTTGTTGGATAGCTAAGTCTTGTCCCTTTGATGTCATGAGTTCAAAACTTGCTCAATTCTCTCTTTTTTGCTTCAAGACCTCCTACTGTTTTTCTTGGGATAATAATACATTGAAGATAGTCAATATACATAACATGCAGCCACACTACCATGGTTGAGCCATGCTCCTTTGTGTTGGAGTTAGACATCTGCGGTAGCACGTGAATAACACAAGGAAGAAGAAGAACTTGGAGCACAACACACAATACTAAATGTATCACCACTAGAATGTACAAAGATAAGTAGTTCTTTAGGGAAATAGGTGTATATACAAGCTAGGGAGGAAAACCACCTAAAGAGGGAAAAAAATGCCCCGATAGTCCTGGAGTGTCCACACATATCACTACCTAAATATATCAACAAATCCCCCCTGGGAGTGATGCGATGAACAAGGAGCTCGCACTCATGTATAAAGAAGTGCCAAGCTATGTGGAATCAATCCACAAAAGGAAGTAAGCCCAAAGCTTTGTAGAAAGCTTCAAACTTCTCCCTAGGCAAAGCCTTTGTAAAAAGGTCTGCAATTTTCTCTTGTGTGGGCACATATGCCAAGTTGATCTCCCTAGTAGAGAACATCTCCCTAACATGATGATAATGCACCTCAATGTGCTTAATGCGAGCATGGAACACAGGGTTCCTCACAACTGCCAATGCGCTCTGGCAGTCAGTGAAGATGGTGATGGCAGAAGACTGAGCAACACCCAAATTCGCCATAAGGCGTCTTAGCCAAACACACTCAACAACATCAAATGCATCTCTGGCATCATGAAGACTCAATCGTAAACCTGTCTCCATAGGGGTGGCAATAGGTTTACAGTCTTCAAGGCCAAAACGTTGCAATAGTGTGTCAATATATTTTGTTTGACACAAAGCCATTCCACCATCAACGTAAACAAATTGAATGCCCAAATAGTGATACAAATGCCCCAAATCAGACATCTCAAATGAGGCATGCAAATCAGCCTTAAAATCAGCAATATGCATGTCATGAGGACCAATGAGCAGGATGTCATCAACATACACAACAATGATCAGAAGCACATCATTAGCATGCTTAACATATAAGGTGCTTTCAGTTGGACTATTCTCAAAACCATGTGCAATGAGATAGGCATGTATCTTTTCATACCAAGCACATGGTGCTTGCTTTAAACCATATAATGCCTTCTTTAACCTGCACAGCTAGTTTTCATGCCCTTTTCGCACAAAGCAATGGGGCTGAAAAACATACACTTCTTCATGCAATTCACCATTCAAAAATGTTATTTTAATGTCCAACTGATGTACATTCCAACCATGATGAGATGCAAGTGCACAGATGCTAGAAATAGTAGTCATTCGGCATGTAGGTGCAAAGATCTCATCAAAATCAATGCCTCTTTCCTACGCATAACCCTTTGCAACAACCTAGCCGTATACATGTCAACTATTCCAGCAAGTTTATGCTTCAGCTTGTATACCCACCTAGTGCCAATGGCCTTCTTGCTAGGAGGCAAGTCATATAAAGACCAGGTACAATTCTTCATGATAACATCGTATTCAGATTGCATTGGGCAAGTCACATAAAGACCCAGGTACAATTCTTCATGATAGCATCATATTCAAATTGCATTGGAGCCATCCAATGCTCAAAATTTTGTGCTTCATCAAATGAGGACATATTGTAGACACTTGACATACATACATACATACGTATACACACACATATACACAAAAACATACATACATACATGCATACACACACACACACACATATATATATAAACCCTTGTATTTAAAGGGTTAATCACTCACAAATATTTATTATTATTGTAAATAGGAACGTGCATGTTTTGTAATACATCGATATATGAACCACTCTTATGGTATTTAGGGATAGCTTTTCATTTTTCTAGTTTATTTGTATCTAGGGGAATGTGCATGTCTTTTATTTGAACCATCTCTTATGGTGTTTTCGTAAAATCATGGGATAGCTTTTGGATTAATGGAATACACATGTCTTTAAATACATCAATATATGAACCATCTCTTATTGTGTTTTTGTAAAATTATTTTTGGATTAATGGAATCAATTTGTAAGTACACATGCTTCATAACAAATCTAATGAAGCATGTGGGGGAGATTGTACTCAATATTGTGTAAGTCATAAGTCTCTTCCTCTTTGTTCTATCAATTGAATTCAACGTATAGGTTCATTATTCTCTAAGATATGTGCATGAATGTGCTTCTCTTTTGTTTCTGCACATAATCTATTTTTATGTATGCATGCTACATGCATCACAATTCCACAAAAAAAAAAATCCTTTGCCAAATACACACGTGTGCCACATGTCCTCCATGCTAGGCAAGTTTGCACATTTGTTTAACATGCCCCAATTACCTCTATAGTAAATGCAAGCATGTGTACCATGTGTCCAATTGAAGCTTCTAAAAGGCTCTAAATGACTTGTGGGAAAATACATTCCAATGAAATTCATGGAATTTGAATCCAAGACCTCTTCCACACACTTTGCGCTTAACCACTACACAAAGCTCTTTGTTTCCTAATCCTCTTTGAAGAACTTTAACTTTAACTTGGATTTAAAGCCTACCCGAGTTATTTATTTATCACATATGATGTTATGCATGCTTGAGTATGGGCTAACTTCATTTGAAAACAATATGCATTGTACTTATTAGTAAAGACATACATCGTATGTCACATACATTATCAACTACTAACTAATAATTATTATTACTAGTAATTATTAACTAGTGAATAGTGTAAATGATAATAAATCCAAATTTCATAGTAAAGGATACATACACATTAGGTGGATGAATTGTGAGTGATCAAAAATCAAATTTTATATTAAAAAATACCATTCACATTGAGAACTTGAATGTTGACATTGGACAACTTTAGCCTTGAGTTGGGGACGAGTGTCGTGAAACCATTGGACGCTAGACTATGAGGTCAAGGATTCAAACCCAAGTGTAGGCTGATGTATCATCATTTATTGGGATATCCCCATGGGGTGTGTGTGTGCGCGCGCACGTGCGTGTGTGTTGCTATTTCAATCTTTCAAGCATAATTGGAAGAGTAGGTAGATGATCGACCTACAAAAAGAACTTGACACAATGTGACTTATCGACAGAGTATATATTATATTAACACGCATGAGTCATATTGGAAGAACCATCAAAATTCAAAAATTTTAAATCATGATTCAATGTTCATAATGTCACATGTGAACTCGATGATGCATGAAGTTGTCCAAAATCTGCCGATATAATCATGAAGAAACCTAACGAAATTGAATATCAACTTCATCTACCACGAAACTTCAACGTACCTATTTCTACAAGCTAAGAATTCAACAGCTATAAATTCTTTTCATAATAGAAAACTTGCTTGAACAAAGGAAGGGTTCTTTATTTCAGTCCTCAAGCTTAACTTTGTATGTAACGAGGTGACGTCAAAAGTTTGAAGCCCTACAAAACTAGGGCTTTCCTCTTAAGTCTTTGCATAGTGCATTGTTAAATCCAAGGATAACAACCAAAAATGTACTTAAGATCCAACCAAGAGGATCTCTACCAAGAGTAAATCCTTCAAATTATCATGTATCTCTCTCTCTCTCTCTCTCTCTATGTATGTATGTATGTATGTATGTATGTATGTATGTATGTATGTATGTATGTATATATATATATATATATATATATATATATATATATATATATATATATATATATATATATATATATATATATATATACAGTGTGTTTCAATGATGGAGAACAAAGGGGACGAGGATGGTGGACTGAACTTAATTGATGAAGAGTTTTGCGAAGATCTACCAACATCAACTGTGGTGTATCAACAATTATTTTCCTAAGATTACCTCATTGGGAATTGAGGCACATTTGACATGTAATATCCCTATCCCAAAAGCTAGTGGAACTATCATCGTTTACAATACCTTTGTAGTTTACAATCATTGTTGCTGATGTTGATCGATATGTAGTCACTCTCTACTTTGATGGCCAATAATGTGAGTATTACTGAAGGAATATCGTTTACATATTAACACATTCTTTGAAAAAAGAGGAGAAATCTACATTCATACAATAAAGAAAAGATCAATTACAGGTACAAAAAGGCTGTACATGTGAATCCAGCCAAAAGTTGAAAAGAACGGTACAAACCATCTCCACCATGACGCATAGAGAGAGAGAGGAGTCACTATGGTACTAGTACATAAATTGATTGATGTCAACTACACAAACTGTCCAGGTAGACAGTACTAATGTTGTCAAAACTAACTGTGTCAATAGAATTAGTCTGCTTGTGACACAAAATGTCATTACATTTCAATCGTTCGATAAGATATTAATCCATATGCTGCAGTGCTCGTTTACTATATGAAAAGGGACTGGTACTCTGAATTTGCCATCTGCACAAGCTGATTGAATGAGGACATATCTGCAAAATAAGCATGATGTATTACTTAAGTATCTAAAAACAGTTGTGACTTGGTAAGCACTAATTATGTTCAAAATGCAAAGTAAGTCATAGTATGTACCAAAGTCCACAGATCGGTAACCTGAAGCTAGTGTACTAAGATATGATGTTTCACATAAATGAGAAACCTTGGACACAGCACACTAATACATGCTTGAGAGATTTCCAGGAAACTAAATTAATAAAAATGCTTGTGTGTAGACACAATGTTCAGTACTACCAATAAAGGCGAATTCCGCTTTTAAGCAATCAAGCAAAATACATAATGCAAAAGGTGCTTATGTGATTTGCCAATAGTGGTACAGTTATAAAAATATAAATTCAACACTCCTGCTCTCCTATTATCATATCAATATTTCAAAGCAAGAAAAGTTATACATACATAAAAAACGGCAGCAGCACGAAACACCTAACGGACATTCAAAATTGCTATAGCTTGATGTCAACTAGTGTCCGCGTTCTCATTGCAAGCTTTGCAGAATCATAGCATCGCTCAAGATCGGGTATTGATAGGCCCTCACCCAGCGGTATCCACATTTCCCTAGAATTGTGAATCCTGATTGACCTTGTAAGTTTTCAACAGCTCCTAGTTTTAGATCCAAACTCCTCCCTTTACAATAAATATGTTTCTTTTCGGTGAAGAAAGAGATAAAGATGCGATGAGCACGAAAGATTATGATAGAGAAATCTGACATGCCTTCAAGTAGCACAGAAATCTTCATAAGTTCAATAAGTTGCAGTACGGAACTCAAATGAAATACAGTAACGTAAGGGAACGCGACGATCGCACAATATTTAAGCAGATTCACGCTGAATGATATAATACTTGTCTAATGGCTGAAGGAAACAGGAACTTATAAGAGATACATATGAAAGCACAGAAACATTCGTAAATACATAGTCGAGGACATGAATGAACGAATAAGTTGACTATGGCTCATCGAAGACGCTGAGACTGTAACATAAGCATACCGAAAGTATCACCAAAATTTGTGCAAATTTCCGCTCGAAGAGTACGATCAGAGTCAACAACACCAATGACCTCCACGAACTGGCTGAGCGAGGCTACAGAGGGGACCTGCTTGACAGAAATGTGCAGTCCATCCGACGTGAGACCGGAAAGAGAGGAGTTCCCTTCCGCACGAACCACCTTCAGAACACACCTAACTCTCCTCCCTGGGTACCGCTTCAACAACTCTGCGTTCACAAATGGTGCCGGATTGGAAGTATCCATTCTCTCTATCTGCCCTGACGGCCAAGGATTTCGACACTGAAGCTTCTCTCCGACCACCTCCCAACAATACCTAAATGCCGGCACAAGAACAGATCGAAGGAGCTAAACGTCTGTATCTCAAGACGAGCGAATATCAGATTTCCCTCCAACACAGGAAATTGAGCGGGGACTGGGAGTACAAATAATGAAAAGGAAGAATCCTGTAAAACATCGAGATGAAATCCTAAAAAACAAGTTAATTCCACTGGAATTTGTAAAACATATGCAGTTCCTCCACCTTGCATTGAGATATAACAGCGGAATAATATATGTTTTATACAATGGCATCGCGTTATGTCATACAAAAAGGCCGGAAAAGTATTCATAAGAAGATTGAATTCTGCTGGGCGATATGAGAAAACAAATCTACCTTTTTTATTGTTTGTCCACATTTGACGCTCACAGTTTTTTTTTAGAGTACAATGAATTGGAAACACATTCACACACCCAACCTCGTAAGGTAGAGAATTTGGAGGAACTTGACGCGATTGGCGATGGCGAATATGAAGTCTTGCAGAGACGACTAAACGGACGGACGACAGCAGCAAGACATCAGCTTCCCAACTAGGAAGACGGACGACAGTGGTCATAAAAGCGTGCCATGCCAACAGCAGCAGGACATTAGCTTCTCAACTACGATGACGGACGACAGTGGTCATAAATATGCACAATGTTGCGACGGACAACAAGGAGGTGAAGACGGAGGCAAGCTCTGAACATGGCGCAAGCGTCCACTGTAGCGGTCCACTAAGCGTCTGAGGCGACGTTTTGAAGCTCTTGGCGGAAGCTCGAGTTCAAGTCTGATGGGTGCGCAGCGTCAGAGGTCCCGTGAGCTACAGCGTCAGAATTCTGAGGTCCCGTGAGCGAAGTGTCGCGACAGGGCTATCGCGACAGCTGGGTGAAGTGTCGCGACAGGTGACCTGGAGCTATCGCGACAGCTGGAGCGAGGTGTCGCGACAGGTGGTCTGGAAGCTGATGTTTGCCTTCCCGAGGAGTCCTTGTCCATCACGAAGTGTTCAGACTGCGTAGTTATGGCGGCAGGACATTGACGAAGTCGAAGAAGTGAGAGTCCCTTCTCCTCAAAACTCATCTGCGAGCTCGAATTATCGCGCATTAAGGCCTATCGCGACACCCGGCAGACTGTTTGCCGCCTCTTTGGTCTATCGCGATTCCTGACTGAAGTGTCTATCGTTTTAATTTTGCGGACCCGATCGATAGAAGGATTTCAAACGATGGGCTCTCGGGTTTTGTCTCCGCATCCTCCTCTCCCGCGATCGTCCACTTGAGTTTGCATTCAAAAAGAAAAAAAAAGAAGAAACAAAAGAAAAAAGAGTGGGGATTCGAAGAAAAAAGAAAAAATATAATAAATTAGAAAAGAAGAAAAAGAGAGCTAGCCATTATTGCAAGACGCTCGTGGGCTTTACAAGTTAGTGCAAAAAGGAGTTTTTTCATCAAAAGGAGATTGTTCATCAAAAAGATCTTCATTCTCGGGGTGTCCCTCTTTTGTCATGGATTTGGCGACCCCCTCTCTTGTGAGAAGTAACCTGGCCCCTCCTCCCGGGGAGACCGATAACCTGGCCTCTTTGTTGGAGGGGGGTTCTTGTGCCGCCCTAGGGGCCTTCGAGAGTGCTGAACCCCCCTTGGTCTCCCTCAGTAGATCCGCAATTCTGTCAACTCAGGAGGAGCTCAAGAAAGTTTGCCTCGTCGGCCAAATGTTCGGCCCTAAGCCCCCGCTCGAAACTGTGCGACAATGGCTTCGCAACGAGTGGTTCCCCCGTGGGCTAGTTGTTTGTAAGTGTCAGTTCTTACCGGCAAGCCACTTGCTGCTAGTCTTTGAAAATGAAGATATGGCGTTTCGAGCCCTTAGTGTCGGAACTTGGCAACTCGGTCGGGCGACCCTGTGCCTATTCAGATGGTCCCCTCATTTTACTCCCGACAAATCGAAATCGCTTCGGTACCCTCTCTGGGTTGAGCTCCCTAACCTGCCATACTTCTTGTACAACTTCGTGTGGGACATCGTTTCTCCTATCGGCAAGCCGTTGGCCTCACGCGAGGACATTGGTGGTCTCATTTATGAAGGTGCAAGACACTCGTTCAACGCTCGGTGGCACCCTCAAATCTGTGTCGAGGCTGACCTCAGTATGCCACTTCCATCGAAGATCAAACTGGACTTGGGCGAAGGGGATGTATGGGAGCAAGACATCAGTTACAAAAACCTTCCCAACGCGTGCTTTCGTTGTGGTCAACAAGGTCACAGGATTAAAGATTGCCCTTTGAGACGAAAAAGCAAGCGAAATCAAGAAGCCCCCAAAAATGCTCAAGATAGCAATGGTGCAATGAATCACTCGACGAAAGTAGAGGAATTCAAGGGCCCCCTTAATCCAGAAGCTGACGCAGACGGGTTCATCGAAGTCAGAAGAAGAAGGAAAAGAAGCCCTAGGGCAACTTCTGAGCGAAACAACATGTCAGTTACCCCCTCCAGCAACTTGTATTGCAATCTGGTAAAGGACATCAATGAGTTTGACTACCCAGGTGGGAACCAACTTGAGGTGGACACCGACGTCAAAGGCCTAGAGATCCCTGACAGTAAAGAAACCTTGCAGGAGGGTTACACTACAAGCAAAGAAGACGGCTTTACTACTAGCAACGAAGATAACATGGACAGTGAAAGCTCCATCATCGGATCGACTATTCCGGAAACGGAGCTGAAAACGGTGCCCAGTTCTTCCCAGCAGGAGGCATCCCGCAAAGGAAAACAACCTATGGAGTTACCGTGGAAAAGCCCCCACAAGAACCTATTGCTAACTCGGGATCCGATCCGAGCGAAAAAGAAAGATGAATCCAAGAAAAGAAAGGACAAAGCTCCCTCCTGCAAAGAGGGATTATTACGACAATGATCATCATCTCGTTAAATGCTAGAGGGCTAACCGACCCCTCAAGAGCGATCATCATTGGTCAATGGCTTCGCGACATTAGCCTAAACCCAGATTTTATACGTATTCAAGAGATCAAAATTGACGGAGAAGACCTCCAGAAACGGCTTAGACATGTCTCCTCGACCCATGTTTGGATTTCAACGGCGCATCAGCGGGGGTCCGGTGGAACGGTAATCGGTATTAATCAACTCTGGTTTGAAAAGCTTGAGAACTCCATTGAAGATGATTGCCATCGATGGATTGCTGTTTCTTTCGGTGCTCCCTTTTGTTTTACTTTAGCTTCTTTGTATGCCCCTAATGGGGAGTTAGAGAGACTTAACACTTGGGCCTCCTTGGACTCGCTCCCCCACAACGTGCTTATTTGTGGTGACTTCAACATGGTAGAGGACCCTATGGACAGATGGATGGGCAAGGGTAGGGTCATCGATAGTCGGGAGAAAGAAACGTGGGACAAAACTAAACTACACTTGGATCTGGTCGAATTCAAAGACTCGAATGGCTTTTCTTGGTCAAATCTCCAAGCAGGCGAGGACCTGAGGAAAGCTAGACTTGATAGATGCTACATTTCTCAGAGTTTTACTCATCAGTGGGGCCACCCTTCCCTCTCGCAACGCACCGACCTCACCATCTCTTATCACTACCCGATCGTCATCACTTTTCAACCCCCCACCAAGATCCGTAAGGCTCCTTGGTTCCATGCCAGTGTGCCCTCCTTCTCTCTCCCCTCCGTCCATCAAGAAATTTCTGATGTGTGGAAGGAGGCATTCGCCTCTGGCTTGTCCCCAGCCAAGTGTTGGAGAAGTGCGGTCGATAAGTCACGACAGATCATGATTAGATCCAGGAAGATGCTAGAGACTGTGCGGCGGGCTCATAGAGAAGCTCTATATCATAGACTCTGGCGGCTCGAGGAGGAAGTGAACAAAGGAAAATCTCAAGCCCAGAAAGGACTTCGTAAAATCAGAGCGCTGCTGAGATACGAGGAAGAGATACAAAGGAAAAATTTGCAAATTTTCTTCAAGGAGTGGTGGGCTGGCAAAGCCAACAAACCCACCAAAGAGATGTGCCGTATCCTCAAAAGGAAACACAACAGAGAATCGATCCCCTTATTGCTAGACGCAAATGGCAATGTATGCAATAAGGAAGAAGATAATTTTGGGATCATTGAAGGGCACTTCACGAGACTCCTGGGGACCTCAAACCCCCTCTCCCAACATAGAAGGGACTGTTTGGCAGCCATATCTAGGGTTTCCCCCCACAGGATACCACTCAACCTTCACTCCCTGCTTCATGCCTCTATCTCCGAAGTCGAAATCATTGAGGTCATTGATGCCCTCCCTTCAGGTAAAAGCCCGGGACCCGACGGGCTCACTAATGAGTTCTTTAAATCCTTCAAGTTGGTGGTTGCTACCCCTCTTCGTTTGGTTTGGCAAGAGGCACTCAAGTTTGGCGCGCTTCCTTCTTGTCTCAACAATGGCATTATCAAGTTAGTACACAAAAAAGGGGAAAAGAACAGAATAGAGAACTGGCGTCCCATTACAATGCTCCAAACAGGATACAAGATCATCGCCAAAGTCATTGCCAACAGAATCTCTTGCCACTTGAGAGCGTGGTTAAGCGAGGACCAAAAAGGTTTCATCAAAGGCAGGTCAATTTTGGAAACCATTATAGATATCTGGGAAGGTCTTGAATTTGCAAATGAGTCTAAACAAGAAGTAGTATTCCTCAAGATTGACTTTGATAAAGCCTACGACAGGCTAGAATGGGACTATATTCTACAGTCGCTACAAAATCTTGGATGTAGTCAGAAATTCACCAAGATGATTGCGACCCTTCTCGGAAACGCATCGACCCAAATTAACATTAATGGAAAACTTTCAAAGGTGATCAAACTTAGAAGATCTATCAGACAAGGGTGCCCATTGGCTCCCCTTCTCTTTGCCATTGCCACGGAAGGGCTTAGCAGGCTGGTGGAGCATCAGGTGGAAGCTGGTAACATTAATGGCCTGCGTTTGCCGCATGACCACAGTCAGATCACCATGAGACTATTTGCCGATGATATGAACGCTTTTGTTCACAATGATAGTACCAGCCTGGAGACGTTCTGGAAGTGTCTTGCTACCTTTTGTGAAGCCTCTGGATCCATAATCAACCACTCTAAGACCGCCTTTAGAGCTATTGGTGGGTCACAGCCCGACCTTCTCATTGATCATGGCTCTCAAATCATTCCGCAGGGCCAAATTTTTCGGCTTCTTGGGATTCCCTTGGGGTTTGGCGTCTCTATGGAACAGCGGTGGAACTGGGTGCTTGCCAAACTCGAAAACAAGCTTAACTATTGGAGAGGTATGCAAATCAATCTTGCTCGTCGTGCTATGGTTATCAACACGTTCCTCTTATCATCTACCATTTATTTCCTTTCTTGTTGGAGACCGAAAGGGCAAGATCTGTCCAAACTGGATAGTATTTGTAGAAACTTCCTTTGGACGGGCGACCACAATAGGAGGGGGGTGCCTAAAATCAAATGGTCCATCTGCACCAGCCATAGAGATAGTGGGGGACTTGGTATCTTGGACATTGGGTGCATGGCTAACAAACTGTCGGCCAAATGGATGATTAAGGCTTGGTGTAACGGGGAGGCCTCGTGGGCCAAGTTGATCTTTAGAAACAAGAATGAGTTGGCGCTCATGGGTTTCCCAAATTGGAAGAATCTTGACATCCTGACCTTGCTGTTTTCCCCGATCCCCGTCTTCCCGAAAGGCTCTAATCTGGTGTGCTCCCTTTGGAAGAGTTGGAATAAAGTCAAAAGCTTCACAAGAATAAGTGAAGACTGGAAGTGGGCTGCCAGTATCAGACAAAACGACTCTATCTGGTTTCCGATCCATGGCATCCGGAGTGTGGAATCTTGGAACATTCAAAATGCCAAGAAGCTATGGAACAAAGGCTTCAAAAAATGGAAACATCTCTGGAAACAAGACACCAACCGCTGGATCAACTTTGAGGATATTGACCCTAGCATCAACATTTCGCATGAAGAATGGAACACTTTGCAAAGCAGATGTCTCGCCTGGGACCGACACAAAGTTCGCCTTCTCATGGGACACGACATGTCGAGCTCGCTTGGTCTCAAATGGCACAATGGGAATAGCCTATCAAAAATCCCGAACATCAAAGAAACGATCGACTATCAGGTTAACCTCAACAAAAAGTGGTGCCTGTCATGGACGCGGCTTCGGTGGGACATGAAGTTCATGGCTATCTGGCACCCCCTCATAGAAATCAAAAAGTCTGTCCTCTTATGGCAAATTCTTCATCATGGAATCTGGACCAACCTTAAGGCTAGCAAAATTTGTGGGATCCCTCCCTGGTGCAAACGCTGCTACCGGTCTATCGAAGATGTTTCACACATCTTCTTTACCTGCCCCAACTCCAACAGACTCTGGCAGGTGGTTGGAAAGAGAATTAGACTTCAAAAACGTCTCAGTTGGCAGCAAGCCCTGCTGGGAGAAGCGATCGGCTGCTCCGCGACTCTCTGGAATGCCATCAGAGGGGAGGTCCTATGGAAAATCTGGCGGGAAAGATGTGCTTTCAACTTCGGTGACTCCCCCAAGGAGTGGTCAATTGAGAAATCGTTGTTCCTCCTTGGCAAAAGGATTGTCAACTGTAAAAAATCCCCCCCCTTTAGGCATCATCAAGTACTCCTCTTGATCGATAACAAGCTTAAACCCAAGTGGGCCCCACATGAGGGTGATGAGAGGGTAATTAACCTTCTTTGTAATGTCATCTAAGCTCTGTAAAAGCTTCCCCTGCTTTGTGGGATTTGGGGGGTCCCGTGGGCACTAGTCCCCTTCTCTTGTACTTTTCTTTATTTAATTCAAGTCTGGGAGAGTAGGCTTATGCCGAACTTCCTTTATATTAAAAAAAAAACCTCGTAAGGTAGAGGCGTCATCTTATGTCCAACCAAGACTTAAACGCTCACAGTATTAGCAGAGAGGATAGGTTAAGAGGTCACAAGGTTCTTCCTAAAATTGTTCCATGATGTGTGTGTACAACGTTTATTTGAGGGAACAAATTAAAAGAAATATATTAATACAAGTATGTTACATACAATGCATGGGGCAAGAACCTACAATATCACATGGATGTGGTCTTCGTAGGACCTCAAACATTTGTATGCACAATCTCTGTACATTCTCACTAATGTGCTTATCATGTGGAAATGATGTTCTTGATTGCTTACCAAATTGGCATGCTTCACATACCTTTCTGCATCTTTTCAACCTTGCATTTTGGTAATTCATTTACAAGATCCTCTAATTGCATCAACATCAGCAATAAATCATTCACATTTTACAAATGTGGTTGCATTCATTTCAAGATTTTTCACATTCAAGGTAAACATCCCACCACTTTGTTCCCTTTGGCGATTCACTTTCCATTCTTTTGGTATTCTTCTACATATAGACTGTCAAAACTGAACCTGATTTGCTATCTCTAGTCAACCATTTGTCCAATAGAAACTAGGTTCTTTGTGTTGGAAAACAATGTCCAAATGCCCCAAAATAACAAAAAATGTAGCAAACCTAATTTTGGTAGTTAGTCAAAATTTGGTCAAACATGGTAAAAAAATTGTTGGCTTCAAATGTACTCTGTGAGAGATTTATAATGTATGTAGCACTGCACCATAACCCTAATTTTTTCTTGTTGTGTGCTTCACACATAACTTTTGATTGCTTGGAGGTCTTCCAATAAAAAGCACATTTATGTGTCCCCAAAAATCTAAGCAACCAGATTTTATGCTCTAAAAGCACATATGACTACCCAATATGGCCACGCATGGGTTTTCATAGAACAAATGACAAGAATAAATCCGGATTAGTTGTTAAAGCTTATGCATAAAAGAAAGGTAATGATTATGATGAAACATTTGCACCTACCTCTAGAATGATCATATTGAGAGTAGTTCTTTCTCTTGTTGCATTTTTCTAGTTGGAATCTATACTAGTTAGATATCAAGACACTTTTCTAAAGTTAATGGTGATCTTCATGAAGATGTCTATATTCAACAACCATAAGGTTTGTTGGAGGTAGACGTCTGCGGAAGCACGCTAACAGCACAAGGAAGAAGAAGAAGCTTGGAGCACAACACACAATACTGAATGTATTACTAGAGAATGTACAAAGATAAGTAGCCCATTAGGGCAATAGGCGTATATACAAGCCGGGGGAAGAAAACCTCCTAAAGAGGGAAAAAAGTGCCCCGACGGTCCTAGTGTGTTCACACACATCACTACCTAAATATATCAACAAATCCCCCCTGGGAGTGATGCGGTGAACAAGGAGCTGGCACTCATGTATAAGGAAGTGCCAAGCTATGTGGAAATCACTCCACAAAAGGAAGTAAGCCCAAAGCTTTGTGGAAAGCTTCAAACTTCTCCCTAGGCAGAGCCTTTGTGAAAAGGTCTGCAATGTTCTCCTGGGTGGGCACATATGCCAAGCTAATCTCCCCACCAGAGAACCTCTCCCTGACATAGTGATAATGCACCTCAATGTGCTTAGTGCGAGCATGGAACACAGGGTTCCTCGCAACTTCCAATGCGCTATGACTGTCAATGAAGATGGTGGTGGCAAAAGACTGTCCAACACCCAAATCAGCCATAAGGCGTCTGAGCCACACACACTCAACAATCGCTGTGAAAGTTGCCCTATACTCAGCCTCACAACTGGAAGTGGCCACAGTAGGCTGCTTCTTGCTCAACCAAGATATACATGAGCTACCAAGCATGAAGCAAAAACCACTCGTGGACACACGAGTGTCATAGAAACCAGCCCAATCTGAGTCAGAAAAAGCCCAATCTGGCGGTAGTGATCGCCCCTTGGGATAAAACAACCCAAGTAGCCGAGTACTACTCAAGTAGCGAAAGATGCACTTAACCGCTTTCCAATGCGTGACTCCTGTGTTGATATATTTAGGTAGTGATGTGTGTGAACACTTTAGGACCGCCGGGGCACTTTTTTCCCTCTTTAGGAGGTTTTTTTCCCCCGGCTTGTATATACGCCTATTGCCCTAAAGGGCTACTCATCTTTGTACATTCTCTAGTAATACATTCAGTCTTGTGTGTTGTGCTCCAAGCTTCTTCTTCTTCCTTGTGTTGTTCGCGTGCTTCCACAGACGTCTAACTCCAACAATTGGTATCAGAGCAGGTCATTGCTTCATCTAGGGCACCATCGACACTCCTTCGTTTGCAGTCTCAGAATCGCACGAATTTTGGTGAGCATACTCAGCGTGTTTCCGAGATCAAAACTGCTTTGCTTTGTGGTGCCAAAATCGTGATCTAAGCTCGTTTCGGCCTCCGAACGCACTATCGCAGTGCTTGTGGAGGCTATTTCGTCTTTGTGTGCCAAAGGTATATACCAGTTTTTGTTTGTCAGTTTAAGCATCTCAAAGTCTGGTACAGGTCTAGCAGAACTCGTCTGGGCAGTTCTGTTCAACTTTTTGAGATACAGTCAATTTTTCGCATCAAAGTATTTTAGTCACCGGCCATGGCTGAAAGCAGTGATGTATTCCGTATGATGGCTGTTGAGGATAAGTTGGATGGTACCAACTACCCATTATGGGCCTATATGATGCGACATGTATTGGTTGCAAAAGGACTGTGGAACATTGTGCAGGGTGTTGAAAGACGTCCTGTTACACCTGTAACGACAGGTACTGCAAATACAGGTGCTGGAGCTGATGAAGATGGTGTCGAACATTATATTCCACAGATTCTTGTTCGTGCTGTTGTTTCTGTTGCACCTACTGCAGAGCAAATTCGTTGGGATGGCAGAGATGCACAAGCACATGCATTGATAGCTTTGTCTGTCAAACGTGCTATTATTCCTCACATTCGCTCTTGCATAACAGCAAAGGATGCTTGGTATACACTTACCACTTTGTACCAGGCTAGGAATGAGGCTCGTGTTGCTTACCTCCGAAAACAGTTGGAGAGTGAACACATGAATGAAGGTGATTCTATGGACAGTTTTCTCACAAAGATCAAAGACATGAAGGAACAATTGATTTCTGCTGATGAGGTTATACCAGATAGCTCACTTGTGCAGACCATTCTGAATGGTCTTCCTGATTCATATCAGAGCTTCGCCTCTACTCTTCGGTTGATGATGAAAGGCAATCCAAATGCCTTGTCATTTGAGGAGTTAGTCTCTGCTCTATTGCAGGAAGATCAGTCCAGGCAGAACAGATCCATTATGCGTGTTGCAAATCAAGCTTTCCTGACTAGTCAGAAGGGCAAAGGAAAATGGAGCTCTTCTACTAGTAAGCAGAAATCTGCAAATGCTCCACAATCGAAGAACCAGGATAAAGATGAGAAGAAATCAGAAAAGCAGAAATTGTTTTGCAAGTACTGTAAAGGAAATGATCATATCATAAAGAACTGTCCAAAATTGGCTGCAAAAGAGGCAAAGAAGAAAGAGGTTGGAATGGTTGTTGCAGAAACCTCTACACCAAAAACAGAGTTTGCTAATCTTGTGCAAGAAGAAGAATGGGTGTTTACTACTGTTTGCAGTTTTGACCCATCTTCTCATGAGCAATGCATGTCTACAGTAGACTCAGATGTTTGGTACTTTGACAGTGGGGCGACCAAACATATTACCTCGCAGTGCAGTTTCTTCTCTTCACTTGAGCCTGCCCCTACAGGGAATACTATCACATGCGCCAACAACTCCTCTTATCCTATTATGGGAGTTGGTAAGATCATTCTGACTACTGAAGATGGTAGTTCTTTCACTTTATCAGATGCTTTATTTGTGCCAGGGATAAAAAAGAACCTGTTATCAGTTTTTGCATTAGCCAAGATTGGCTTGGTTGTGAAATTTGTTGATGACAGGTGTATAGTTCATGATCTCTCAAATGGCGATGTGATTATTGCTTCTGGTATTTTATGTCGTGGGTTGTATAAGCTCATAGACTATGAAAGATCAGTGAATGATTCCGCATGTGCAGTTCATGATTCTCAGGCTATGTCAGATGCAAAGTTTTGGCATGCACGCTTTGGTCATATGAATTTTGCTAGTTTGCTACGCCTGCAGAAATCAGAAATGGTCTTTGCCCAAACTTGAGGCACCTGGAAAACATGTTTGTGAGGGCTGTATTTTGGGCAAAATGCAGCGTTCATCCTTTCCAAAAGATGGTTCAGTTCGGGCTACGCAGAAATTACAGCTTGTACATAGTGATGTCTGTGGTCCTATGCAGACACCCTCTTTTGGAAATTACCTTTACTTCGTGACTTTCATTGATGATTTTTCCAGGCATGCATGGGTATATCCACTCAAAGCAAAGTCTGAAGTGTTCATGTGCTTCAAACAGCTTTTGGTTTTGGCTGAAAATCTGTCAGCATGTAAAATGGGCACCCTCCGTTCTGATCGAGGGGGGGAATATATGTCTTCTGATTTTAACTAGGTCACTCGTGGAGATGGCGAGGTGCATGGTCAAGAGTCAGGCTTTACCACATAGTTTCTGGCTTGAGGCTGTCATGTGTGCAGCATATGTACTGAAAAGGTGTCCCACTAAAGCGCTGCAGTCTATCACTCCATATGAGGCTTGGCATGACCGCACGCTATCTGTTGCTCATCTGCGTGTTTTTGGTTGTCTGGCATATGCACTAGTGCTTGAACAACATCGCAGAAAATTGGATGATAAGGCAGTAAAATGTATTTTTAATGGGTACAGTTCTGAAAGTAAAGGCTATCGTCTGTATCATCCACAAACTAAACACATTCTGGTTAGCCGTGATGTTGTCTTTGTGGAAGATGCTATTCAGCCATTGCTTTCATGTACTAAGGAGACATCTGTTAGCTCCAAAGACATGTATGATACTTTGATGCCTCTTTTTACAAGTGGGCAGTCTAGTGCTAGTCCTAATGAGGCAACTTCTCAGCCTTTGCAGGTTTCATATGATGATGCAGATATTCCATTTCTGATGCAGATTTACATGATGCACTTGTTGATGAGAGAGTTGATATTGAGCAGGCAAAAACTATGCCAAAATGGTTGGTGCAGACTTTGCATGACAGCAAATTAGATGCACCTTTGTCATATCGTTCTCGTTCAGGCTCCCATAGTGCCTCCTTTGCATCAGATTGCTATGCTATGGCTGCATCTAGTCTTTGTGATGAGAATGAGCCTGTTTCTTTTGATGAAGCACAAAATTCAAAAAATTGGATGGCTGCTATGCAATCTGAATATGACGCTATAATGAAGAATGGTACATGGTCTTTATGTGACTTGCCTCCTGGCAAGAAGGCCATTGGCACTAAGTGGGTATACAAGCTGAAGCGTAAACCTGATGGTATAGTTGACAGGTATAAGGCTAGGCTTGTTGCAAAGGGTTATGCGCAGGAAAGAGGCATTGATTTTGATGAGACCTTTGCACCTACATGCCGTATGACTACTGTTCGGAGCATTTGTGCACTTGCAGCCCATCATGGTTGGGATGTACATCAGTTGGACATTAAAACAACATTTCTGAATGGTGACTTGCATGAAGAAGTGTATGTTTTTCAGCCCCGTGGCTTTGTGCAGAAAAGGCATGAAAACCAGGTGTGCAGATTAAGGAAGGGCATTATATGGTTCAAAGCAAGCACCACGTGCTTGGTATGAGAAGATACATGCCTATTTGGTTGCACATGGTTTTGAGAACAGTCCAAGTGAAAGCACCTTATATGTTAAGCGTGCTAATGATGTGCTTCTCATCATTGTTGTATATGTTGACGACATGCTGCTCACTGGTCCTATTGAGAAGCATGTTGCTGATTTCAAGGCTGATTTGCATGCCTCATTTGAGATGTCTGATTTGGGGCATTTGCATCACTATTTGGGCATTAATTTTATGCAAGTTGATGGTGGAATGGCTTTGTGTCAAACGAAATATATTGACACATTATTGCAGCGTTTTGGCCTTGAAGACTGTAAGCCTATTGCCACTCCTATGGAGACAGGTTTACGATTGAGTCTTCATGATGTTGGAGATGCATTTGATGCTATTCTCTATCAGTAGGCTGTTGGATGCTTGATTTACTTATGCATTACTCGGCCAGATATTCAGTTTGATGTCTCACAGATGAGCAGGTTTATGCATTGCCCAGGAGTCATGCATTGGAAGGCGGTGAAGCGCATCTTTCGCTACTTGAGTGGTACTCGGCCACTTGGGTTGTTTTATCCCAAGGGGGGATCACTACCGCCAGATTTGCATGCTTTTTCTGACTCAGATTGGGCTAGTTGCTATGACACTCGTGTGTCCACCAGTGGTTCTTGCTTCATGCTTGGTAGCTCATGTATATCTTGGTTGAGCAAGAAGCAGCCTACTGTGGCCACTTCCAGTTGTGAGGCTGAGTATAGGGCAGCTTTCACAGCGACTGTTGAGTGTGTGTGGCTCAGACACCTTATGGCTGATTTGGGTGTTGGCCAGTCTTCTGCCACCACCATCTTCATTGACAGTCAGAGCGCATTGGCAGTTGCGAGGAACCTTGTGTTCCATGCTCGCACTAAGCACATTGAGGTGCATTATCACTATGTCAGGGAGAGGTTCTCTGCTGGGGAGATTAGCTTGGCATATGTGCCCACGCAAGAGAACATTGCAGACCTTTTCACGAAGGCTCTATCTAGGGAGAAGTTTGAAGCTTTCCGCAAAGCTTTGGGCTTACTTCCTTTTGTGGAGTGATTTCCACATAGTTTGGCACTTCCTTATACATGAGTGCCAGCTCCTTGTTCACCGCATCACTCCCAGGGGAGATTTGTTGATATATTTAGGTAGTGATGTTTGAACACTTTAGGACCGCCGGGGCACTTTTTTCCCTCTTTAGGAGGTTTTTTTCCCCCGGCTTGTATATACGCCTATTGCCCTAAAGGGCTACTCATCTTTGTACATTCTCTAGTAATACATTCATTCTTGTGTGTTGTGCTCCAAGCTTCTTCTTCTTCCTTGTGTTGTTCGCGTGCTTCTGCAGACGTCTAACTCCAACATCCTGGGCAATGCATAAACCTGCTCATCTGTGAGACAACAAACTGAATATCTGGCCAAGTAATGCATAAGTAAATCAAGCATCCAACAGCTTGCTGATAGAGAACAGCATCAAATGCATCTCCAGCATCATGAAGACTCAATCGTAAACCTGTCTCCATAGGAGTGGCAATAGGCTTACATTCTTCAAGGCCAAAACGCTGCAATAATGTGTCAATATATACACAAACCCATTCCACCATCAATTTGCATAAACTGAATGCCCAAATAGTGATGCGAATGCCCCAAATCAGACATCTCAAATGAGGCATGCAAATCAGCCTTGAAATCAGCAATATGCTTCTCAATAGGACCAGTGAGCAGCATATCGTCAACATAGACAACAATGATCAGAAGCACATCATTAGCACGCTTAACATATAAGGTGCTTTCAGTTGGACTGTTCTCAAAACCATGTGCAACCAGATAGGCATGTATCTTCTCATACCAAGCACGTGGTGCTTGCTTTAAACCATATAATGCCTTCTTTAACCTGCACACTTGATTTTCATGCCCTTTCTGCACAAAGCCATGGGGCTGAAAAACATACACTTCTTCATGCAAGTCACCATTCAGAAATGATGTTTTAATGTCCAACTGATGTACATTCCAACCATGATGGTCTGCAAGTGCACAAATGCTCCGAACAGTAGTCATACGGCATGTAGGTGCAAAGGTCTCATCAAAATCAATGCCTCTTTCCTGCGCATAACCCTTTGCAACAAGCCTAGCCTTATACCTGTCAACTGTACCATCAGGTTTATGCTTCAGCTTGTATACCCACTTAGTGCCAATGGCCTTCTTGCCAGGAGGCAAGTCACATAAAGACCATGTACTATTCTTCATTATAGCATCATATTCACATTGCATAGCAGCCATCCAATTTTCTGAATTCTGTGCTTCATCAAAAGAAACATGCTCATTCTCATAAAGGAGGCACTATGAGAGCCTGAACGAGTACAATATGACAAAGGTGCATCTAATTTGCTATCACGCAAAGTCTTCACCAGCCATTTTGGCATAGTTTTTGCCTACTCAATATCAGCTCTCTCATCAACAAGTGCATCATGTAAATCTGCATCAGAAATGGAATGATTTGATCATCATATGAACCTGCAAAGGCTAAGAAGTTGCCTCATTAGGACCAGCACTAGACTGTCCACTTGTAAAAAGAGGCATCAAAGTATCATACATGTCTTTGGAGCTAACAGATGTCTCCTTAGTACATGAAAGCAATGGCTGAATAGCATCTTCCACAAAGACAACATCATGGCTAACCAGAATGCATTTAGTCTGTGGATGATACAGACGATATAGCCTTTACTTCCAGAATTGTACCCAACAAAAATACATTTTACTGCCTTATCATCCAATTTTCTGTGATGTTGTTTAGGCACTAGTGCATATGCCAAACAACCAAAAACACGTAGATGAGCAACAGATGGCTTGCGATCATGCCAAGCCTCATATGGAGTGATAGACTGCATCGCTTTAGTGGGACACCTGTTCAGTACATATGTTGCACACATGATAGCCTCAAGCCAGAAACTATGTGGTAAAGCCTGACTTTTGACCATGCATCTCGCCATCTCCATGAGTGACCTGTTCTTTCGTTCAACAACTCCATTCTGTTGAGGTGTATACGGCACTGTACACTGGTGTTTTATCCCACGTTCATCCAAAAATGCATTAAAATCAGAAGACATATATTCCCCCCTTGATCAGAACGGAGGGTACCCATTTTACATGCTGACAGATTCTCAGCCAAAACCAAAAACTGTTTAAAGCACATGAACACTTCAGACTTTGCTTTAAGTGGATATACCCATGCATGCCTGGAAAAATCATCAATGAAAGTCACGAAGTAAAGGTAATTTCCAAAAGAGGGTGTCTGCATAGGACCACAGACATCACTATGTACAAGCTACAACTTCTGTGTAGCCCGAACTGAACCATCTTTTGGAAAGGAGGAAGGCTGCATTTTGCCCAAAATACAGCCTTCACAAACATGTTTTCCAGGTGCCTCAAGTTTGGGCAAAGAGGATACCATTTCAGATTTCTGCAGGTGTAGCAAACTAACAAAATTCAGATGACCAAAGCGTGCATGCCAAAGCTTTGCATTTGACATAGCCTGAGAATCATTTACTGCACATGCCAAATCATTTTCAGATCTTTCATAGTCTATGAGCTTATACAGCCCACGAGATAAAATGCCAGAAGCAATAATAACATCGCCATTTCACAGATCATGAACTGTACATCTATCATCAAGAAATTTCACAACTAAGCCAATCTTGGCTAATGTAGAAACTAATAACAGATTCTTCTTGATCCCTGGCACAAATAAAGCATCTGACAAAGTGAAAGAAGTACCATCAGCAGTAGTCAAAATGATCTTACCAACTCCCATAACAGGATAAGAGGAGTTGTTGGCGCATGTAACAATATTTCCTGTAGGGGCAGGCTCGAGTGAAGAGAAGAAATTGCGCTGCGAGGTAATATGTTTGGTCGCCCCACTGTCAAAGTACCAAACATCTGAGTCTACTACAGACATGCACTGCTGCCAGTGACCAAAATACCTTGATGCAAAAAATTGATTGTATCTCAAAAAGTTGAACAGAACTGCCCAGACAAGTTCTGCTAGACCTATAGCAGACTTCGAGACGCTTAAACTGGCAAACAAAAACTGGTATATATCTTTGGCACAAAAAGACAAAATAGCATGCACAAGCACTACGATAGTGCGTTCGGAGGTCGAAACGAGCTCAGATCACGATTTCGGCACCACAGAGCGAAGTTGTTTTGATCTCGGAAACACATTGAGTATGCTCACCAAAATTCGTGCGATTTTGAGACTACAAACGGAGGAGTGTCGACGACACCCTAGATGAAGCAACGGCCTGCTCTGATACCAATTGTTGGAGTTAGACGTCTGCGGAAGCACGCGAACAACACAAGGAAGAAGAAGAAGCTTGGAGCACAACACACAATAATGAATGTATTACTAGAGAATGTACAAAGATAAGTAGCCCATTAGGGCAATAGGCGTATATACAAGCCGGGGGAAAAAACCTCCTAAAGAGGGTAAAAAGTGCCCTGGCGGTCCTAGTGTGTTCATGCACATCACTACCTAAATATACCAACAAGGTTTTGAAGAACCAAGTAGAGAAAACTTAGTTTTCAAGCTTATTAAAGCTCCTTATAGTTTTAAAGTTCTTTATAGTTTGAAGCAAGCACAAAAGGCCTAGTATGAAAAGATAAATTTATATCTTTTATCTATTAGTTTTGAAAACTCTAAAGCTACTCCTATACTCTATGCCAAGGTAGAGACAGATGTCTTGATTATCATCATTATCTATGTTGACGATATGATCATGATAGGTCGTGAGGATTCAAATTTTCAATTCTTTAAGTCACAACTCAAGCTTACATTTGATGTTAATGACCTTGGGATTTTACTGTTAAATCCTTTTGCCATCATAAGTTGATGTGAGTTCACCTTCTGTCTTGTCGCCCGTCAACGAGGGCTACGGACACACATAGTGAGATGCATATTACTTTCCTCACAGCTGCCGAGCAATCTACACCAAAAAACATACTCATCTAAGAGCCTCTTGGAGATATGAGATATTATCCTCTTCATTCTTTTATCATATGACATAATTCCAAATAGGTGCCATGTGGCATCTCTGCCACCTCACCCTAAGAGGTGTTCTCACACAACCTCTGTGATGTGACATTTCCTTCCCCTTAGGAGCATTTTCGTCCTCAAAAATGTAGATGAAATGTCCGTAATGGTAGAAGAAAGTGCCCAGACTCCCCTGAACCCCATGTACTCTATGTACATGGTCATCTCTGTGTGTTGTTTCCCCGTATCCTCTTCCCCTTAAGAAGCCTCATAAGATATCATCTCAAAAGTGGGAAACAGTCTAATAGATGCCTACTATCTCCCATGTACTCTCCACTTCCATACTACCACTCCCATAACATATATCATCATCAAAATGACCTAAGCCCATGTGATGTATACTCTATGGAGTAATATTATGAAAAGCAAGTCTAAAGTGCCAAGCGTATAGGCTTGACCATATCATATTGGAGATAATAAACCATAGAATTCTGTGAAATATAGAACAAAAGCCCATAACAAGTGACTCCAAACCCATCTAAGACTAAATGATAGATTGCCCTCATAACACTCTAGGTCTTCCTAACCTGGTGTGTGCTCACAAGTAATAGTTTCTTCTAAACTACCTTGTGACTATGCAATTCCATCATCTAGCTCATATATAAGATTTTTTTGATAGTAAAATGTAATCTCTACATTTCACCAACCAAGAAGTCTGTGGTTTGTCATCCTTTACCATTGGACTAAGTTCTATTAGAAGAGCATCTATTGGCACTAGTGCAAACTCAAAAATAATCTCTTCCCTTTAGTTTGCCTTATGAATGCAAAAGCATTCCCTTTGAGATTCAGATAATCCCTAAATACCCATCCTCCTAACTGATTTTTACACATCATGCAACACCAACTAAGAGTTTGGTACCCCAATAGGTTATATATATCCCTATCTCCTAGAAACTCCAAAGAGAGGTATCATCAATCTACTCCCAGTCTAACTAATGTCAATAACTAGATTATCTCATCTAGTCAAGGACCATCACTGAAAGTAGCATAACTACTTCTCTCTAGAGTCCATAGGTGAGACTCAATCTAACCATCATGATTAATTGACCTCCCTCTTGTCTTGATAGAAGAGTGTCACTTCTATCTAGACAATCTAAAAGTGAGAAAGTGAAACTCTCTTTCTTTCTCTAATCTCTTCCAAGGAAAAGAGTTCTAACAGTGGAACCTATTCCACTTTCCCTTCCCCTTTGAAAGAGATATTGTTGAATCCAATTGCTCTACTCATCCATAATTGAGAATATCCACATAAGTTCTCCATTTTTTTCTTCCAAAATAGTGGAGAATCAAACTCCCATGTGAAGGAAAATTGTTGTGAAAAGTAGAGTAAATGAATTCCTTCTAGAATGTAGACTAAAAGATGTTTTCTAAACACCTCTTCTCTTTAAAGGAAAACATACTCTATTCTTCTCCAAGGAAGAACTCATATTTTCCTTTCCTTCTTTCTCTCTCAAAGAATAGGAGCTAAAGTGAGACCACTGAGCTAAAGTGAGATCTCTCCTTGATCTCTAAGCTAATTCCCACTTTATCCTTTCCTTAAAAGAGAAACTTATGAATTCATTTGCTCCTCTCTTCCATGACTAATGCATAATCCCTCATTACAAACATTACTTTAAAGATGGAGAACAAATCTCCCAAAATAATGAAGGAGTATGTAGTGAAGAGTGGAGAAAATAAATTCTTAATAAGGGTCAAAGCCCTCTACTAAAATGGTCAGCAATGATATGACATGATACCATAAACACATGTGTATCCATACTAAAGAGATATCTCGGCCAACCATCCTCTGTGTATGGATCTATACGATCCAATAAAACTGATGGAATTATCCTTCCTGAAAACCTCAAAAAATGAGTATGTGATATCAATGGTGATAAAATCACCTATCACATTCTCTACTGAAAGAATAAATCTTCCCTAAACTATGAAGGATAACTCCCAATCCTAAGGAGATGTCTACTAAGAGCTCTCCTTTGATCTAGTGAGACATGACACCATGAATGATGAGTCCTTTTCTCCCTGGCTAGAGAAGAAGAGTACTCAAAGGGAAGTCGTTTCCACTATCCCATACCAATGGAACCTTCTTCCAATTCATGTTGTCATACCTACACTAAACCGAATGTATATTCCATATATATTTAATGGAATATGTAAGTGGTCTCTAATAAATCCCATATCCTCAACTCATATCTATGGACTCAAATGAGTCCCATGTCCTCGAACTAGTTAGTTTGGTTCTAATCAACATATGACAATGGATATCTATTTCTTACTCCAAGCTTACTTGTTCCTAGCTACCAAGAATGAGTTTAAGTACCCCAATATACATATATGTATTGGGTACCCTAACTACTTCTAACTAAGGGATCTATGATCTAGGTCATAGAGCTAGTGCCATGCTTGTGGCCTTCCTAACCATCACTCGAATCACATAAGCACCTGTCGATGCTGTCTCATGAAACCCATCTTTGTGATCCCATCTAATTGGTTTCCTTATCAGTGTAGCAAAAATGCTTCACTACTTGCTCAAGTGATGTGCATGAGTGAAACTAGTCACTCTTTGGGTATTCATCATGATACCCCATAGTCTCCTAATCATACTGTGAGACTCTTGTGAAGATCAGTAAATTTTCACTACCTTGGAGATTATCATAAATGTATCTCTCGTGCCTGTATGCAACTTCCTATAACCTATAGGATTGCTTGTGCACATTCCTAATGGTGAATGTATAACTCCTTCCACTTAGCAATCCTATGGTCTAAAATCCATAAGGATTATGTGTAGGGATCCTATTACTAATGAAGTTGCCTTATCTATACTTTTGTGATGGTCCTAAGTCCATCAAATACATGTTTACAAACATGATAACACCTTACTAATGTTTGCAGAAAAGGCATGTTATCATGCCATAACATTCTTACCTAAAGGTAACCGTATATAACACCATGAGGTGGGAAAAATTTCGATAGCATTTCCCGAGGAAATGGAATCCCGAAAAATTTTAACCATAAACTCAATGGCACATAGGCCATCCAACAACATAGGGCTTGGAAAGCCCATGGCATGCATGCCATAAACTCATACATGGACTCCATAACCTGCAAAAACATAAAAACAGATGTTAGCAACAATTCTCTTTGTTGCATAACCATGTAGTTCCTACAATCATCTTTCTTGTAAACAATCAAAAAGTGTAATTCTTGCATGTTGACCCATACTTTTAAAATTGAAACAATGATCAACTTGGTTATATGCACTCCAATCCATGCATGTACATACAGAACATGCCATAAAATAAAGTAAGATGCCTGAAAATATGAAGCATACATCCCTAAATGATTCGGTATTGGAATTGCATGCATCCAATCCTTCTTTTTGAGCTTTGAGATCTCTGCACCTTCCTCCTTAGGTTCTAACATAAACTCTGAAGTGTTTGAATACATCAGATCACTTTCCAAAACATAAAGCATGGTCAAATGATTACCAAAATAATGCAAATTTACCCCAAAAAATGCATTTGTAATCTCTCTTTAGATCTGCAAAAAACATTTTAGGACTTTCAACTAATCATAAAATGAAATATATATCATGTGCAAGTGACTGAAAGTGAAATTACTTCAATCACCTTCCTGGTTTGCAAGATATGGCTCCCGGAAGGTAGTTGCCAAAAACTATTCAGAATTTCCAGACCTATACAGACCTACAAAAATACATATCTTCCAAAATTTCTTTCATAAACTCAAAATAGACCTTGTGATCTTTTAAACGAGCCATAGCATGTCCAATTTGGAGTTTTCTAGCCCAAGATATGGCATTTCCAAGCAGGACATGCCAAACTAGTGGACTGTTGGAGGGGCTGGAAAAAGTGTGGAAATATGATTTTTGGGGTGCCCAAAAACATTCTTCCATCAAGAAAATCCTAAAACTCTCTCCATAATCTCAGAGAGAAATATATGAAGATGCTTGGGCCTATTTTCACCTTACCAAATCCTCCCTTTGTGCATGCTAATTCTCTCCTCAAAAGAGGCCTAAATCAAGATTTTTACTTTCATGCAAAACTTAAATGCAGCAAGCTTCTAATCCACTCCCAATGTGGTCTTTCCTTGGATTTTCTCATTCTCCATGGTAATACATACACCATACTTCATGTATGTATTCACTAATCCATGGAAGCCCCTTAGATGGTCTCTAAAGTGGAGTTTGACAAAAGTTAACGTCTGAATTTTTTCAAAAAAGTGTGGAAAGGGGGGTTTTGAGGATACGAAATTCCTCTTTAACTTATCCTTATAATGAATTCTATGATTTCATTGTGAATCCCATATAAGCTACTCTCATCATATATAATTTTTCCCATCCATCCATAGCTACTGCACCTCTTTTTCCCTCTTTCAAAATGAGAATTTCTTAGATTGAGGTGCTGAAATTTTTTCTCAAACTATGATGGAAGGGGGTTTTGTGGAGCTTCAAACTCCCATCATACTGAGGTAATCTTTAAATTTCTTGATCTTATATGGAAGTCCATACATAATACTATATGTGTGCATGATTTTCTCCATAAATCTATGAAAACTCCCGCTTCATTTCCCTTTCTTGAAATGGCTACTTATCCAAAGTAGCTCTTGAAATTTATGTGAAAATCATCAACAAGGCTATTTTGAATATTCCTAAAGCTTGTGTTTTCTTTTATTTTGAGGGAATCCTTGACTTAAGATGAGAGTATATATGTCATACTCTCCCTAAAAATGATTTCCCTCCAAGAAATTGACCCCCTAGCCCTTCATTATCCCTCTCAAAAATGAAGATTCTTACAAAATTTCAAAAACACTCAAACTTGGAATTGAGGCCATAGCTCCTCCTTCTTGCTAGAATCATGCCGGATGCCAAAAAGTTCCTTATCTTCCATAGAGGAGAGCATCATCTTCTACCTTTGCTAGTTGCTTTAATGATCGTCATCAAATGTCCCAAACAAACTTTTGCACAACCTCTTCTTCTTAAGCTGTGTGACTCTCCAAGCTATCCGGTGTGTGATGAAAACTTAGGAATCTTGCTTCTCAAAGGTCGAGAAAATGAAAATAATCCATTTCTCTTGACAATCAAAAGCAAAATAACATGTCCAAGGATGAAGCTTTGGTACATTAACCATGTGCCAAACATGGCCCTGATGTGGGTGCATCACCCTCCAGTAGGTCATGGGTTCAAGTCTTGTGCCTGCACATGCGAACATGTGGTCTAGTATCGATGCTCTAATACCATTGTTAAATCCTTTTGCCATCATAAGTCACTGTTGTGAGTTCACCTTTTGTCTTGTTGCCCGTTAATGAGGGCTATGGACACACATAGTGAGATGCATATTACTTTCCTCCCACCTGCCGAGCAATCTACACCAAAAAAACAAGCAGATGTAGAGTTGGAACCTTTTGATGTTACACTTTATAGTCAAGGAGTGGATGCTTAATCTATCTAAGCAATACACGACCTAACATTCAATATGTAGTTTCTCAAGTATCTAGGTTCATGCACAAACCACTAAAAAATCATTGGAAAGTCATTATGGATATTCAAATATTTGAAGGAGCTTTGAATTATATAATGATATTTTCAAAGTCACCACATTTCCTAGTACAAGGTTTAATAGTTTTTGATTGGGTAGGTGGTAAAGACACAAGGAGAAGTAAAAGTGGCTTTGTTTCTATTGTGAAGAATGCCTTATCTCATGGCTTTCTAAGAAACAACTGACAATAGCTACATCTTCAAGTGAAATAGATTATAGGTATGCCTTTACAACTATACTTGAAGCTACTTGGTTGCAAAAAAAATTGAGTTATCTTGATGTTCATGTTAATCTTCCAATGAAGTTATTTTTTGGATAGTCAAAGTGCTATTGCTATTGCAAAAAACCATGTTCATCATGCAATAACAAAACATAATGAAGTACATTATCATTATATTATAGAACAAGTATCTAAAAAGCACATTGAACTAACTTATGTACCTATAAGTGAAAATGTAGTAGATATATTTACTAAAACATTATCCAAAAAAAGACATCATAAGTTCTATAGACTATTGAACCTTATGCCATTATGACATTGGGGGGCAGGGGGTCCAACTTGATGTATGAGAACATTATGCCATTATGACATTATAGTTGCAATTGGAGCATTTTCCCCTAGGGTTGTCCATCATTTGTTGATTTTAGGCATAAAGCAAGTGGGAGCTTTGTAAGAACTTCATCAGTTCTTTCATCGATAAAATTTAAGTTTGCCTCTTGTTGATGTGAGTCTAAAGCAGTCTTGGGTGCATGTATACACCTTGTATGCGGCTGTTGGTGTAGTTTGATTGGTATAGGTTGAGATCCCGACTCTCCCTGTACATTACTATATAGTCCTGCATCATTGTCCGTATGTGTGTTGTCACTTATGGTCACATTATCCCTTAAGTGGGAGATTGTTGGGGATGTATGGGTAATGTAACCTTACCCCTATATTCATATATATAGAGCATTGCCTTAGAAGATCTTTATCTGGGTTTCAAGGCTCCTACACATATGTGCACATCTCTTCTTCTCCACTCTCTCCCTCCAGTATGTGTATGTGTACGTGTACGTGTACGTGTACGTGTACGTGTACGTGTACGTGTACGTGTACGTGTACGTGTACGTGTACGTGTACGTGTACGTGTACGTGTACGTGTACGTGTACGTGTACGTGTACGTGTACGTGTACGTGTACGTGTACGTGTACGTGTACGTGTACGTGTACGTGTACGTGTACGTGTACGTGTACGTGTACGTGTACGTGTACGTGTACGTGTACGTGTACGTGTACGTGTACGTGTACGTGTACGTGTACGTGTACGTGTACGTGTACGTGTACGTGTACGTGTACGTGTAGTACGTGTACGTGTACGTGTACGTGTACCTGTACGTGTACGTGTACGTGTACCTGTACGTGTACCTGTACGTGTACGTGTACGTGTACCTGTACGTGTACCTGTACGTGTACCTGTACCTGTACCTGTACCTGTACGTGTACCTGTACCTGTACGTGTACCTGTACCTGTACCTGTACCTGTACCTGTACCTGTACCTGTACCTGTACGTGTACTTGTACGTGTACCTGTACCTGTACGTGTACACGTGTACGCGTACGTGTACCTGTACGTGTACGCGTACGTGGACGCGTACGTGGACGCGTACGTGGACGCGTACGTGGACGCGTACGTGGACGCGTACGTGGACGCGTACGTGGACGCGTACGTGGACGCGTACGTGTACGCGTACGCGTACGTGTACGTGTACGTGTACGTGTACGTGTATGTGTATGTGTATATGTATGTGTATATGTATATGTATATGTATGTGTATGTGTATGTGTATATGTATATGTATATGTATGTGTATGTGTATGTGTATATGTATGTGTATATGTATATGTATATGTGTATATGTATATGTATATGTGTATATGTATATGTATGTGTATATGTATGTGTATATGTATATGTATATGTATATGTGTATATGTATATGTATATGTGTATATGTATATGTATGTGTATATGTATGTGTATATGTGTGTGTATATGTATATGTATATGTATATGTATATGTATATGTCTATGTGTATGTGTATGTGTATGTATATGTGTATGTGTATGTGTATGTGTATGTGTATGTGCATGTGTACGTGTATGTGTACGTGTACGTGTATGTCTATGTGTACGTGTATGTGTACGTGTACGTGTACATGTACGTGTACATCTACGTGTACGTGTACGTGTACGTGTACATGTACGTGTATGTGTACGTGTACGTGTACGTGTACGTGTACATGTACGTGTACGTGTACGTGTATGTGTATGTGTATGTGTATGTGTATGTGTATGTGTATGTGTATGTGTATGTGTATGTGTATGTGTATGTATACGTATATGTATATGTATATGTATATGTATGTGTATATGTATGTGTATATGTATATGTATATGTATACGTATATGTATATGTATATGTATACGTATGTGTATATGTATATGTATATGTATATGTATATGTATATGTATACGTATATGTATATGTATATGCATTTGCATATGCATATGTATATGTATATGTATATGTATACGTATATGTATATGTATATGTATATGTATATGTATATGTATATGTATATGCATATGTATATGTATATGTATATGTATATGTATATTGTTGGAGTTAGACATATGTGGAAGCACGTGAACAACACAAGGAAGAAGAAGAAGCTTGGAGCACAACACACAATACTTAATATATTACTAGAGAATGTACAAAGTTAAGTAGCCCATTAGGGTTATAGGCGTATCTACAAGACAAGGGAAAAGAACCTCCTAAAGAGGGAAAAAAGTGCCGCGGCAAACCTAGTGTGTTCACACACATCACTACCTAAATATATCAACAAATCCCCTGGGAGTGATGTAGTGAACAAGGAGTTGGAACTCATGTATAAGGAAGTGACAAGCTATATGGAAATCACTCCACAGAAGGAAGTAAGCCCAAAGCTTTGCGGAAAGCTTCAAACTTCTCCCTAGTCAGAGCCTTCGTGAAAAGGTTTGCAATGTTCTCATGCGTGGGCACATATGCCAAGTTGATCTCCCTAGTAGAGAACCTCTCCCTGACATAATGATACTGCACCTCAATGTGCTTAGTGCGAGCATGGAACAAAGGGTTCCTCGCAACTGTCGATGTGCTCTCACTATCAGTGAAGATGGTGGTGGCAGAAGATTGACCAACACCCAAATTAGGCATAAGGCGTCTGAGCCACACACACTCAACAGTCGCTGTGAAAGTTACCCTATACTTAGCCTCACAACTAGAAGTGGCCACAGTAGGCTGCTTCTTGCCGAACCAAGATATACATGAGCTACCAAGCATGAAGCAAAAGCCACTAGTGGACACACGAGTGTCATAGCAACCAACCCAATCAGAGTCAGAAAAAGCATGCAAATCTGGCGGTAGTGATCCCCCCTTGGGATAAAACAACCCAAGTAGCCGAGTACCACTCAAGTAGCGAAAGATGCACATAACCGCCTACCAATGCTTGACTCTTGGGTAATGCATAAACATGCATAAACCTACTCATCTATGAGACAACAAACTGAATATCTGACTGAGTAATGCATAAGTAAATCAAGCATCCAACAACCTGCTGATAGAGAACAACTTCAAATGCATCTCCAGCATCATGACGACTCAATTGTAAACATGTCTCCATAGGAGTGGCAATAGGTTTACAATCTTCAAGGCCAAAACGCTACAATAATGTGTCAATATATTTCGTTCGAGACAAAGCCATTCCACCATCAACATGCATAAAATCAATGCCCAAATAATGATGCAAATGACCCAAATCAAACACCTCAAATGAGGCATGTAAATTAGCCTTGAAATTAGCAATATGCTTCTCATGAGGACCAGTGAGGAACATATCGTCAAGATACACCACAATGATCAGTAGCATGCTTAACATATAAGGTGCTTTCAGCTGGACTATTCTCAAAACCATGTGCAATGAGATAGGCATGTATCTTTTCATACCAAGCACGTGGTGCTTGTTTCAAACCATATAAAGCTTTTCTTAACCTGCACACCTGGTTTCCAACCCTTTCTACACAAAGCCACAGGGCTGAAAAACATACACTTCTTCATGCAAGTCACCATTCACAAATGTTGTTTTAATGTCCAACTAATGTACATTCCAACCATGATGAGCTGCAAGTGCACATATGCTACAAACAGTAGTCATTCGGCATGTAGGTGCAAAGGTTTCATCAAAATCAATGCCTCTTTCCTACGCATAACCCTTTGCAACAAGCCTAGCCTTATACCTTTCAACTGTTCCATCAGGTTTATGCTTCAACTTGTAAACCCACTTAGTGCCAATGGACTTCTTGCCACGAGGCAAGTCACATAAAGACCAAGTACAATTCTTCATTATAGCATCATATTTAGATTGCATAGCATCCATCCAATTTTCTGAATTTTGTGCTTCATCAAACCAAAGAGGCTCATTCTCATCATAGAGATTAGATGCAGCCATAGCATAGCAATCTGATGCAAAAGAGGCACTATGAGAGCTTGAACAAGTACAATATGACAGAGGTGCATCTAATTTTTTATCACGCAAAGTCTGCACCAACCATTTTGGCATAGTTTTTGCCTCCTCAATATCAACTCTCTCATCAACAAGTGCATCATGTAAATCTATATCAGAAATGGGATTATCTGCATCATCACATGAAACCTGCAAAGGCTGAGAAGTTGCCTCAGTAGGAACAACACTAGACTATCCACTTGTAAAGAGAGGCAGCAAAGTATCATACATGTCTTTGGAGCTAATAGATGTCTCCTTAGTACATGAAAGCAATGGCTGGATAACATCTTCCACAAAACCAACATCATGGCTAACTAGAATGTGTTTAGTCTGTGGATGATATAGATGATAGCCTTTACTTTCATAAATGTACCCAACAAAAATACATTTTACTGCTTTATCATCCAATTTCCTACGATGTTCTTCAGGCACAAATGCATATGCCAAATAGCCAAAAACATGTAGATGAGCAATAAATGGCTTGCAATCATACCAAGCCTCATATGGAGTGATAGACTACAGTGCTTTAGTGGGACACCTGTTAAGTACATATGCTCCACACATAACAACCTCAAGCTAGAAACTATGTGGTAAAGCTTGACTCTTGACCATATCGTCGCATCTCCATAGTGACCTATTCTTCTGTTCAACAACTCCATTCTATGCCTAGAATAATCATCAATGGATATACCCATGCATGCCTAGAATAGTCATCAATGAAAGTCACGAAGTAAAGATAATTTCCAAAAGAGGGTGTTTGCATAGGACCACAGACATCACTATGAACAAGTTGCAATTTCTGAGTAGCCCGAATTGAACAATTTTTTGGAAATGAGGAATGTTGCATTTTGCTCAAAATACGCCTTCAGTAATGTTTATCGGGTGCCTCAAGATTGGGCAAAGAGGACATCATTTCATATTTTTGCAGGTGTAGCAAACTAGCAAAGTTCAGATGACCAAAGTGTGCATGCCAAAGCTTTGCATCTGAAATAGCCAGAGAGTCATGAACTGCACATGCCAGATTCACTAATCTTTCACAGTCTATGACCTTATATAGCCCATGACATAAAATGCTAGAAGCAATAATCACGCCACCATTTGATAGATCATGAACTGTACATCTGTCATCAACAAATTTCACAAACAAGCCAATCTTGGCTAATGCAGAAACTGAGAATAGATTCTTCTTGATCCCTGGCACAAATAAAGCATTTGACAAAGTGAAAGAACTACCATCAGTAGTAGTCAAAATGATCTTAGTAACTCCCATGATAGGATAAGAGGAGTTGTTGGCGCATGTGATAGTATTCCCTGTAGGGGCAGGCTCGAGTGAAGTGAAGAAACTACACTGGGAGGTGATATTATTCACCCCACTATCAAAGTACCAAACATCTGAGTCTACTGCAGACATGCACTGCTCATGAACTTGTGGATGATGCACATGATCAATTCCCACAAGACATTCCTTCCATTTATGGAGAGCAGGAGAGTGCCCAATCTCATGAGAGATTAGATTTTGAGTCTAATTCCTTACAGGAACTACCCCATTTCACAGGCCCATGGGAAACTAAGTCTACTTGCATGAGAGCACCCACGGTCATGATAAGAAACGAAGACTCAATCATACCTAGGAATAGGGAAGTAGTAAGGAATACTAAAGTGTAGTTCAATCTCACTTTAGAAGAGCTACTCAAGGTTAGGCCAGAATTGTGGAAACATGTAGCCAATCAAATGCCAAAAGTAGCAAAACCTCGTTCCTACATAGGATCTTATAGAACGGTGCCAGAAATACCCTTGGAGAAGATATGAGACATGAGCGAAGGTGAAGAAGGAAACACCTATCTTCCCGTTATCCATCAGGGGTACACAACCAAGGCAATTTTGGAATCAGGTGCAGGAGTTGCAATTGCTACCACTTCCCTATGGAAGCGTTCGGGCAAGCCAACACTCAAGCCAACAAGAATGAAATTGCAAATGGCCAATGGTCATATAGAAAGATCCTTAGGATTGCTAGAAAGGATAACTCTCACTACATGTGGTGTAGAGTTTGAACATACTTTTGCATATGTGAGTTTAGCAAGAATCTGGCCTATGAGATGATTTTGGGAAGGCCATTTATGCGATAGTTGCAAGTGCTACAAGATTGGGGAACCAATTCTTTGTACTTGCAACACTTAGGTGTTACAACCAAAGTCAATCTCAAGGATTACTCTCGTAGAGATGTACCACCTATTCAATGAATCCCATCCATAGAGCTAAGGATGATACGGAGTCAGTGCATTCCATAGGATCAAGATCCTCATGGATGCATGAGACACCCACTTATGGATGTGCAAAGTAGCAGTAGAGGAAGAGAAGAAAGAAAAAGCAAGAGAGGTAGGTGTGAAGGAAACCCATAGATCAATTCAAGACCCAGCCTATGCACCTGTAGTATTTCATGACGAAGAATTTGAACCTCATGGTTGGGCGAAGATTTTAGCAACAGTGGATGTAGCCATCAATGAAGAACAATGGACACCCCACTGTGATGAGGATGGCTATGACATTTCAGTTTCACAATGAGCCAATCATGTGTGATCCGATTATTGAAGAATGTGAACCTAGCACTGATGCATTCGAGGATGCAAGTGACTCCGATCTAGAGTCAATTATAATGGACCCTCCATTTGCATCAGAATGAGGAATATTTCTAAGAAGTAGAAGCTCACTCTCAGAGACACAAAGAGATTATGAATGAGGTGAGATTAACCACACAAGTGACCACTAAGAATGAAGGCAACAAGAGGAAGAAGAGAGAAGTCACACCAGAGGAAGAAGAATCTTTGTTTGAGGTCCCTGAAAATTTCAAGAAGTATGAAGTTGCAGTAAGAATGCCAAAACGTGAAGCCATCATAGGAGAGGCCTATGATAACAAAGAAACTACAAAGAAAATCATAGTGACCATGGAGGAAGGTGAAGAGCGATGCACATACATAGGACACGATCTAAGTGAAGATGAGGACCAGGAGTTGATAGCCTTACTACGAGAATATAGAGATGTGTTTGCATGGAGTTACAAGGACCTAAAAGGTGTAGACCCTGACATATGCTCACATACGATCCCCATGACCTCAGAGGCCAGACCCTCTAAACAAAAGCCATACACATACAATGACAACTATGCTACCAAGATCAAAGAAGAAATAGATCGCTTGGTTGAAGCTAGATTTATCTATGAAATTGAGCACACTGAATGGGTATCCCACATTGTAGTGGTGCCCAAAAAGGATGGCAAATTACGTGTATGCATTAACTTGAAGAAGGTGAACGCAGCCACTATTAGAGATAGTTATCCGCTTTCTATCACTGAGCATCATTAGAAAGGGTAGCAAGAGGAAGTGTACGCTTCCTAGATGGGCTCTGGTTACAGTCAAGTGCCATTGCACCAGAAGATCGGCATAAGACGGCTTTTGCCACAGAGTGGGGCATATTTGCTTTTCGAGTAATGCCAATTGGTCTAACCAATGCGCCTGCAACCTTCTAGAGACTGATGTGCCATGTGTTTAAAGAGTTCCCGAGGAAGATGATGATCTCTGTGCTCATTCCAACATTAGAGAGACACATATACCTTAACTCCGACAAATCTTTGACAAATGTAGAGAATATCAAGTCTACCTGAACCTAGAAAAGTGTGTTTTCATGGTTAGGCAAGGCAAGATTCTATGACACATAGTGTCGAAGAACAATATCCACTGACGAAGAGAAAGTGACAGCTATCGCAGACTACCTAGGCCAAATAATTTCAAGGAGTGCAAGCTTTCATGGGGCATTGTGGCTATTACCGATGCTTTATACACATGTATGCCATCATTGCAAAGCCTCTATCCAGACTTTTGACCAATTTTGAGTGGACTGATGAATGTGAGAAATCTTTCAATGAGCTTAAATGGCGATTGTGTTCAACACCAATCTTGACTACACCAGATTGGAACAAGCCATTCCATGTCCATGTGGATGCACCAATTATGCTATTGGGTGTGTACTTGCACAACCTACAGGCAAAGGTAATATGGATCTTCCAAGTGCCTATGCTAGTAGATAGTTAAATGCAGCTGAACGAAATTATACCACTACTGAGAGAGAAGGATTAGGCATGGTATATGCAATTAAAAAATTTAGACACTATTTGCTTGCAAATAAGTTTAAATTCTTTACTGATTATCAAGCTCTACTTTACTTGGTAAACAAGCCATGCAATACAGGTAGATTAGTAAGATGGTTCCTCTTACTAATGGAATATGACTTCGAGGTAGTGGTGAGGAAAGGCAAGACTCACTTGAGAGCAGATCATCTCTCGAGGCTCACATCAGGAGAGGCCCCACAAGGAGTATTAGATGACCTTCCTGATGCTTACTTGTTTAATTTGGAAGTTGTACCACAATGGGCCAAAGCCTTAGTGCCAGTACTGACATATGGGCCTAAACATCTAGTAGTAAACACTCAAGATAGGGAGGTAGTAAAAGCCTAGAAGTACCATATCATGGCAGGGAGTATGTACAAACATACAGATCAAGTAATATTAGCTTGTTTGTGGAAGAGGATGAATACGCTATGTGGTTGCAATTAGCACATGTGGATGCATTCGAGCAACACTACTTGAGGCAAAGAACTTTACAGACACTGAGGAGACTCGGAGTGCACTGGCAAGTTGAAGATGTCCATAGGATGTGCAAGGATTGCCCAATCTGCCGTACTAAACCACCAGTGGAACATGCCACTCTTTATCGGGTGTCTTTAGTGCCAGATTGGAGCGAACCATTAGTAGCCTTTTTGAGGATGAGAAACTTTCCCCAAGATATGACATTGGCTAGACAAAGGAGCTTAGAACAAGAAGCTATAGACTATACTCTCATTGGAGATAATCTATATAGATGAGGAAAAGATGGGTATCTTAGATTATGTGTCCACGAGAGCGAATATATGAAGATCTTGGAAACTACTCACCAAGGTGTAGCAGGAGGACACTTTGGACTAGATAGAGTGATCAAGGCTATACTTTTTGCAGGTCTTTGGTTGCCCACACTTCATATGGATGCACATACCTATGTGAAGAGGTGTGATGTTTGTCAGCGAACTCAGTACCCTATACGTAAAGATGAGATGCCATTGAAACCTATGATGGGTGGATGCATTCTCTAAGTGGGGAATATACTTTGTCGGTCCTATTAATCCCCCAGCTAAGGGTTCCCATGTTGAATACATTATTGTGGCCATTGACTATGTAACCAAATGGGTAGAAGTAAAAGCTACAACGAAGAACGACGCCCAGACAGCAGCTAAGTTCTTGTTCGAGAATGTGTTCAGCAGATATGGACTACCAATAGAGCTAGTAAGTGATAGAGGCACGCATTTCTTGAATGACGTCATAGAAAACCTTCTCCAAGAATTCTTGGTGATACATAAGAAGTCTGTCCCCTATCATCCACAAGCTAATGGATAGGCTGAGAGCACAAATAAGATTCTATGCAATGTATTGACAAAATTGGTTAATAATAAACGCTCTGATTGGGACAAAGAGTTACACCATGCTGTTTGGGCATACAAAGTTGCCTATAAAACGGTACTCCAAGTCACACCCTTTTAGATGGTGTTCGGCCAAAATGTAGTGCTACCATTGGAATTTTTGATACCTACATTGAAAGTAGCACAAGAGCATGACTGGATAGGCCATGAGCTCTCCTCTAGAATCTTCGATCTTGAACGATTAGGTGAAACACCATTGAGAGCTGCAGCAGGAATTTATGCAGCCAAGAAAAGACAAAAAGCATATTTTGATGCACATGTGAAGGATAAGGGCTTGAAAGCAGGAGACCTAGTCCTAGTCTACACCTTGAAGCAATATGCACGGAAATTAGAAGAGAGGCTATGGACCAATGATTATCAATAGGATCTCCACAAGTGGAGCAGTTCAACTAACCACTCTAGAAGGTGACATCCTACCAAGTTACATCAGTGGATGCAGAGTCAAGTTATATTAGGAACCCCTCACGGAGGAGATGTTAAATCGACTCAATATTGCAAAGAAACATAAAGAATAGGAAAAGCGAATTCGAGAAGAAGCACAGGCAGAAGCTTTAGAATGCATCCGACGAATGAAATTGAGTAGACAAGGTAGAGATCAGCCTATGCCTGACACTCAAGAATCTCTAGGTTATCACATGGCCATGTGCAAGACTTCAGGTGAACGTTCCCATAGGATAGTCGATCGGCGACCTTTTGTGACCCTAGAAGTAGGGCAAGGAGAGAGTGCAAGGATCATGGGAGCTTTAATTGACTCAAGAGCAGCCACTAGTGCAGTTCAACTTGCTTACTGCCAAGAATTGCAGTTGAAGGTCAATCCTATAGAGGCATATCTCATAGGGTTGGGAGGTGTGGAAACCCCTTGCATGGGTGAGGTGGAACTGCCCCTCTACATTCAAGAGGTTCTAATGGCAGTCAAAGTGCTAGTATGTGAAGATGAGTATCTTACCAAACCTCTTGTCTTGGGCCAAGACTGGATCTATGATCATGCAGTCAACCTCAACCTAAGAAGTGGACTTCTTCAAGCTTGGGTAGGCCAAAATCGCATCACGATTGAATTAGATAATCAAGCACTCAGACCACTAGAAAAGGCACCAAATCTTGGTCCCTCCAGAAACCCACATGAAGATAATGATGCTATTCTTTTCCAAAGTTCTATGGTGCAGAAGATTGTCACGCTTGACGAAGGTGCAGAAGTCAATGAGGAGTTCCCTTCTTTTCGAAAGAGGATTCGTTGAAAGAAAGCCGAGCAACACACGACACAGAGGAGGCCAATGATCAAGAAGCATGAGCACCAACCTGTGCAATATAAAGTACCTCTTGGCATGAAGCAGATCTGGGTATGCAAGGGTGGAAAACCCATGGCTCCAGAGATAGGTTCTCAAAGATGCACCAAACGAGCTACACTGTCGAGGATTACAATGAAGGAGGACCCTAGGCAACACTCTAGACATACCATTTCTATTTGGGTCCCAAATGCCAAACAAATCTGTGTGCCCAAGACCTGCTTACAAGCTCAAATAGCTTCACCTCCATTCACAAGATTGAGTCAACATTCACAAGCACTCTTGGCACAAATCCCAAGGCAAACACCTACACTCCACACCATTACATCTTTGGTCACACCTAGGAATGTCAGGAAATGGGTACCCAAAAGGTCCCAAATCCAACAAAATCCAATCCACAAACCTTTACATGTCATCACCATTAAAAGCTACGATTCCACAATCAAGGTTTGGAGACTTAAACCCCATATCAAACCCCCTGACCCAATTTTGTAAATCAGTCCACTCTGATGTAGGTGCATTTTGAATACATTGCACATCCAAAAGTATGCATCTAGGATGAACACTAACCTACTAACCAACATTCACACATCACAAACACTTCACCCACTAACCCCTAACCACTTGGAATGTCATGTTAGTATTGTGGAGGGAAGACCATAAGTTTCCTATGCAATGCTAATGTGCCTCTCCTCTTCTAGCAGATAAGCATCAACAACTACAAGTAGCCTCATGGCAAAAGTAGCAGCCCGAGCTCACAGACAGGAGTAAGTACTATAGGGATCAATGTGGAGAATCTATCTATTGATATGCCAACAGCTGACCGACCTGTAGAGCTGCAACACCTCCAACAAATACCTATATCGGATCCTCCCACAGGAATAACAGAGAGAGTCCATGCAAATTATCATTGGTTCAATGGCATGCTAGGGCCCTTAGGAGAGGTGAAATATATTTGGGAGTCCAAGTGTGATTATGACAAGTCATGGGTCCGATTCCAATTCTTTTCCAAGGAGTTTGAGACTCTCCGGAAGAGACAAGAACTTCATAACATATGGCAATGCGCAGGGCTAGCTGAGTACTTTGAGGCACCCTTACCCAAACCAGATCTTCTAAGATGTTACTATTTGGTCTCAACATTACATGCTAATGAGGAAAAGGACAAACCAGGAACATTCTTCCTTCCTTTTTTATTGGGCAACAATGAGTTGAAAAGGTTCGAACTCACATTGGAATTGGTGAGCTCTGCTTTGAACATGCACGGCACACATGTGCCCTCTGAGAAGGATGCTCTTATTCCCACTAACATGAAGAACTAGAAGCTACAAAAGTTGAAAGATATGGCGGCACTCACACCAAATGTGTCCATTCCTCTTCGTATGTGCATGCAACATTTTGCATTTCCCAGTCAAGATCGATTCACTCAGCCCCACAAATGGATCTGGTTCTCTCTTTACTTGGCAGATACAGGTGCGTTACCGATTAAACTTCATGTATGGATTATGGAGCAGCTATATGAAGCCAATAAAAGGTCATCTAGGAAGCTAGTGGTGAATGGCTGTTGTGCAATCATGCACATCATCTACAAGTGCTTAGCATAAGATGTACCCCTTGAACAAGCTTTAACCTGGTCACAGTTACAGATGTTTAAAAGACTCAAAACTGCCACACATCAATCCAAGCACATGAGGGGCTCAATTCCTTATCTCCAAACACGTGAAGTTCTCACGACTCTGGAAGTCTCACCACGAGGGGTTGCCACTATGCCTCCCTTTACCATTCGCATACCCAGATCTGGATATGAAGCCACATCAAAGGCTGCCCCATCGGCTCCTCCTGTCCATCCTGAATTTGAATTTCCTATGACTGGAGACATTGAAGGGATGAGCACCTTCGACTTCGAATCATTCTTGCAAAATACCCAACTCTCTGATGTAGAATTCTTTTTGGACACAGAAGAACAGGGCACCTCTTCCCAAAGATGGAGGAGATCCACAAATAGTCGTAATGTACATTGGGATGATGATCAACAGAGAACTTTATCTCAACAACTAGAAATCTCAGAGGGAGAAGAAGAAGAAGGAGAAGAAGTAGAAGCAGAAGAAACCACCAGAACCCCAACATATACAACATAACTCTGAAGGCTATATCAAATCATGGAACGAGTACGGTCACAACAACTGCTCACCGAACAGAGCAGTAGGATGCTCATGGATCAGCTATTGGAAGAAGCTGGAGTTGACTCTGAATATAGTGAAGGCCTACTATTGATGGCAGAAACATATGGGGTAGTGGAAGTAGTCCGATCAGCGATCCAGAGGCCCCCTGTTCAATATGATTCGCGAAGATTCCAAACACGACCACGATCTGGTAAAAACATCCAGATTCCCATTACTACGGTGGAAGGACCTATTATTACATTTGAACCCATTGAGACAACCTCCCAAACAACATTAACCTCTGGCCAAGAGCTCCAGTCACACATGATGAATCAACTGAGCCAATACCACCAACCCCCCCACCATCACCTCCTAGAACAGAAGCCGTGGAGATCACCTCGACTACTCACTCCACAGAGCAAGCCTTCATCTTCTGTGGTCCAACCTCTAGTTCCACCTTGTTTTCGTCTTTTGAAAACTCTTTATATAATACCACCACCATCATAACAAAATCCTCCATAGAGCCTGCCATAGGACAACCAGCCCCCACACCTTCGATCATAGGCCATCCTGACACTAGATCCATATTCTTTGGATTCCCTGCCACCACGCTCCCTTTCATGACCTTCCCGCCTCTAGTCTCTCACTTCTCACCCCCCATACCACCAGTCCTTCAACCCGCCCATGACTACTTTTGTAATGTTTCAAGCCACCACCCAACCCCTCTCGTCGAGCCCATTCCCAACATCCACACCCCACTTATTCACCACAATCACACACACACCACCTACTATTCTGGTATACATGGTAGACAATACACTCACATCCACCCCTGAGGGTATGGACATTTCACCACCAACAACACCTCCACCTCCCCCCACACTCCCACCTTCTCCGATTCCCCCTCCACCAATTTCACCCGCACACACATCTCCTGTAGACACAACACTCACACTTCCCATTCCCCAATTCCCTTCCCTTGCATCTTCCATTGTACAAACCACACCTTCATCTATAGGCAATGCATTTGACACCATGGTTGCGTGTATGTCACAGTTAAGGACAGAATACAATCAGCTGCAGGCACATAACCAAAGGTTACAAGAACACTCTAAAGCATTTCAACAATGCCTCGATACACTGGAAGAGGATAGAGCCAGCCTCCAAACTCAATTTCAAACCTTACAAGAGGCTCATAGCATGTTGGAGACACAATTTCAAAATGTAGATCAAGAAGCGATCCAAGGGTTGGAAAGCCATTTACAAATACAACTGGAAAGAAACTCCAAACTTCAGCATAATATGGCACTGCTCAAACGACACTTGGCAGTGGCACACGAGGAAAATAGATGTCTCCAACTACAAACTTAGAGGCAGCCATCGAAAGCACACCGGGGGCACCCATTACTCCCTCCAAATTTCAAGTTGTGACCCCGGAAAGCATCAAAATCATTCTTGAAGATTATGCCACTTTACTCGATGCACATGACCAGTTATCAGAAGAACTGGGTCAACTGAAGCAGACACGACAAAAAGAAACGACAGTGAGCCCCCAAGCCACTGCCTCAACCACTTCACTTGTCATTGACTCGGAGGCCCTACAAGATCTTCAAAAACAAGTCACAGAATTGCAGGCACGTTTACTACAATACGAAAGACCACCATCCCCACCTGAGGCGCCCACATATGAAGAGACAATCTCCATTCCTGTGGAACAGACATTTGAAGAGGATTATGCACTGTAGCCCATCCTAGGGGGATGACAAACAAAAGAAAGGTCAGTATACTTTCGAAGTGCCACGACCTCCACGGTTAAAACAGGTGGAAGAAATTTGGAGTTCTCATGAAGAGCACATGGTGGTGCAAAATCAGGCCATGAGAGTCATAGAAGAAGCAATATTACAATCCAGTTACTTCAAGAACTTGTCATCTAGACATCTCATCATATCATCAAAACTCCAATACAAGCCTTACTATGTCATTCTGGCATATTACAATGCGAAAATATAGAGAGTCACCAGAAAGATTCCTTCCTTTGCAACCCAGTTTCAACCAGAAGACCTTCCTCCATAAGCATAGAAAGGTAAGATCTATCAACTGACATGGCGGCAAAAGCTTCTAGAGACATACCCAGAAATGCTACGCACATGGAACCACACACCTTTACATTTACTTTACAATCCATGCTATGGCCCAGTTCCACGACGCAGATCATGGAAAGCATTCAACATAAAGGTACATAATAATGCTCAATGTAAGGAGTGGCTCAATTATCCGTACATAGCGCCACCGTAGGGACCACCATCGACAGCGTACATGATGGCAAGAATTCAACATTGGATGCCTCGACTGAAGCCTATGCCATATGTTGCAGCCCAAATGATGCTCAAAATTTTGGATATGATGCAAGTTGTACTCAAAACTTTTAGAAATGTAGAAGCACCACACGTACATCTATCGGGGTTTACCAATGGAAATAACGATTTGGTATATGACATGAGCACCACCCCTAGCATTCGTGTGGCTTACGCTTGGCATGCATGCATCAAATACCTCCCCACATGCTATAAACAGACATTCGAAGACATGTTCAGATTAGGTTTCTAGGAGTATCACTCGGAGGTTTGGAACCTAAGCCCACACACCTGCTTCATCTCTTTGCATGTGAACAAGCCATGTACTCCGAGTACTACATGGCACCGCAACCAGATGTCCGAGGTGCAATAAATTGGGATGCGCTGCAAGCTGATCTAGCAAGAGGATTACGGATAGGAGAACACGAGCTGGCCACCAACGTTCTCTAATACTATATTGAACATCCTATAGAACAGAGGTCTATCAAGGGTGACGGACGCTAAGGAGGGAGGAGTGTCGGCATACAAACTATAGGAGGAGCATACCAGCTGTTGCAGAGCTAAAGAGCGCGCAAAGCAGAGAAAAAGGACGGGCCCCAAAAGTTTTCCGATTTGGACACACCACTTTTGTATCATAACCACTTTTGTATATATTTTTTCCATTGTAAATGCACTAGAGGAGTCCTCTAGGTGCATCCCCACAGAAGATTAGTGATTTACCCATGTACAATAGTAGGAAGTTAGTCTTTTAGTGAATAAAGTGCCGGTCTCTTGTGTGAAAAGACCAAACTTAGGGCACTAGTATATAAGTCAAAAGTGACTCATTGTAAAGAACTTCTTGTCATTGTGAAGAAGGAGCACTTCTGAATTTTCGAGTTTGCCTCTTTCTTGCTGATTTTGATCTTCATTTTGCTTTTGAATGTGTGTGTGATGCTTGAAATGCAAGTGTAGGACTGTTGTCTACCCCTTCCCCTTTGTTTTGAGCTGCTGTAGTGCGTGCGTAAGCTAGGAGAAGCTGAGGCGCGGGTGATTGTGACTCCCGTAATTCATTGTTTCTGCCATAACTTGAAGCAGAGTGGTCAGAATTGAGTGAAACCACCACCATTGGATTCGTCTCGTCGAGAGCTTCGAAACGAGTACCCTATTGCCTATGTTCGGAGTTCTGGGCTGGGAGAAAACCTCAAAATACCAAAACTGCTGAAAAGAGGCTTGCGGCAATACTTTCAGTATTTCAGTAGGTGTGGGTAGTAGTAGTCTTTTCTCATGTGTGGATAGCTAAACCACTTCATTTTCTATCACGTGTGCACACGTCTTCATACACTTGGTAAGTCACTCCTTAGGATTGACATTTAAAGGTGTGAAAAGAATTCCACTATATGCACTTGTATGGCAATTGAGGTATAGTCTCATTGGTACAAGTCCTTGAGTCATCGTGGCTTAAGTACACACCAGCACAAAGGAGCAATCATGCATAATCCGGTAACAAGGCCTAATCAATTTTTCCATGAACTATTTCCAACTCAAGTGATTCTCATCACTACAAAAACATTGTAAATTTTGTTTTTGGTAGAATAGATTCCTTTTGGTTCAAGCTAGGGAGTCCTCCAGCTTGAGGAGTATTAGAATTAGCTATATACCAATTTTCATAATTTTTAGATTCCGTTTGAGACCTCAAATAAGCACTAGAACCTAATTTTTAACTAGGCCGAACACTAGGTTTGGATAGGGCCAAAGCTAGTCAAAAAACTATAAAAAGAGCTAGAGAGCTATTTTTGGGGGTTAGATTGTTAGTTATTTGAGCTCATGTAAGAGACTTTTCGACTAATGCAAAGAACTCCATTGATACTCTCTTTGTTCTTGCCTTGTGTGTGCGTGTGTGTGTATGTGTGTGCATGTTTGTGTGCTTCTCACTCACGCACTTGTGCCATCACTTGCTCATACTCTTCATACTAATCCTCATGTCTCCACGGATTGAAAATTATGAGGTGGATCTCCTCACGTTGGTACTTGCCATTGTGCTAGAGTGACATATGTGAATGCATGTTCTTGCATGCAAATGCATGTGAGTGCATGCACGTGTTGGCATTCTCCTTTTATGCACCAAACTTAAATCAAGCGATTCTTGAGCTTGAAACTGCATGTTCCCAATCATACATGCACAAACATTCTACTTGCTATCTTTTTTAAAAAGATATAACCATTCATGTGCATAAACTTGAGCATCGACTATCTTTTTCAAGCAAGAAGAAAATGTGTTTTGTGCATGAAAACATTCTTTGAAAAGGAGAAATGCACCAATATTCTCTAGTAGATGCATGCCTATGCTTGATAACTGTTTCCATACTTTGATGCTCTCCTGTTTTGCTTTCATTAATTTGCATACAATGATTTCAAAATTGAAGATTCCTTCCCTGCTTCAATGATAATAGCAATGCATTCTATATGAGAGCATAGAGCAAAGCAAATATTGAAATGAAAACATCAACTTGTAAAATACTTAGCTGTAACTCAAGCCACATCCTTCCATTGATCCTCGGGAAGAGCCATTCCATGCTTTGCAACTTAGTACATATTGAACTTTGAACATTCTCAAAACTGATGGAAATCCAAACATGTTTGAATCACTTAGCCTCTATCCTTTCCCATAGGCATATGAAAATCCTTGAGTTTAGAAACTGCTTGGGTTGAAAGTGTTGATGTTGTAGGAAACAAAGGATTTTCTTCTATCCCCTAGGCATCTCGGGAAGAGTGTGTGTAGGATATTCAATCTCACGGGCAACGTTTTCTCTGAGCATGGGCAGATAGATGCCTTTAGGTCGATACAGTAGGTAGTCTAATTGAAATATCGACGAATTATTCTCTCTTGGTTTACGAGAGGAATGAACTCATGTGGAGTCTCAAGTTCAAAAGCTACTGATGCAAACATTGATTTCTTTTCCTATGGTTTTGTAAAACATCCACATAATGACCATCAAACTAATGTGGCATCTTGGCCACAACTGCCATTGTCTAACTGTGAGATTGGTTGTTCGATTCTTGTAGACTTCAATTGTGTGAGATCTTCTTCACTTTTGCAATAGCTGGCTGACATAGCTATGCGTATAAACATCAAGCGATGGTGTAGTACATGGGTAGGGTATTCTATTGTGGACCACGAGGTCATGGGATCAAAACTTCCACATGGATTTTGGTACTTTGTAGAGTAGTGCATTTCTCTCAGACGTTGACGAGGTCAACTCCTATACACTTCAATGGTGCAAGTTTTTGTTTCTGAAAAACCGTTTGATCAATTGATAAACATATAAAATATAATTAATCCATTGAAACTCCTTAGTTGTGCACTGTGATTAGTAGAATTTCTTCATATCCGAGGTGTCATGAGTTCACATATGATGTTGAGCATAGTGGCTAAGACCTTACCAAATCCTATTACAAGATAAGAGGAGTTGTTAGCACATGTGATAGTATTTCCTACAAGGAAAGGCTCAAGTGAACTGAAGAAACTATGCTATGAGGTAATATGTTTGGTTGCCCCACTACTAAAGTACCAAACATCTAAGTCTACTGCAACCATACAATCCTCATAGCTGCAAATAGTAGTATATACCCATTCCTTATTGTGAATAAGATTAGCAAATTCTATTTAAGGTGTAGAGGTCTCTACAACAACCATTCCATCCTCTTTCTTCTTTGCCTCTTTTGCAACCAATTTTGGACAACTCTTTATGACATCATCATGTCCCTTAGTATTTGAAAAATTAGTTTTGTTTTTTCATTTTCTTCTCATCTTTGTCTTCCTTCTTCAACTATACAACATTAGTAGAGCAAGATTGCCCTTTTGACTAGCTAAGAAAGATTAATATGCAACATGCATGGTCAACCTATCCTATCAAAACTGATCTTCATGCAACAAAATAGAGACTAACTCCTCAAATGTTAGCATTTGGATTACCTGTCATCATCAATCAAAGAGTAGAAGCAAAACTCTGATATGAATATGGAAGATTGTTAAGAACATTGTGCACAAGTGAACTATCTTGCAAGACTTCATCGGCAGAAATCGATTGCTCCTTCAGATCTTTGATCTTTGTCAAAAAACTATCCATATAATCTCCTTCATTCATATTCCCAATCTTCAATTCTTTTTTCAGAGGTCAGCAACATGAGCCTCATTCCTTGCCTGGTATAAAGTGGTAAGTGTATCCCAAGCATCCTATGCTATTTTGCAAGAGCCAATGTGAGGAATAATGGCAAGATTGGAAGACCAAGCTATCCATGCATTTTCTTGAGCATCTCTACCATTCAAAAAAAGTTTTTCTATAGTAGGTGCAACAAGAATCACAACATGAACAGAAATTTGAGGATCATCATCTTCAATGCCATCTGCATCACCTTCAATAACTGTAGTTGTAGGTGTAATAGGACATTTTTCAATACCCTGCACAATATTCCACAACCCTTTTGCTACCAATACATGACACATCATATATGCACAAAATGGGTAATTAGTACCATCCAGCTTGCTCTCAATAGCCAACATATAGAATTCATCATTGCTTTTAGCCATGACTAGTGACTAAATATCATGATGCAAAAAAATGACTATATCTAAAAAGGTTGAACAGAAACACTCCATCAAGCTCTACTAAACTTGTAGCAAACTTTGAGGCATTCGGATAGTGCATTTGGAGGCCAAAACAAGCTTAGATCAACATATCGATGCCTCGAGTATGCTCATCACTTTTCATGTGATTCTGAGACTGTGACTGGAGGGGTTTTGATGATGCCCTATGTAATAAAGTGATAGGAAGGAGATGGTTGAACAACACCCTTGGCAGATAGGAGATGGTTGAACTACACCCTAAGAGAGAGGATTAGGAAAGTAATCTTCAACCATGGCTTTTGGGGCAAGTGATTAGCCCATCACATTCCTAGCCAAGAGGCTGTGAGTTCAATTCCTTACATTGGTATCAGAGCCTAGGAATTAAGCTTGGGAAAGGTGGATTGACCTAATGGCCTCTAAAAAAGGCGCTTGGGCATCCTCTATATGAAAAAGGTACAAAGAAGCGCACATCGCTTTCACAAGTTAGCCTAACAAAGATTGAAGTGTATCTCTTAATCCATAGGTTGGATTGAGGCATGTAATATACCGTTGGAAAACTCTCGGAATGAACTTTCTGAATCTGATGAGATATCTAAAAACTATGAATCCATTGGGAAACCATGGGTGGCACTTGATTGAGGGTTCAAGATATCGAACATGGGTGAGAACAAGGTTCAAGATTGAGGTTGAGAACAAGGGCACAAGACACCAAGGTTACGAACAAGAAGGTTCAAGACACCAAGGTTGAGAGCAAGGGTTCAAGAGACCAAGGTTGTGAACAAGGTTCAAGAAACTGTGCGACGTTGAGGACATCAATTCAAGGGTACCTAGGGAGTTCAAGAGGCTGATCACTAAGGCTAGAGGGATACAAGAGCAGATCATTGAGGACAATGATTGAGCAAGGGGGGAAGAATGTAATAAAGTGATAGGAAGGAGATGGTTGAACAACACCCTTGATAGATAGGAGGTGGTTGAACTACACCCTAAGAGAGAGGATTAGGAAAGTAATCTCAACCATGGCTTTTGGGGCAAGTGGTTATCCCATTACATTCCTAGCCAAGAGGCTGTGAGCTCATTTCCCACAATTAATTGAACTCACAACCTCCCAGTTAGGAGTGCGATGGGCTAACCACTTGCCCCAAAAGCCATGGTTGAGGATTACTTCCTAATCCTCTCTTATAAGGCATGGTTTAACCATCTCCTACTAGGATTATGTGATTTTCATTCCCCCTTAGACTGAGCATTGTCCTAAATGCTCACTTGTGGACCCTTCTAAGTCATGGACCCACTTTCCATGCATCAGCGCTTCCACCAATCTCAAACTCGAGCACATGGACCAAATTTGGACCTATCCCACCCTCTGTGGGAGCCCAAATGCCCATGTGCCTTCATCCAAGGCCAGTTTCACACTCACCACAGATGAGTGCTTTTTCCAAGTGGCAGGAATGAGGTGCGGACCTCCATCTCGCCCAATTTCTCAACTAGGTTCTGATACCAATGTTGTGAATTGAACTCACAACCTCCTAGTTAGGAGTGCGATGGGCTAACCACTTGCCACAAAAGCCATGGTTGAGGATTACTTCCTAATCCTCTCTCTTAAGGCGTGGTTCAACCATCTCCTACTAGGATTATGTGACACCCTAGATGAAGCACTAGCGTGATCTGATACCAATTGTTGGAGTTCAAGGCCTGCAGAAGCACACAAGCAACATGAGGAAGAAGCCGAAGCTTGGAGCACAACACAATACTGAAGTATTACCAAGTTAGTGTACAAAGATAAATGATATGTTGGGGTTATAGTCATATATACAAGCCGAGGGAAAAACCCTCTTAAAGAGGGAAAAAAAGTGCACCGACACTCCTAAGTGTGTTCACACTCATCACTACCAAAATATATCAACACTAGGATCTTGATCTAAAATTCAAGTTTGAAAATCATGATCTTACTTGGATTGTGACACTTCAAAGTAAAGTATTTGTATAGAAAATATTGAAGAAATTTGTAAAGATCCCTTCAATCAAAGTTAGTTAGACTAAGTTAGTCCAATTTAGAAAGCACCCAATTGATAGTACTCAGTGAAATCAATCTCTTGACTCAAAGTCGCATCAAAATTTCATTTCAAGGATTTTCAAGAGGTTGAATAAAGGAAAGATTAGTTTAGGAATAGTTGAAGCATTAGAGTTTTGAGTAAAGGTGAAACATCATCAATAGAAATTTGGTGGCTTGAGACATCAATTTCTATTAGCACATTAGTGTTTAGTGGTTTGATGATGGTTTAACTTCAATCATAGTATCTTTTTGAGAATCTAGTTTAATTCTCTTAAAGATATTTCAAATGCTTTGAACTCTTGAGTTGAACAAATGAATGAATATTTAAAGGTTTGAGTCCCATAGTGTTTGATTCGAATCACATTAAATGTCATATAATTTTTTAAGTTTTATCGTGATTTTTGGTTCTTCCTTCCCATTTATGTAACCTTTTGACTTGACTCAGATAGAGTTTTTCCTTGATTTCTACAAAGGTCAAGTTTAACTAGTTGGAATAGGTAACTGAACTAAACATCACAAGAAGATGTTCTATGTCAAACCTATTCAATCTTAGAAGATGCTTCATGTCATTTGAAGTTGAATAATCATATTGCAAAAACTACAATGGATAAGTTGGATTTCTTTTTTTTTTTAATATTTGAGTAAACTCTTGAAGAGAAAAGTTAGGAGCTATTTAAAGATCAGATATTAAAGTTAGTAAACTCTTGACTATCTACTTGTAAAAAGAGGAAGCAAAGTGTCATACACATCTCTCGATATAATTGAAGTCTCCTTGGTACATGGAAGTAATGGCTGAATTGCATCTTCCACAAAAACAATGTCATGGCTTGTTGAAGTTTGAGGTCTACGAAAGCACACGAACAACACAAGGAAGAAGAAGAAGAAGCTCGTAGCACAACACAACACTGAATGAATTACAAATTGAATGTACAAAGATAAGTGACCCATTAGGGTTAAAGGAATATATACAAATCAAGAAAAAAACTCCTAAAGAGGAAAAAAATACCTCAATGGTCCTAAGCGTATTCACACACATCATTACTAAAATATATCAACAAATCCCCCTTGGGAGTGATGCAGTGAACAAGGAGTTGGCACTCATGTATAAGGAAGTGCCAAGCTATGTGGAAAGAGATCGATCCACAAAAGGAAGTAAGCCCAAAGCTTTTCGGAAAGTTTCAAACTTCTCCCTAGGCAGAGCCTTTGTGAAAAGGTCTGTAATGTTATCCCGTGTGGTTGCATATGCCAAATTGATATCTCCAATAGAGAACCTCTCCTTGACATAATGATAATGGACCTCAATGTGCCTTTTTCAAGCATGGAACATAGGGTTCCTTGCAACTCTGCTCTGAATATCAATGAAGATGGTGGTGGCAAAAGAGTGCCCAACACCCAAATTAACCAAAAGGCGTCTGAGCCACTCACACTCAATAGTCACTATGAAAGCTGCCCTATATTCATCCTCATAGCAAGAAGTGGCCACAATAGGCTAATTCTTGCTTAACCAAGACATGCATGAGCTACCAAGCATGAAGCAAAAACCACTAGTGGACACATGTGTCATAGCTGCCAACCCAGTCTAAGTAAAAGAAAAGCATGTAAATCTAGTGGTAGTGATCCACCCTTGGGATAAAAAAATCCAAGTATTCAGATACCACTCAAGTGGTAGAAGATGCACTTAACCACCTACCAATGCTTGACACTTGGGCAATGCATAAATATGCTCATGTGAGAGACAACAAATTGAATATCTGGCCGAGCTATGTGTAAGTAAATCAAGCATCACCAACTTGCTGATAGAGAACAACATCAAATGCATCTCCAAAATCATGTAGACTCAATCGTAGACCTTTATCCATAGGAGAGGCAATAGGATTGCAATCGTCAAGGCCAAAATGTTGTGATAATTTGTCAATATATTTTTTTTGACGCAAAGCTATTCCCCCATCAACTTGCATAAACTAAATGCCCAAATAATGATGCAACCCCAAATCTAACATCTCAAAAGAGGCATGCAAATCAGACTCAAATTTAGCAATGTGCTTTTGATTAGGACCAATGAGTAGCATGCCATCAACATACACAATAATGATTAGAAGTACATCATCTTCATTCTTAACATATATGGTGCTATCAATTGGACTATTCTCAAAACCATGTGCAATCAAGTAGGCATGTATCTTTTCATACCAAGCACATGGTGCTTGAATAGAGTGCGTGGGGGGATCACAACCATCTTGTGTATTGTACTGTCTACTACATATCTATGTTTTTTATGTATTTTAGTTTTCATATCCTCTAGGTACGCATGTACATAAGATCGTGCAACAGTGGTATCAAAGCCTACACATGCCACTCTAGAGGGGTTTTGACACTGTTCACGTTTACATCTGATCATTGTTTGCTTAGTCCGATTCTGATTCCAATCTTTGTCTTTGTCTTTGTCTCTATTTCAATTTTTGTTTTCATTTTTATTTTTGAGTTCTAGTTTCGATTCTGGTTCCTATTCTAGTTTTGGTTTCGGTTTCTAATTTCTGTTTCAATTCTAGTTCTTAAACTTGAACCTACATTTTACGACTTTAGTTACTTTCTCCAAAGTAAACTAGAATATTTAGGGCATTTCATTTCTAGTCAATGAGTTCATGTAAGACCCAATGAAAATCAAAGTAATTGTAGAATTGTATGTACTTGAACTAGTTATATGATGTATGATTTTTCTATTTAGAATTTCCCCTTACTTTATTATTGAATAATCTCAATAGATCCATAAGACTTCATTAACGTCCCATTTGTAATCACAATATTTAACTCCTCCATGATACATGTCCATGCATGTCTTTTAATTTATGTTCAATGATGGGACATGTGATTGGACATGTTCAATGATGGGACATGTGATTGGACATGTGATTGGACATCCATGTCTATTTTTTCAATATCAACTGAGGTTAGTTGCTTTTTCAACTCGGGGCATGTTATCATTTATGGAATGTTGAATTTTGGATTTTAATTTATTGAGTTATTAAATAGACATGAATAAGACAAACTATATTATTGTTGGAGTTAGATGTCTGCGGAAGCACGTGAATAGCACAAGGAAGAAGAAGAAGCTTGGAGCACAACACACAATACTGAATGTATTACTAGAGAATTTACGAAGATAAGTAGCCCATTAGGGTAACATGTGTATATACAAGCTGAGGGAAAAAAACCTCTTAAAGAGGGAAAACAGTGCCCCGGTGGTCCTAGTGTGTTCACACACATCACTACCTAAATATATCAACAAATCCCCCTGGGAGTGATGCGGTGAACAAGGAGCTGGCACTTATGTATAAGGAAGTGCCAAGCTATGTGGAAATCACTCCACAAAAGGAAGCAAGCCAAAAGCTTTGCGGAAAGCTTCATACTTCTCCCTAGGCAAAGCCTTCGTGAAAAGGTCTGCAATGTTCTCCTACGTGGGCACATATGCCAAGTTGATCTCCCCAGCAGAGAACCTCTCCATTACATAATGATAATGCACCTCAATGTGCTTAGTGCGAGCATGGAATACAGGGTTCGTTGCAACTGCCAATGTGCCTTGATTGTCAATGAAGATGGTGGTGGTAGAAGATTGACCAACACCCAAATCAGCCATAAGGCATCTGAGCCACACACACTCAACGATTGCTGTGAAAGCTACCCTATAGTCAGCCGCAAAACTGGAAGTGGCCACAGTAGGCTGCTTCTTGCTTAACCAAGATATACATGAGCTATCAAGCATGAAGCAAAAGCCACTAGTGAGCACACGAGTGTCATAATAGCCAGCCCAATCAAAATCAGAAAAAGCATGCAAATCTGGCTGTAGTGATCCCCCCTTGGGATAAAACAACCCAAGTAGTCGAGTACCACTCAAGTAGTGAAAGATGCGCTTAACTGCCTACCAATGCTTAACTCCTGGGCAATGCATAAACCTACTCATATGTGAGACAACAAACTAAATATCTAGCCGAGTAATGCATAATTAAATCAAGCATCCAACAGCCTGCTGATAAAGAACAACATCAAATGCATCTCTAGCATCATGAAGTCTCAATCGTAAACCTCTTTCCATAGGAGTGGCAATAGGTTTATAGCCTTCAAGGCCAAAACACTGCAATAATGTGTCAATATATTTCGTATGACACAAAGCCATTTCACCATCAACATGCATAAACTAAATGCCCAAATAATGATGCAAATGCCCCAAATCAGACATCTCAAATGAGGCATGTAAATCAACCTTGAAATCAGCAATATGTTTCTCATGAGGACCAGTGAGCATCATATCATCAACATACACCACAATGATTAGAAGTACATCATTAGCATGCTTAACATAGTGCTTGTTTCAAACCATATAAAGCCTTTCTTAACCTGCACACCTGGTTTTCATGCCCTTTATGTACAAAGCCACTGGGCTAAAAAACATACACTTCTTCATGCAAGTTACCATTCAGAAATGTTGTTTCAATGTCCAACTGATGTACATTCCAACCATGATGAGCTGCAAGTGCACATATGCTACGAACAGTAGTCATTCGGCATGTAGGTGCAAAGGTTTCATCAAAATCAATGCCTCTTTCCTGCGCATAACCCTTTGCAACAAGCCTAGCCTTGTACCTGTCAACTGTCCCATCAGGCTTACACTTCAGCTTGTAAACCCACTTAGTGACAATGGCCTTCTTGCCAGGAGGCAAGTCACATAAAGACCAAGTACCATTCTTCATTATAGCATCATATTCAGATTGCATAACAACCATCCAATTTTCTGAATTTTGTGCTTCATCAAATAAAACAGGCTCATTCTCATCACAGAGACTAGATGCAGCCATAACATAGCAATCTGATGCAAAAGAGGCATTATGAGAGCCTGAACGAGTACGATATGATAGAGGTGCATCTAATTTGCTATCATGCAAAGTCTGCACCAGCCATTTTGGCATAGTTTTTTCCTCCTCAATATAAGCTCTCTCATCAACAAGTGCATCATGTAAATCTGCATCAGAAATGGGATGATCTGCATCATCACATGAAACCTACAAAGGTTGAGAAGTTGCCTCATTAGGACCAATACTAGATTGTCCACCTGTAAAAAGAGGCACCAAAGTATCATACATATCTTTGGAGCTAACAGATGTCTCCTTAGTACATGAAAGCAATGGCTGAATAGCATCTTCCACAGAAACAACATCATGGCTAACCAGAATGTGTTTAGTCTGTGGATGATATAGACGATAGCCTTTACTTTTAGAACTGTACCCAACAAAAATACATTTTACTGCTTTATTATTCAATTTTCTGTGATGTTGTCCATGCACTAATGCATATGGCAAACAACCAAAAACATGCAGATGAGCAACAAATGGCTTGTGATCATGCCAAGCCTCATATGGAGTGATAGACTACAGTGCTTTAGTGGGACACCTCTTAAGTACATATGCTGCACACATGACAGCCTCAAGCTAGAAACTATGTGGTAAAGCCTGACTCTTGATGATACACCTCGCCATCTCCATGAGTGACCCATTCTTGTATTCAACAACTTCATTCTGTTGAGGTGTATACAACACTATACACTGGTGTTTCGCTCCATTTTCCTTTTGCCCTTCTAACTAGCCAGGAAAGCTTGATCTGCAACATGCATAATGGACCTGTTCTGCCTAGACGGATCTTCTTGCAACAGAACAGAGACTAACTCCTCAAATGACAAGGCATTTCGTGCCTTTCATTATCAAACAAAGAGTAGAAGCAAAACTCTGATATGAATCAGGAAGACCATTCAGAACGGTCTGAACGAGCGAGCTGTTTTGTATAACCTCATCATTAGAAATCAAATGTTCCTTCAAGTCTTTGATCTTTGTTAGAAAATTGTCCATAGAATCACCTTCATTCGTGTGCTCACTCTCCAAGTGTTTCTGGAGGTAAGCAACATGAGCCTCATTCCTAGCTTGGTACAATGTTGTAAGTGTATCTCAAGCATCCTTAGCTGTTCTCCAAGAGCGAATGTGAGGAATAATGGCACATTTGATTGACAAAGCTATCAATGCATGTGTCTGGGCATCTCTGCCATCCCAACAAATTTTCTCTACAGTAGGTGCAATAGAAACTATAGCACGAACAAGAATTTGCAGAATATCATCATCTTTGACACCTTCTACATTAGCATCAGTACCTATAGTTGTAACAGTTGTAGGTGTGATAGGACGTTTTTCAACACCCTGCACAATGTTCCACAGTCCTTTTGCAACCAATACATGTCGCATCATATAAGCGTACCATCCAACTTATCCTCAACTTATACCTTTGGCACAAAAAGATGAAATAGCATGCACAAGCGCTACGATAGTGCGTTCAAAGGCCGAAACGAGCTCAGATCACGATTTCGGCACCACAAAGCGAAGCACTTTCGATCTTGAAAAGACGTTGAGTATGCTCACCAAAATTCATGTGATTCTGAGACTGCAATTGGAGAGGTGTCGACGACACCCTAGATGAAGCGACGACCTGCTCTGATACCAATTGTTGGAGTTAGACGTCTGTGGAAGCACGCGAAGAGCACAAGGAAGAAGAAGAAGCTTGGAGCACAATGCACAATACTGAATGTATTACTAGAGAATGTACAAACATAAGTAGCCCATTAGGGTTATAGGTGTATATACAAGCCGCGGGAAAGAAACCTCCGAAAGAGGGAAAAAAGTGCCCCGGAAGTCCTAGTGTGTTCACACACATCAAATGTAGTAGGTGAAAGAATTATTCTGACTATGGTCATTCTAGAAGTAGGTGCAAATGTTTCATCATAATCAATTCCCTTTTTTTGCTCATATCCTTTGACTACAAGCATGGCTTTATTCCTGTCAATTGTACCATCTAATTTTCCTTTGGTCTTGAAGATCCACTTGACACCAGTTACTTTCTTACCTTTTGATAACTCACATAGCTTCCAAGTTTGATTATTATGTATAGAATCAATCTCCTCTTGCATTGTTTTCTTCCAAAAAAGACTTTGTAATGCATCATTGACACTAGCTAGTTCATCTTCAACTGAAGTTAGTGCAAGAATATTGTGGATTTCAAAATGTTCTGCATAATTTAGTTGATCTTTTTGAGTTCTAGTTCTTCTTTTAAATGGCTTAATCCCAGTATCCTATCATGTTTTTACATACCAATTCAAAAGTTTTTGGAATATTGGTGATAGCTCTAGTTCATTTTCAACTCTTCCTTCAAGTGCTCTAGACGTTTCTCCAACTTCATATGTTGGTGCATCAAGAGGTAATGAAGAAATAGGGGAAGATGGACCTATAGATGGTGGTGGTGTAGATTCAACAAGTTTCTCTTTACCCTTATCAAGTGTAGACTTTATGGTTTGAGAAGGTTGTTCAATGCCCCCATATGGTTGAATATAAGAATCCAAATTTTTCTTGAAGAATGCATAATCAATGCCTTGATGAAGTCTAGAATATCTGCATTCCTATCATAGATCTTACTTTTTGCAATGTAAGCATTGTGGGAGAGCAGGATACCACCTCTCTTTGGTACAAAGAACTTGTATCCTTTACTTTCAACTGCATAGCCCGTGAATATTGCTTTGATTTCTTTGACATCTAGCTTAGCATGATTCTTCTTCTCAACATGAACATAGGATGGAGATCCAAAAACTTTGAAATAATACACATTGGGCTTCTTCCCATGATAAGCTCATAATTTTTAATAACTTTTAAAGCTTTTGTGGAAGATCCATTAAGAATGTGGTTTTGTATATGTACTGCATCAAACCAAAATTAAGGTGAAAGATTCTTAGAGGGCATCATACTATGCATCATTTAAACAAGTGTCCTATTCTTCCTCTCTATAATGCCATTCTATTTTGGAGTATAGGTAATAGTTAGTTGATGAGAGATTCCTTTGTCTTGTAGAAAATACCTGAAGTCTTTTGATAAATACTCTCCTCCTTTGTCGCTTCTTAAAATCTAGATTTTTTACTAACTTTAATTCTCAACCATAGGTAAAAAATTCTTCAATGTCACAAATAATTTTGACTTTTGCTTTAAGACAAAAGTCGAATCCTGCGCTCTGAGTAGTCGTTTACATGAGGCTACTCTATATAAAAAAAAAAGATGTGTGATCGATTGACTTCGTATTTCTTTCATGAACTATTGTGTAAGACTGCAATAGAAAATCTGAACTGAGGTTTTCGATCTGAAGTGCAGGTCATAAACCACAATGTCAAAGATGACTTAGTAGTTCTAATGTAGAGATATGATCATTCAATGGAATTTAAAGCGGTGGCATGTTTGGCAGAGGTAATGGATCCGATTCAACCTAAACTGGTTACCTTGCACCGAAAGGTTTCCCTGACTTCCTTACTCTTGTATATTCATATACTATCATATGAACAAAAAAACTATGTTAAGGTGTAGTTTTTTGTGGCTTGCATTCATCACATAGCAGGAGAAAGATTGTGGTGACCTTAAACAAGTTGCTAGTTGGTCAAAGTTAAGAAGATCTTTGTTTGAGTGTACTGGAGATTCAGCCATGTTTGTTATGGGGTTTCCACTTAGGAATATTTCTCGTGGCTGAGCTTGCTTGTGCTTTGGAATGATTCTCGTGATTGTTCTTGCTCGTGATGTTTAACGATTGGTTGACAATCAAATAATTGGAACATTACTAAGCTTTGTTTGAGTGTACTGGAGATTCAGCCATGTTTTCTATGTAAGTTCGGATTTTGAATGTTTCTCGTGGTCATTCTTGCTTATGCTATTAAAATCCAGAAGTTTCCACTAAGCAAGCAGAAGCTCTGAAACATTTATGTTTGGGTGTAGTAGAATGCTTTGTCTCACCTATGTTGTTGTAATTTTCTGTTCGTCGGTTGCATAGGGATAGTGATCTGCTACTGTATTTTATGAAGTGCTTGACTAATTTGCTGTCTGCATATAGATCTACAAACTAAGACAATTTTCTGTCAATTGGTGAAACATGTTTTACAGGTTCTTTATGAAGATTTTCAAACATCAAACATACAGGTAGATGATGACTACAGTTCGAAGGTCGCCCTTTACAAGGTTGTTGATTTAGTGGATGTGGAGATTCAGAGCACTTCAAATGATCCAAATGTAAGTAACTTTTCTTTTGGGATACATTCCGTTAATAAGATTGCCTCATCTATACAGCTCATTTGTTCTACACCCATCTGCATCTATCTCTGTAGATGCCATGCCTATATGCATTCACTAATGTTAGCCATTTTGCATTCTAATCCATTATCACTGGGTAAGATTAAGCATAAGGTACCTAGACTTTTATGACCAGGAGCATTAAAATAGTTGAGTATATTACAACTATTCTAAAAAAGTCAAATTTCGGATTGCCCCGTGAAGCATCACACTTTGGATTTCATCGTGAAAACACATACTAATATCAGTACATTTAATTTGTTGTAAACCCAAGTCTGTCTTTCTATGAAGATGCCATGTCTCTGTGTATTCACCAATGCTAGCCATTTAATCTTCTATTTTGTTGTTGGAGCGTAAGATTAAGCAGTAGATACCCTAGATTGTTTGTGACAAGGAGCAAGAATAAAATTGAATATATTGCAGCTGGTATTGAAAGGCCAAACTTTTGATTGCCCCCTGAAACATCACAATTTGGGTCACCCCTGGAAAACTCGTACTATGATTGTGATCTTCAATTAATCATTTAGTGAAGCTAGAACATCAAGACGATCTATTAGGGAGGTTAAATCACTGTTTAAGAGGATATGTTCAGGCATTTGGATTGCTTATTAGGAATAATGGCAGATCCTTTAATGTGTAATCTGCAAAATCTTATGGAATCTTGAGATCATTCTGCTTAAGTACTGCAGATCAATGCTTATAGGATACCAAAATCAGTGAGCCGAGGGGAGTTAACAGCAAAAAGTCATATTTGGAGTTTTGGAATAGTTTTGCTCGAGATGTTAAGTGGGAAGCAACATATGGACAGAGGGATGTTGAGAAACGAGAAACTCAATATTGTGAAATGGGCAACTCCCGTCTTGGTTGACGAAGCAAAGCTCTTTTTTTCTGATGGATCCAAAGCTGGAGGGAGAGTTTCTTGCTAGAGGAGCAAAAAAGATAGCAGATTTGGCTCTTGCATGTCTTCAAAGAGATCCCTTAAAGAGGCCCATCATGAGGGAGATTCTAAACGTTCTCAGAGAGGTTCATGAATCCACGTATGTTGTGGGAACCACCAGAATCACAAAATCAATAGTAGCAAGCTCCAAAGCTTCTTGTCCTGCCGCATCATCATTGGTTCCCATTTCGCCCCCCTTCTCATCTGTCATTGCAGATAAACAGAGAATACAAAGTCAGGAGGCCGTTTGCAAAGCAGATTTTGTTAAGAGCCCTTCAATGAGGCCTCTTGTTGTACCTCATTGTGCTGGTGAGCGTGTTACTCGCCACCATCACGACTTCTCACCTGCCCCCCTTGCACATGTCAAATTTTGAGGATTGAAGTGGTCAACACTCATTCTGGATACAGGGCCTGCATATAGCCTCTTGATTTATACCATGCCTACACAGAGATTGACAATTATACACTTAAATATGTGTATGATTATGTATAAAAAGACCATACAGAGCTGCGTTTTGCAGACAATTAGGTTGCTATGTACTTATGTGTCCAAACATTTGCGCTTACATGCGCGCATGCGCACACACACATTCACCTAACTTCTGTACATAGAATGCTATTTCCTTGTTCATGAAGAACTGAAGTGTACATGTTATATATAATTATTAGTGAGCAATCAAGAGAGAGAGAGAGAGAGAGAGAGAGAGAGAGAGAGAGAGAGAGAGAGAGAGAGAGAGAGAGAGAGAGAGAATGACTTTTCACGATAAGTAGGACTTTTCTGCCCAAACTTGCAGATCAAATTGCAATATTAAATAGAGGTTAAAAGATATTTATAATAATGCAAAAGCTTGCAAAAGACTTCAAGAAATTCTCACCCTTCATAGGTGGTTTGCCATGGCCACCTCAAGGGTAGTGGCAGCAATGCGATTGGTTTCAAGTTCATTTGGCCCCCATAATTATCAATGTCATAACTTGCCTTGTGCCAGTTTTGTCTGCTACAGAGGTATGGTGATAACACCACAAAAGGTTAATATGGTTCTTAAATAATGTGTGCAATTTGTAAGCCTGAAACTCACTCATTTAGAATGGCTTCCTTTTGCAATTGGTAAATGATTCATAAACTTAGAATTTTCATCTGAGCTGAAATCCTAAGGGCTGCCTCATCATGATGGGGATACACTCCAAAATTGAATTTGAACCTTCTTATGTTTGGAAGCCCATTTGTGAGGATTAGACGTGCTCCCTGCCACCAAACTTTCTTATATCTGTAGTCTGGAAAGAGGTGTTGCAGAGTCTCTATACGATCCTTGTGTTGTGGGAACTAGAATGAGATTACAACTTTTTATACATTTGTATAAAGTCACTTGTTTTATGCATCTTGTTTATGCATCTTGTTGGTGTTGGTGCAAGGAATGGAAGAAAATGAATCTTATATAGCCGATTTTCTCTGCAATGGTAAAAAGTTGTGTAGTTTTTGTGTCTTCATCAAATAGGCTTTTATTTTCATCACATCAAATAGGCGAAGATATATGTGTACGCGTGGCTCCTACTAGAATGCATGTGCATGTGTGCACATTGTGTATATGTATGCGTGCAAAAAACTATGTGTGTATATGTGCAAAATGTGCAGGTGTATATGAAAGTGTGTTTGTGTACGTGTATGTGTGTACATAAGTGCATGTGTATGTGTATGCAAATTTGTTGTTGGTATGTATGTGTGTGTGTATTGGAAGGTATGTGTGCAACACGTGTATATGTGCATGTGTATATACGTGTATATGCATGTATGTGTGTGCATGTGCATGTGTGTGGATGATGTGCAAGTCTCAATCAAATTTATTGCGAACAAACATTACAAGAAAAGTTGAAAATGTTGTGTGATTGTGAGCTCAAAATGAGTTAGTCGAAGCAAGATTTGAGAATTGAAGGAGAGGTATAAAGAAGAGTGAAATTTGAGGGCAATTTGAAGATGGCTGTAGGATCTCTACAATTACTATACAATTTTTTTGTTACTTTTGAGTGCTTTATTGTTGTCTAAGTTTCTATGATTTTAACGAAGGTTATCACAAAAATTCGTCTAAATTTCTATATTTCAAATGAAAGGTATCATCGAAATTCGCTAGATTTTTATAATTATAATATAATAAACTTTTAAAAATTCGCCCATATTTATATACTTTCGAGTTAGAGGGGTGGTCTTAATTTTTTCCCTGATTCCAGCCATCTGTCTTCTTCGTGTGTCTTGTTGCATTTGTGCTCCTTGTGTGTGCTTCTCGTGTGTCTCTCGCACTTCTACATACAACCAACAGACATACCCTTGGAGAGAGCTAAATATAGAGGCATAGGGTTGGGAGGAGAGGAATCTCATGAGTGTGGTGGTGTGTTCACAATTAGGAAGTTAACTTCTTGTAAATGAAGATCATTGAGTATTAGCAATAAGAAATTCATCAAGAGTATTGAAGGATATCTTATGGATATAGGAACACTAGAAAGCAAAAACTTTTCGTAGAATTGCCTCATAATTTCTCATTTGCTTTATTTTTCTACACATTTGCATAACTATCTTGCTTGAATAGGTAGTCTAGGCACATTGTATTCTCATTTTAACATATAAAAAGATATTTATAAGCTCCATCCATTGTTGCTTTATGCTGCACTTTCAATCATATTATCTTCTCTATAAGTGAATGAGATGTATTCTTTACCGTTATTTGTTTCACCATCTGTCTTCACAAAGCAATAGATTCTAGCTTGCAGAGTTGTTTTGTGATTCCATATGATCATTGGGCTACCTATTGCGACTTGTCTACAAAAAGGAGTTGAAATAATCCATTCTACATGAAATCATATCTATGTGGAAAGAAGATTTATGTGATATATTTGTGGATGGCCGATGTTGTATCTATGGTATTATTTGCTGCTAGAGAATGAATAAGGTTAGAGTGACATAAAAATACTTTGAAGTACTACTAGTACTTGTAATACAAAAGATTTGGGCATATCACATATCACATACTTTGCTTAACTCTAACTTTAATCAGGCTTAAACTTGAGAAGTACTCGAAATTTGGGATTATCTATCATATTTATATATCCTTACGCCTTCCCAAACAGAAAGATTTCACTAAGAGCATGGCATGGATTGGTATTTTAAGTGAAATTTATAGTTTAAGTTTATAGTTTAAGTGAAATTCCGATATGCACCCCCCAATTTTGACAAAAGGATCTGATTTCTAATTTCACATTTGCTATTTCCTTTGAAGTACTGCATTCTTGAGTAGAATGGTCATAAGCTAACAGAGTAAAAGAGTTTGTATGAGTAAGAAAAAAGTAAAGAAGCTTCCTTGAGTAAGTTTGTAGAAAATGTTGTGTGCCTGTCTTTTGCACTCGGGTTGACATCCATTTTAAGCAGGTGGAGGTTGATGAAGTGCATTGATCTTCTGATCTGTTGAGGAAGGACCACGATACTGCCATCCATCGCCATCGTTCTACCGTAAGTACTAGAGAGCCTTTGTCTCCTTGTCTGCTTTGTCTGGGAATCCATCATCATCATTGTACCGTAAGTACTTGTGAGCCTTTGTATGCTTGTCTGCTGTGTTTCTCGGAATTTATTCTGACATACCGAAGAGAAACTGAACTGCAATACAGATATGACGACCTACGAGGAGAGGGGAAGTGCAGTCCCCGGACGTAGCGGCGCTGCCATCCGAGCGGTGCCGTACTTCGCCACGCCATGGATAGAATTGGGAAAGCTAGAGGAGAGGGAAAAATGGCAGAAGCTGGCTGTGGACCTGGTACAGCGTTCTATCGTCTCTGAGCTTGAGGAACTCAAACATGGCCTCTCTGATCGTTTCGCGCAGAACCGAGATCTGAAACAAGATCTCAGTAACAAAATTGACCAGACGGGAAAGAAGATATCTGAACTTGTTGGTAAATTCTCAACCTTTCCTGCCTCCCGTGACGCTGTCCCATGTCTTGAAGCTTGAGTACCCAGCCTGTGCCTACAGCGAACAAATAACATCTGTTTCTTTCTGTGTCTGTGCCGATATTTCAGACGAATATCGCAAGCTGCTTGTGGTTGATAGCTCGAGCGCTTTGGGGGAAACAAAGGTGAACCTCCTTTGCGAATTGGTTCTGAAACCCTAAATCCAGCCGGCTCCAGCAAGAATTCGATAGAAGTTGAAACCACAACAGACTGCCCGCTTAGCAAAATGTGAGCTTTTGATTTAATTTGTGGTTGTTAATGTTGGAACAGGCCATAATCCAAGCGCTTCAACACGGAGCTTGCGATGGTTACGACATTCTGATGGAGGGTATCCCTGACGTGTCCCACGGTATGCACCGATCCTTAATGTCTGTAGCGGCACACTAAAAATGATAGAAATGATGTGTGTGTGTGTGTGTGTGTGTGTGTGTGAGAGAGAGAGAGAGAGAGAGAGAGAGAGAGAGAGAGAGAGAGAGAGAGAGAGAGAGAGGAGTTGTATGTCTATCAGAATGATAGGATTGTCTCTGATGTTTGGAATTTGGTGATCCAGTCTGCCATGCGACCTTCGCAGAAGAATATGCATGTATGTATGTGTGTATGAAAAAGATAGGGTTGATGTTTGGAATTTGGTGATCCCGTCTGCCATGCGACCTTCACAGAAGAATATGCATGTATGTATGTGTGTATGAAAAAGATAGGATTGTCTCTGATGTGTTTAGAATTTGGTGATCCAGTGTGCCATGCGACCGTCACAGAAGAGTATGCTGTTGATGAAGACGAAGCAAAGCCACTTCCATGAGCATAGGTCCAGCTGCACGAGGAACAAACAAAGAAGACGAATTCCGATTCAACGTTTCATCATTTGATAGATTCTTTTCGTGAACGAATTGGAGTTTATTCTACTCTCTGAAAATTTTAATTTTAATACAAAAGTATTGCTTCTCTCTCTCTCTCTCTCTTCCCTCATCTGGACGTGCTTAAGTCACATGCAAAGTTTCTATTATAGATGACACAAGGTTATCAGTAAAAATCTAAGGAGTGATTGCGAGTAGGCTTCATTTTTGGTATTTGGGAAGTTGAGAAATAGAACATCCAAAGGTGAAAGAAAATCTAGTGTAAGGGCTTTTATAAATGGAAACATATCTAGGTTCAAGCTAGACAAGATCGGATAAGAGTTGAGGACATGAACCGAAGCCTCAAATTAGACTATGAAGATTGATTAATTATAAGGAATAGGATGAGTGCTTGGGGATTGGTTTCTATTGGCTTAGTCAACATCTCCTGTCGATTACACTCAACCTTGTCATGAGTTTTAAGTATTCATCCTCTAAAGAGCAAAAGGGCTCCTTGAAAATGGTTTTAGGTCCTCATCTCTCACTTATGTTGGTCTATTTGTGATATAGTCACACTCCTCTATGAGAGGTTCAAATATAAGATGTTCTACAATGAATATGGAGATATCGTAGCCATTTTTGTCACAATGGGTGCCCATTGTTCCTCATTTTGCGCTATGCCCATGGTGGCTAATATCTCTGCCCAACCACAAGGTTCAAACTCTTTGTATGGGAATATCATGGGCACATAGGATGGGTCTTGTATTGATCTAGAGTGTTGCATTACACCTAAATTTTTGGCTTCTAGCTTCTTCTCTTCTTCTGTTGCAACCTTACACATCCATAAGTGTGTATCCTCATGCATCCATGAAGGGTTCTAAACCTATGGAATGCATAGAGTCCATCTCTTTTGGCATTCTATGGATGGTATTCCATTGCAATGGAGGTAAATCTCTATGGGAATAATCCTTTATAGTGACTTTGGTGGTTACCCCTAAGTGCTACAAGTACAAAGAATTGATTACCCAATCCTGCAATATTTGCAATTGTCTCATGAATGGTTTGCCCAAAATCATTTCATAGGCATTGTTTTTTCCAAATTCACATATGGCAAAGGTGTGCTCAAACTCTACACCATAAGAGGTGAGGGTTATTCCTTCTAGCAATCCTAAAGGCTTCTCTATATGTCCATCTTCCATTTGCAACTTCATCCTAGTAGGCCTTAGAGTTGGCTTGCTCCATCCTTTCCATAAGGAAGTGGTGGCAATAACAACTCTAGCTCCTGAATCTAAAATTGCTTTTGTGGTCTAAGCTTGGTAAGTGGTAGGATGATAGGTATTTCCTTCTTCTCCTTCACTCATATCTCCCATCTTGTCAATGGGTATCCTTGGCACCTTTATTTGCAATCCTTCCTGAGAGCGGGAATTAGTGACATCTGGTAGTTGGTTTGCTACATGCTTCACAACTCACGTCCGACTTTCAATAATTCTTCTAAAGTGAGATGGCATTGCACTTTATTGTTCTTTACTAGATCCGTGTTCCTAGGAAGAACTAAATCATCATTTCTAAGCAAGACAATGGGAGCTCTCATATGAAAGGACTTTGATTCCCATGGGCCTATGAAGTGGGATGATTCTTGTAGGGAATCAGATTCAAAATCCAATAATTCGGTTGATTGCACCGCTTCCTAATCCCTGTATATAGAAGGGATGTCTTGAGGAAATTGATCATGAAGATCATTTATCTCTTGAATAGGTGGTGGAGGTCCTTGGTCAAATCTCCATTTCTCCTTTTGAATCTCTTTGAAGAATCCTTGTGAGTACTTATGGACTAAGGGAGAAATTCTACCTTCTATATAATTGGGAACTTGTGATATCACCGGTGAGAATTCTCCTTGTGTGCTCCTTATGGATTGAGCCTCCTTAGGTTCTAAATGGTCTTATATAGGTGCTAGTTGTTCTAATCGCTCTAAAATTCCCTAAAAGTACAAACCTGGTTTCACTAGCATACTTTGATTAACATACTAGGTTGCTTTGAACATAGATTGAGCTAGTACATTTTTCATGCATAGCTTGGTTCTTTCTAATTCTAGGTCTGCTGTTGGATAGCTCTTGTCTAGCTCTATTGTACTGGTTCCTTCTCTCAATCTAGCTTGATAGGCTTTGAGCATCATATCCAAGTCCTCTCCAATTGGTTTGGCTAGGATGGATCATGGCTTTGAGGGAATTAGTGATTCCTGTGAGGTTAATTCTAGGAGTTTTGCCTTGGTTTCCTTTCAACTCCCTTCAAGTTGTACTAATTTCCTATTCCATTTTCTTTGAACTCTCTCTCACGAATCTTTCTAGGATTTGTTTTTTTTTTTTCTACTAGGCTGTCCAATTTTCCCAAGTTCCAAGGGTTTTCCTTGGTCTACTTATTGGTTTTGTTGTAAATCATGGGCTCTCATCAATGCCTAAGTTGGCATGAAGGTTAGTGAAGATGCATTAGATGTGTGTACTATGCCTATTATGTTGATCAGAGTTATCTTAGAGGCATTGGTTGGTTTCTGGGGCACTCTCATATGACATGCCCTTTGCCACATTCTGAGCAATATCCTTGAATTGTGAAATAGTGTGGCTACCTTGCAAGTGAAGGATGGGGATATTCCTTTATAAAGCGATCTCTTTGGCATCTAAAATAGGGTCCTCTAAGGGCATGTGTTCTCATCTCTCTCATTTGGGATTTAGGGTTGGGATTTGCATACATCATATTAGAATACTTTTTTTCCCAATTAGGATCCATTTTGGGTGCTTTGTATGGGTAGGTTTTAGGGTGTTCTAGGGATTCTAGATAGTATTCTGGTGGGCTATCTCCATGCGTAGAATCAAAGCTTTGAACTTTGGGCTCATTTTCTATGATCAATGGAGATGTTGGCACCAATCCCTATTGAAGTTATCCTCTGTTGATGCATATTTCATTGAGGTTACATTGGCAAGGGGTGGTGGTTGTGGTCCCAACACTGGTAGGGGTCTTGGTTGAGCTTGATAGTGTGACTAGTGGTCATATGGTGGCCTATAGTAAGGCTACTATTGGGCCTTGATATCTACTTGGTTGTAGATAAGGCTCCTAGAAGTTTTGCCTAAATGCATGCTTGTTATAGGGACAATCTTGAGTAGTGTGTTCATATACTTCCTTTCAATTGAGCAATATTGTGCATTCAAGTTCCCATGGTTTTGAACCATCAAAGGACACACATTGGCCATGTGATCTCCTCGATAAGTATAGCAATGTTTCGCAGAAACCATTCTAGGGGTTTGTTTACTTGACACTCCTAACTTCTGAGACACATGTTTTACCAAAGCTTCTATGGAAGTAGAGGGTTTGGATGTTAAATTGGTTGACCAATCTGAATCCATGTAGATTTTAGAGAGCTCCAACTCAACACCCAAATTATCCTCTATATCTATGCACATTCTCATGCATTGCTCTATGGTTTCGAGTTCCTTTAGATAGAAGGATGATCGTAATTTTGCACTTAAAAAACCATCTAGATATAATGAAACTTGTTTAGCTTTAGTAGATAGCTCAGGGATGGGACATCTTTCAATGTATTGTCTAAACCTATGTCCTGCTAACCTCACAGTTTCATGTGGTGTCTACTTAAAGTTATGGAGTAATGATGAAGTATTGTGTTCGATTCCACTCTTAAAAAAACTCCATAAATGAAGGCTTCTGGTAATTGATTAATATCCCTGAATTATCCTTCATGCAAAGTTGAAAGCATGTTAAGACTGTATTTTTTTGGGTTAACCCAAAAACATTGTATTGAGTGAACAGATCCTCAACTTGTTTGGCTCTCAATACTCACTTGAATTTTGCTACATGATCATAGGGATCTTTGGTAATGACAAAGTAATTCTTCATGGATTTCACTAATTGTGTGGGTCTCAAAATTCTAGGGTGCTCTCTTGGTCTGGGTACAGGAAAACCATCCATGCTTCTTTGGGGCCTATGTCCTTCGACACTAATAAGGTTCTTTGTGATGAGAGGTACATAAAGGAATTTTCTTGGTAAGTTCATGTTACTATTAGATGTCTTCACATTACCTATCTTCTCGACTTTATGTCTTGTGTCATCTCCTTTTTGGACTTCATGTTTGTTCTTTGCATTTTCCAAGTATGAGAGTAGAGATACATTTCTTGCCTCATGATTTGAGCATCAAAGTCTATGTAGAACACATGCTCATCAAACTTACCTTCCTTCATTGTCATGTTCATGAGTAGAAGTGAATCCTCTTGAGCTTGATCGTATATGTAGTTGTTGTAGTCTATCCTTCCTTTGTATCCTCCTTGATGGTTGTTGTTGCATGAGGTTGTATCCATAAGATTTATTGAATCTACCTCTTGAATTTCCATAGCTTCCTCTATTGTATCCTCTTCCTCTTTGGGAGTGATGTAGTGAACAAGGAGCTAGCACTCATGTATAAGGAAGTGCCAACCTATGTGGAATCAATCCACAAAAGGAAGTAAGCCCAAAGCTTTACGAAAAGCTTCAAACTTCTCCCCACGTAGAGCCTTTGTGAAAAGGTATGTAATGTTCTTCTATGTGGGCACATATGCCAAACTGATCTCTCTAGTAGAGAACCCCTCCCTGACATAATGATAGTGCACCTCAATGTGCTTAGTGCGAGGATGGAACACACGATTCCTTGCAACTACCAATGTGCTCTAACTATTAGTGAAGATGGTGGTAGAAGACTAACCAACACCCAAATCAGCCATAAGGCATTTGAGCCACACACACTCAATAGTCACTATGAAAGCTGCCCTATACTCAGCTTGAAAAGTGGAAGTGGCAACTATAGGCTGCTTCTTGCTCAACCAAGATATAAATGAGCTACCAAGCATGAAGCAAAATCCATTAGTGGACACATGAGTGTCATAGCAATCAACCCATCAAAGTCAAAGAAAGCATGCAAATCTAGCTGTAGTGATTGCCCCTTGGGATAAAACAATCCAAGTAACTGAGTACCACTCAAGTAGCGAAAGATGCACATAACAACCTACCAATGCTTGACACCTGGGCAATGCATAAACCTCCTTATGTGTGAGACAACAAACTAAATATCTGGTTGAGTAATGCATAAGTGAATCAAGCATCCATTAGCTTGCTGATAGAGAACAACATCAAATGCATCTCTAGCATCATGAAGACTCAACCGTAAACCTGTCTCCATAGGAGTGGCAATAGGTTTGCAGTTGTCAAGGCCGAAAGGCTACACTATTGTGTGAATATATTTTGTTTGACACAAAGCTATTCCACCATCAACTTGCATAAAATGAATGCCCAAAATAATGATGCAAATGCCCCAAATCTGACATCTCAAATGAGGCATGCAAATGAGCCTTAAAATTGGCAATATGCATCTCATGAGGACTAGTGAGCAGCATGTCATCAACATAGACAACAATGATTAGAAGCACTGTACAACTCTTTCAGTTGAGCATCTTTTATCTATAATATGTATCTCTAAATGCATCTCCATCTTCTACTACGACTACCACTTTCTTTTTTATTTCCTCGTCATCATATATTTTTCATACTTTGGCCTCACACTTGGGTCTCAAAGCTATGAATTGTTGACTTTTTCCTTCATAATTCTTGAAGTTCTCGAGAGGCTCAAAGTCACCTAATCTTCTCTCTGTTGTAGTGATACTTTCCTCATCACGTTCCAATTTGTATAGGGGATACATATAAGTTATTGGATCCTTAATACAATCATCAATGTGAAGTTCCTTTAGGAACTCCTTTTCATAATTAAACTCAGATTCCATATGGATGGAAACCAAGTCTTCATCGTCTAGAATCTTGCCTTGAACCAATAATGGCTCTCCTTCCTCAATTTCTTCAAGAACCGAAAGCATGAACAATCCTTTAAATTCATATCTTTCTCAATCGTAATGTTCTCTTATAGTATTTTCATCAATGAAAATGTCCAAGCCGCTAAGATTTGCATCCAGTTATGAGCTTCAAACTCTCCTTCATTGAAATGTTGGGAAAAGTAAGATCTTCTCATAATTGTCTTGAACTACCATGTTACTAGGATCTCTTCATGCTAATCATTGCTCTTCTCTATGAGCTTGCCTACAAACCTACAAGTTTGCATTCTCATCCATCCAAGACTCAGATTTTCACGATTTCTCCAAGTCAAAATTATCCACATATTCCATTGGATGGGATGGATGTCTCTATGTTGTTATTCCTAAGTGTTGCAAGCAAAGAGCATCGTTGCCCCAATCCAACATCACTTTCAATTGAGGCATAGATGGTCTTCATATAATCATTTCATAGTTGCTTGCTTGGTAGAATTTACAAATAACTAGAGTATGATTGAAATCAGCTCCATAAGTGTTTGGTTTCATGTTCTCTAGCAAGCCAATGGGTCATTCTATATGTCCATCTGCCAATTGTAATTTTAGATGAGTGGGATGCAATGTCAATTTTCCCCATTTTTTCCATAAGGGTTTATTGGCTATTGCTACATCCACTCCACTATCTAAAATTATTTTTATAGTGTTCATGCTGAAAAGATAGGTAGACAAGTATTTCGCTTGTCTCCTTTACTATATTCCCCCACATTGTCAATTAGCACTTGTTTCACACTCAAACTATCTGATTGAGGTTTAGATCCTAAAGACTTAGTTTGAGTGGAGATTGGATCCACATGTTTGGCCATTTTTTGCAATAAGAGTGGTGGCTTTGTGCATAAAAGTTCCTATACACTTAGTGTACATTTTACCTGGGTATTTTTCAACCCCTCCATGCTTGGCATATAGGAACCCAAGGGAAGTTTCCATGTTCACTATCGACTCTCTTTTATATTCTCTTGTGATATTGTGGCAACTCCATGAGATCTTTGTCTTCCTCTTCTTCTACTATGATATCAAAAAAGGAAGGAATCTGATTTAAGGGATAATCAAAGAATTGAGATTCATCATGGCGGTCATTCTCATTCATTTCTCTCTTTCTTCCATCTTGCTTATTTGACATGGTCTCATAAGCATTATATCCGCTTCTCTTCTACTTCAAGAATCATTAAAATAATTTGTACCTCGAAATCTTTTCTATTTTATAACTCATCACAATTAGGCTTTGGAGCAAAGAATGGATAAACTCTAATACAAACCTATTCTCAATGGTTATTGTCTCTTTTTCTTTGCTAGGCTCTACATGAGGCAAGTGTAAATCTTGGTCCATCATAGAATTGGGATGGGATTTTGAACTATCCTAAGAAGGCTAGCTTTCTCAAGGATCTTGTGTGAAAAATCAAAGAGTTGTTTGCACAAGCTACGTGTTTCTTTCTCTAATTGGACATTAGGTTAACAATAGTGGTGTCTATCCACATTGAAACACTTTTTACTCGAGCCTCATAGACTTTGAACATCATTTCTAAGTCCTTAGGGAGTGGATATGCGAGTACAGAACCCACTTTCTTTTTGCCAAAATCTTTCTTACTCTTGGATGCAACTATTTCTTCTTCAAAAACTTGAGTGCATGCCTCTTGTAGCCCATTTTCTAGGCTTCCTACTTTGTTCTCTCAGTTTTGACTAATTTTATACTTATGTTGCTTCCAAGTGAAGTTTCATTTCTTCTCCTTCTTTTCCCCAGATGGCTCTCGATTGAGCGATTGAGGAGTTGAAGAATCTTCTTCCTTATTCAACTACTCAGCCCCTTTCTCCTTAGCTTCCTATTTAGCTTGAGCTCATGTTACTATTTGAAGAGGCACTTTCCCTTTAGAATCACTACCACTTTCCATGATCTTTACCATTTTCGTGGTGTGTGAGCAATGAGCAGTATTTTGTAGGTTCTAGGTACTGTCTTTAATGATGTTCTCTTTTCCATAGCCGCCACAAAAATCCTTTAATCTTCAAGGTAAAATATCCTAGGTGGCTTAGGGAAGCCCTTGAGGAAGTGGCTGATACCACATTTGTAGCATGCACCTTTGAGAGAAGTGCACATTTTGTGCATTGTTGCACATCTTGTGGAAGGAGTATGTTGAACTACTCTCTTTCATCCTGATGGTTGTACCTTCTTATTGTAGACGCACTAGCACAAGGCTTAACTAGCATCTAGTGGTTCTAGTTCAACTTTAATTCATCAATCCAAGTATGTTTACCTTGTTCAAGTGTATGATGACATGTCTCACAAAGCTATGGAATTAAAGCTTGCATTCAAAAGGAATATAAACCCATAGACAAGCTCCAAATTTCAAGAAACATGCAAGAAAATCATGAAAAATACTTATATTAGGTAGATATGGGTATATAACACTTCAGGAACACCATTACTGCTCCACACAAAGATGGAGATAAGAAAAAAGTGTTCAAGAAGTTTATGATGCATGATATTTCATTTAAAAATAAGTGTAGAACCCTTTACAAATTAAAACTTTTGTCTTATATAGTCGTGGACTTGGCCATTTTCACATTCTTTTTGCACAAAATTCAATTAAATATGGTCCTAGGGCTTATCATACCATCAAAATGACTTCTTAAAATCATCAAAAAAGTTATGAGGCTTAAGCACCCCTTTCCCTTTACAAATGTGGGGTGCGAATACACAAAATGCTCTTTCCATATGTAAAAATATACAGAAAATGCTAAAAGCTTACATAGATATGATAGATAGTGCCTCTATATCCCAACACTCTTTCATTTGGAGCTCCATCATTGCTTGGCTTGTTCCAAGGATTTGACATGCATTTCATGGCCCAAATTGAAAAAGTTGGTGGGCTTCTTTGATTTTGTAATTCTTTTCTTTAAGTCTTTACGTCATTGCTCTATCTTTTACAACAACTTCCCCCTCCTAAATTGTGTCACCCTTGAGAGGCTTTTTTTGGACCATGTTGGGGTTTACATTCTATTTATTCTATCTCAAATCTCCTAGTCTTGATGATATTACTTCTTTTTCCAAAAACATCAAGTGATTGTGTCATTCTATAGGTTTTGGTCCTAATGTGATGGATATCATGCTGGAATGGGCTATATCAAGTTAGATAACATTAAATTTACAAGTGTGGCCATTAGGTAGTTTACAAAAACATTTAGAGTGGTTTTGAAAGACACCTATGTGTCCATGTTGTCAATATCAAAAAACTGGCATCTATTGTAATATGCGATGAGGCATTTCAATGGACGTGTTTTCCTAAAATAAAAAAGTGGAGGCATTATGTTGTAGCTGAATCATGGGAGATTCATGCTAGGCATGTTATCATTAATGTCCATGTGAAATGACAAATGACCATTTGACACTTCTGTATATGTTATTTAATAAAACATATAGTTGTATATGTTATTTAATAAAACATATAGTTTGTTATTTAATAAAACATATAGTTGTATATGTTATTTAATAAAACATATAGTTTCTTGGTCAGCCACAAACTATAAGTTCTACCACATTTGTATGGCCTAAGAAATATGTGTTTGTGGTCTATGTTCTATGTGTTTTTCTATGTATTATACACTTGCTGCATGGAGTACCGTGTGCAACATCAGATTTTGGCTTTGTACTACAAGAGTATCATTGCGGAGATCTCAAGAAGGAAGGTCCACCATCATGCATTGCCAGAGAAATACTTCACTAGTATTAGAGCATTTTGATGCAAAATCTTTGTTCCTTTTGTGCACCCACCTGCCCACCGAAGGCTTTTGACAAGCTTTGTTCCTTTTGTGTGCTCCCCTGCCCAAGTCACCAAAGTCCTTTTGGCATACCTTGTCATTCAAGTCGCCAAAGTCACTGTATCCACTATTGGTTGAGCATGAGGGAGGACCTTCGTGATCAAGGAAGAGGGAGGTTCCCAGTACTTCCTGGGAGGTCATCCATCCTAGTTTGATCCCCCTAGAGCTTGCTTAACTGACATAACTCTTGCCACTAAGCTACACTCTTGTGGTGCTTGAGGAAGGGGAAAGACTAAGGTTTCACACTACCTTGAACATGTTTTGGGCCCTCAAAGCTTCATTCTTTGTTTTCAAATCCTATTTTGAAGCATTTCTAGTGTGATTTTTTGACCCATTTTGGAGTACTTTCATGCATAGTTCTCTTTATACAGGTTCAAGAACATTAATAAGAGTTTTCTTTGTACTTCTACGATAAAAAATATTCAGATTTGGGGCTGAGTTTTCAGCCACACTAGTAAATCTACAAGTTTCTTAAAATGTTTTCAATTGTGGTGGAAGCAGCCACTGCAAGTTTATGCTGGTTTTTTGAGCCTATAGAATAGAGTTGACAAACACTTAGAGGTGTTGTTGGTTAGTGTTTGGGCTATGAATTCAGCCTTTCAGAGCCATTTTACTACATATATTGACCACATACACACTGTTCGATTTTGTGGATATCGCTTATGTATGTCCATGTGGTCATTGATATAGCGATTACATATTTTTGCATAAAGTCTTTTACGTTTGATAAAGAGGGTCATGGTGAGGTTTTCTTAATTGGGAAACACCCAGATCTCAGGGTCTCTTTTCTAATGCAAATGGAAGATTTGCCCAACCTCACCATAGGAGATGTATGCTAGTTGTTCCTAGGTGCTCGATAAGCCTTTTTGGCTTCTTTTGGGTAACTTATTATATATAGTGGAGTCAATGATTCACTATGCAGGTTTCCATGTTAGTACTTGAAATTTTATGAGATTTTGACACTAGTCATATGCTGATTTTGAAAAGGATACTCTAGCAAATTTTTTCTAGATTTTTGGGTTTTGCCAACTATACAATGGCTGATTTACTCTTTGGTACACTTATTGACTTGAGCACATCTACTCTCACATAATCCTTTTGGTCGCTCATTACTGTTCATTAATCGATTTTTTGGGGAGACTCTTGATTTTTCCAAGAATTTGACACTTGGTCATCATTTTTTTAGCCCTACTGGTATTTGGAATATTCTAGCTCCATTTTCATTCTAGTGAGTGTTGATATATTTAGGTAGTGATGTGTGTGAACACATTAGGACCGCCGGGGCACTTTTTTCCCTCTTTAGGAGGTTTTTTCCCCCCGGCTTGTATATACGCCTATTGCCCTAATGGGCTACTTATCTTTGTACATTCTCTAGTAATACATTTAGTATTGTGTGTTGTGCTCCAAGCTTCTTCTTCTTCCTTGTGCTGTTCGCGTGCTTCCACAGACGTCTAACTCCAACAATTGGTATCAGAGCAGGTCGTCGCTTCATCTAGAGTGCCATCGACACTCCTCCGTTTGCAGTCTTAGAATCGTATGAATTTTGGTGAGCATACTCAAGGTGTTTCCGAGATCAAAACAGCTTCGCTATGTGGTGCCGAAATCACGATCTGAGCTCGTGTCGGCCTCCGAACGCACTATCACAGTGCTTGTGCAGGCTATTTCGTCTTTTTGTGCCAAAGATATATACCTGTTTCTGTTCGTCAGTATAAGCATCTCAAAGTCTGCTACATGTTTAGCGGAACTCGTCTGGCAGTTCCATTCAACTTTTTGAGATACAATCAATTTTTTGCATCAAGGTATTTTAGTCATCGACCATGGTTGAAAGCAGTGATGTATTCCGTATGTTGGTTGTTGAAGATAAGTTGGATGGTACCAACTACCCATTATGGTCTTATATGATGCGACATGTATTGGTTGCAAAAGGATTGTGGAACATTGTGCAGGGTGTTGAAAGACGTCCTATTACACCTGTAACAACAAGTACTACGGATACAGGTGCTGTAGCTGATGAAGATGGTGTCGAAGATGATATTGTGTAGATTCCTGTTCGTGCTGTTGTTTCGTTGGGATGGCAGAGATGCCCAGGCACATGCATTGATAGCTTTGTCTATCAAACGTGCCATTATTCTTCATATTCGCTCTTGCAGATTCGTTGGGATGGCAGAGATGCCCAGACACATGCATTGATAGCTTTGTCTGTCAAACGTGCCATTATTCTTCATATTCGCTCTTGCAGAACAGCTAGGGATGCTTGGGATACACTTACCACATTGTACCAAGCTAGGAATGAGGCTCGTGTTGCTTACCTCCGAAAATAGTTGGAGAGTGAGCACATGAATGAAGGTGATTCTATGGACAGTTTCCTAACAAAGATCAAAGATTTGAAGGAACAGTTGATTTCTACTGATGAGGTTATACCATATAGCTCACTTGTGCAGACCGTTCTGAATGGTCTTCCTGATTCATATCAGAGTTTTGCTTCTACTCTTCGGTTGATGATGAAAGGCAATCCGAATACCTTATCATTTGAGGAGTTAGTTTTTGTTCTGTTGCAGGAAGATCAGTCTAGACAGAACATGTCCATTATGCGTGTTGCAGATCAAGCTTTCCTGGCTAGTCAGAAGGGCAAAGGAAAATGGAGCTCTTCTACTAGTAAGTAGAAATCTGCAAATGCTACACATTCAAAGAACCAGGATAAAGATGAGAAGAAATAAGAAAAGCAGAAATTGTTTTGCAAGTACTATAAAGGGAATGATCATATCATAAAGAACTGTCAAAAACTGGCTACAAAAGAGGCAAACAAAAAGGAGGCTGGAATGGTTGTTGCAGAAGCCTCTACACCAAAAACAGAGTCTGCTAATCTTGTGCAGGAAGAAGAATGGGCGTTTACTACTATTTGTAGTTTTGACCCATCTTCTCATGAACAGTGCATGTCTGTAGTGGACTCAGATGTTTGGTACTTTGACAGTGGGGCGACCAAACATATTACCTCGCAACGCAGTTTCTTCTCTTCACTCAAGCCTGCCCCTATAGGGAATACTGTCACATGCGCCAACAACTCCTCTTATCCTGTTATGGGAGTTGGTAAGATTATTCTGACTACTGTTGATGGTAGTTCTTTCACCTTGTCAGATGCTTTATTTGTGCCAGGGATCAAGAAGAATTTGTTATCAATTTCTGCATTAGCCAAGATTGGCTTGGTTGTGAAATTTGTTGATGACTGATGTACAGTTCATGATCTATCAAATGGCGATGTTATTATTGCTTCTGGCATTTTATGTCATGGGCTGTATAAGCTCATAGACTATGAAAGATCTGTGAATGATTCGGCATGTGCAGTTCATGATTCTCAGGCTATGTCAGATGCAAAGCTTTGGCATGCACCCTTTGGTCATCTGAATTTTGCTAGTTTGCTATGCCTACAGAAATCTGATATGGTGTCTTCTTTGCCCAAGCTTGAGGCACCTAGAAAACATGTATGTGAAGGCTGTATTTTGGGCAAAATGCAGCGTTCCTCCTTTCCAAAAGATGGTTCAGTTCGGGCTATGCAGAAATTGCAGCTTGTACATAGTGATGTCTATGGTCCTATGCAGACACCTTCTTTTGGAAACTATCTTTACTTCGTGACTTTAATTGATGATTTTTCGAGGCATGCATGGGTATATCCATTGAAGGCAAAGTCGGAAGTGCTTTTGTGCTTCAAACAGTTTTTGGTTTTGGCTGAAAATATGTCAGCATGTAAAATGGGCACCCTCCGTTCTGATCGAGGGGGGAATATATGTCTTCTGATTTTAATGCATTTCTGGCTGAATGTGGGATAAAACACCAGTGTACAATGCCGTATACACCTCAACAGAATGGAGTTGCTGAACGGAAGAACAGGTCACTCATGGAGATGGCGAGGTGTATGGTCAAGAGTCAGGCTTTACCACATAGCTTCTGGCTTGAGGTTGTCATGTGTGCAGCATATGTACTTAACAGGTGTCCCACTAAAGCGAATACACCTCAACAGAATGGAGTTGCTGAACGGAAGAATAGGTCACTCATGGAGATGGCGAGGTGTATGGTCAAGAGTCAGGCTTTACCACATAGCTTCTCGCTTGAGGTTGTCATGTGTGCAGCATATGTACTTAACATGTGTCAGTCTATCACTCCATATGAGGCTTGGCATGATCGCAAGCCATCTGTTGCTCATCTGCGTGTTTTTGGTTGTTTAGCATATGCATTAGTGCCTGAACAACATCGTAGAAAATTGGATGATAAGGCAGTAAAATGTATTTTTGTTGGGTACAGTCCTGAAAGTAAAGGCTATCGTCTATATCATCCACAGACTAAACACATTCTGGTTAGCCATGATGTGGTTTTTGTGGAAGATGCTATTCAGCCATTGCTTTCATGTACCAAGGAGACATCTGTTAGCTCCAAAGACATGTATGATACTTTGATGCCTCTTTTTATAGGTGGACAGTCTAGTGCTGGTCCTAATGAGGCAACTTCTCACCCTTTGCACGTTTCATATGATGATGTAGATCATTCCATTTCTGATGCAAATTTACATGATGCACTTGTTGATGAGAGAGCTGATATTGAGCAGGCAAAAACTATGCCAAAATGGCTGGTGCAGACTTTGCGTGACAGCAAATTAGATGCACCTTTTTCATATCGTACTCGTTCAGGCTCTCATAGTGCCTCCTTTGCATCAGATTTCTATGCTATGGCTGCGTCTAGTCTTTGTGATGAGAATGAGCCTGTTTCTTTTGATGAAGCACAGAATTCAAAAAATTGGATGGCTGCTATGCAATCTGAATATGATGCTATAATGAAGAATGGTACATGGTCTTTATGTGACTTGCCCCCTGGCAAGAAGGCCGTTGGCACTAAGTGGGTATACAAGCTGAAGCGTAAACCTGATGGTACAGTTGACAGGTATAAGGCTAGGCTTGTTGCAAAGGGTTATGCACAGGAAAGAGGCATTGATTTTGATGAGACCTTTGCACCTACATGCCGTATGACTATTGTTCGGAGCATTTGTGCACTTGCAACCCATCATGGTTGGAATGTACATCAGTTGGACATTAAAACATCATTTCTGAAAGGTGACTTGCATGAAGAAGTGTATGTTTTTCAGCCTTGTGGCTTTGTGCAGAAAGGGCATGAAAACCTGGTGTGCAGGTTAAAGAAGGCATTATATGGTTTAAAGCAAGCACCACGTCCTTGGTATGTGAAGATACATGCCTATCTGGTTGCACATGGTTTTGAGAACAGTCCAACTGAAAGCACCTTATATGTTAAGCGTGCTAATGATGTGCTTCTGATCATTGTTGTCTATGTTGACGACATGCTGCTCACTGGTCCTATTGAGAAGCATATTCCTGATTTCAAGGCTGATTTGCATGCCTCATTTGAGATGTCTGATTTGGGGCATTTGCATCACTATTTGGGCATTCAGTTTATGCAAGTTGATGGTGGAATGGCTTTGTGTCAAACGAAATATATTGACACATTATTGCAGCATTTTGGCCTTGAAGACTGTAAGCCTATTGCCACTCCTATGGAGACAAGTTTAAGATTGAGTCTTCATGATGCTGGAGATTCATTTGATGCTGTTCTCTATCAGTAGGCTGTTGGATGCTTGATTTATTTATGCATTACTCGGCCAGATATTCAGTTTGCTGTCTCACAGATGAGCAGGTTTATGCATTGCCCTGGATTCATGCATTGGAAGGTGGTTAAGCACATCTTTTGCTACTTGAGTGGTACTCGGCTACTTGGGTTGTTTTATCCCAAGGGGGGATCACTACCGCCAGATTTGCATGCTTTTTCTGACTCAGATTGGGCTGATTGCTATGACACTCGTGTGTCCACCATTGGTTTTTGCTTCATGCTTGGTAGCTCATGTATATCTTGGTTGAGCAAGAAGCAGCCTATTGTGGCCACTTCCAGTTGTGAGGCTGAGTATAGGGCACCTTTCACAGCGACTGTTGAGTGTGTGTGGCTCAGACGCCTTATGGTTGATTTGGGTGTTGGCCAGTCTTCTGCCACCACTATCTTCACTGACAGTCAAAGCGCATTGGCAGTTGCGAGGAACCATGTGTTCCATGCTCGCACTAAGCACATTGAGGTGCATTATCACTATGTCAGGGAGAGGTTCTCTGCTGGGGAGATCAACTTGGCATATGTGCCCACGCAGGAGAACATAGCAGACCTTTTCATGAAGGCTCTGCCTAGGGAGAAGTTTGAAGCTTTCCGCAAAGTTTTGGGCTTACTTCCTTTTGTGGAGTGATTTCCACATAGCTTGGCACTTCCTTATACATGAGTGCCAGCTCCTTGTTCACCGCATCACTCTCAGGGGGGATTTGTTGATATATTTAGGTAGTGATGTGTGTGAACACACTAGGACTGCCGGGGCACTTTTTTCCCTCTTTAGGAGGTTTTTTTCCCCCGGCTTGTATATACGCCTATTGCCCTAATGGGCTACTTATCTTTGTACATTCTCTAGTAATACATTCAGTATTGTGTGTTGTGATCCAAGCTTCTTCTTCTTCCTTGTGCTGTTCGCATGCTTCCACAGACGTCTAACTCCAACAGAGAGTTCTATATCATCACACAATACATATGAAAGGGGCGACATCAAATAAAGTGTATCTATAGAGAAAGTTATATCAACTTCGCATGAAGGACACAGATAGTGTTGCATGAGTTCGATGTTATATTCTCCCAGTTACAAGCTCAAAAAATGGAGGTGGATAATGAAATGAAAGTAGTCTTATTGTTATGCACCTTGCCGTCATCATGGGCTACATTTTGCATAGTTGTTAGCAATAGTGCACTTGGTGGTAAACTGGTCTATGATGACATATGTGGAGCACTCTTGTGTGAGGAGAATTGTAGAAAATCTATGGTTGGCACTCAGAGTGGTTATGCATATAATATTTGTGATTCTTACCAAGGAAAGAATCAGCAACATGGTAGGAGCAAGGAAAAGGAAAAAAAGGGTCAAGGGGATAAGATAGAAGTAAATCAAGGAAGAGGGATATCGAATGCCATTATTGACATAAGGAAGAACACATGAAGAAAGACTACTATGCGCTAAAGAATGCTAAAGGTAAAGGACAGAGTGTTGATGGGCATGTTAAATAGTTACATGCACCACCTACTTTGACTATGAAGATTGAAGAAATCAATGCTATTTCTAATGATGCTTATGTGTTGACACTTGAGAGTATTGTGCCTACTGAGGCTCTTATGGCTGATTCTCTTTCCCACACATGATTGCTAGATTTTGGTGCTTCTTTCTATGTGACACTACATAGAGAATGGTTCTCTACTTATAAAACAAAGTCTCTTGGTACTATGAGACTTGGTGACTCTTATCAGTGTGACGTTGTTGGGATTGAGATGTGGTCGTGTAGTTCATTGATGGTTCAAAATTTACTATGCATAATGTATGCCATGTACCTCAGCTATCACATAGTTTGATTGTTGGTCAACTTGATGACCTTGGTTACAAGGTGGTTTTCTATGCTTAGTCCTTTAGAATATCAAAGCACAATATGGTTATCGCAAAAGGAAGCAAAGTTGGGTTTCCAATATATCCTATCAAATCAAAGGATGAGGTATTCCCTATTTTCGGCTTGCTTCAGTTGAGATTGAAAAAAGAACTAAGCTTAAGGTTTTACATTCAGATAATGGGGGTGAGTATACCTCACATGAATTCAACCTTTTCTGTGAGTCTAGAAGAATTTGTAGAGAGTTTGCAGCTCCTTAGAACCCACTATAGAATGGTGTAGCTGAAAGGATGAATCAAACTATTCAGGATATAGTAGTTTATATGTTGCATGATGCAAACCTTTCACAAGGCTTTTGGGTAGAAGTAGTATGGATTGCAGTTCACGTGATTAACCTTTCACCTAGTACTACCAAAGGTCTGAAACTAGCACAAGATTTATGGACAAGGAAGCCACCATATTATGATCATCTTAGAGTTTTTGGGTGTGAAGCATATGTTCATATGCCCAAGAATCTTAGACAAAAGCTGGACCATAAGTCAAAGGAATGCATTTTCTTGGATATAGTTGAGATGGAAAATTTGGATATTGCTTATGGGATTATGAAACATGGTTAGTGATAAGTAGTGATGTCAATTTTCAATGAGTCTAAGATGCATAAACGGACCATTAAGGAGGTTGAAGTGGGAAGATTCTGGTTGGAGGATACAAGTCCTCCAGTTTGCATCCATAAAAATGTTGCACACAAGGATGGACCATGTCAAGAAAATGTCCAATCAAATCAGTCTACAAACGTTCTTGTCTAACAATTGTTGAGATGCTCTGCATGTGTCTCACATCCACCTAATAGATATGCTCCAAGTTTGGATTTTGTTATGCTAACAAATGTTGGTGACCATATTTCTTCAAAGAGGCTATGCAAATAGAAGATCATGTCAAGTGGGAGTGTCCCATGAGGAGTGAATTGGATTCTATTCACAAGAATGGTACTTGAGATTTAGTACCTTTGCCAAAGGTCAAAAAAGCTTTACCATGTAAATAGGTAGTTAAGTTGAAATTCATATCAGATAGTGCTTGTCCAAAGTATAAAGCACAACTTGTTGCAAAGGGTTTTAAGCAACAACATGGCATTTATTTTGAGGAAATCTTCTCTTCAATAGACAAGATGACTACCCTACACATGTTTCTTGGATTTGTTTATTTGTAAAGGGGATTAGCAATATCTGCAAGCATGTGGATGAAATGTTGGCAGTATCCATATTGACCCATGAAGGACTGAACCTCCTTGGCAGTTTTAGGATGAGGCAAACCTAGAATCACTTTTACTTTATCTTTTTCGTGGACACTATGTCACCAATAATTTGTCCTTGCTTGACCATGAAAACACACTTTTTGGGGTTCAAGAAAAGCTAATAAGTTCTTTAATTCTCAAATATCTTTTTTAGAGTGGGGATATGCTTCTTGCATTTCTTTCAATAGGAGCATACATCATCTACGTATACTACCATGCATTTTTATAGAAACTCCTTGAACAGGTGACACATCAATCATTGAAACATGGAAGGAGCATTGGTGAACCCAAATGTTAGGACATGAAATGCATATGTTCCTCATTCGATAGCAAAAGCTAATTTGTAGAGGTTTTCTAGTGCAATGGTGACTTGGTTATAACATGAGAAACCATCAAGGAAGCTATAGAATTTTTTGCTAGCAACACATTCCAAAAGATGGCCAATTATTCGAAGTAGGTAGCTGTCTCAAATGGTAGCAATATTTACTTTCTTAAACCTAACTTTTCGATTCTTGTTTGGGACCACCACTATGAGTGACACCCATTTTGGTTGTGCTCTATTTTGTAGATGAATCCTACAGCTAGTAATTTGTCAATTTATTCCTTGATCTTAACAAAGTATGTATCATTATAAGTTTTGAGATCTTTTCTTACTTGTATTTGCATATGCAATGATGGAAATTCTATATGAATAATTTTTTGGGTCCACACCCTTCAGGTCAATGTATATTCATGCAAAGACACCATGATATTATCTCAACAATGTCAATAGTTCTTCTTCTACCCTAATGCATTATTGTCGATGAAAGTACTCTATTCTTCTTCTTCCTCAATCTTCACAACCACTTTCTATGTCTTTTCTTTATTATCATATTCTCCAATGGATGCTTCTTGTTTTGACATAATTATATAAATTTCCCTACTTGAACTTGGTATTTTTTGAAATTTTATAGGGGCTCAAAGAATTGTGACTTATCTCCTTTGTCTTCTTGTTGTTCTTTCTTCTTGATTTTTCACTTTCCCTTCGGACTTTGTTACTTCCTATTCCCTTAGAGATAGGATGCCATCACTCTCTTGTAAGTGAAATATTAGACACTTCTTTTTCTAGAATTCTATTAGCAATGGGAGTGAGGCTCCTACATCAAGGGGCTTGAATCAAAGGGATTTTCCATAAGTATGAAGTTGCACACTTAGATGGAGCTAAAGGAGGAATGCATAGTGACCATTTTTGAGGCTTCTTCTAAGATCGAAACCATGAAGGCATCATAGCTTTGTGCATCAAAACATTCCGTCATGTGTTTCTCATTGACCAAAATAACAAGTTTAGCCAAGCTCTATAGCATGTCATAAGGTTCAAACTCTTCATCATTCAAGACCCTAAGCATATATATCAGATCCTTGACTAGTCTAGAAAATGGTTGGTGTACGCCTTCTTTTCATTTGTAGAGGATGTGAAAATAGGTTTTTCCCTCATTCTCTTCATTATATTCCCAAATCTTATCCAATGGGATTCCCTTTTCACATGAGATATCTTGAGTGGAGGTAGTCTCTATGTTGATCTCCTTATGTGGCTTCACTCATTGGACTAGCTTGTCCTAAAGATGTGCATTTACTTTCGATAGCTCCTCTAAAGTGAGCATGCATAAAAATCTCATTTTTTTGAGATCTTCTTCTATTGATGGATTTGGATCACTTCCCTTAATGCACCCTTTTCTTATGGTTGGAGATCTCTTGTATTTTGGCTTGGCTTCATACTCTCCGATTGTAGACCTCTAGTTTGAACCCTAATTGGAATTAAGTGGAGTATATCAACTTTAAATATATCAGCCCAAGTATGTTTACCCTTTCAAGTGTATGGAGACTTGACTTCTAAAGCTATGAAGTACAAACACATGAGGAAGACGAAGATCCACTCACATACATGGACTTAGAAACTAGAAACACACATAAGAAGCAAATAAAAACACTTAACTTAAGTGGGTATTGTTGGGAGAGATGGATGGATACCTCAAGGAAGTGAGGTGATACTGCTAAAACCTACTTTGTACTAGCCTTGATACACTTCAGAGTTATAAAGTGGGCCCTTTTAGCTTTCAAATGACACAAAAAAAGGTACCTATGTACTTCAGAGTTGATGCTTGAGGTGCTTGCTTCAAACCATAAAGAGCTTTCTTTAATTGCATACATGATTTACCTTGCTTGGATCTTCATAGCTAGGAGGTTGATCCATGTAAACCTCCTCTGAAATCCACCCATTGAGAAAAGCATTTTTCACATCTAGTTGATACATATTCCAATTTCTAGATGCAGCGACACTCACCAATACTCTAATAGTTGGCATCTTAGCCACTGGTGAAAAGGTTTCTTCATAGTCTACTCCAAGGGTTTGTACAAAAACCTTAGCCACAAGCCTAGCTTTGTACATGTTTATGGATCCATCTGAGTTCCTTTTGATTTTGTAAATCCACCTAGAACCAATTACCTTCATTGATGCTTTCTTGGGTACTAGCTCCCAAGTGTCATTCTCATGGACTGCTTCTATTTCTTCATCCATAGCCTCCTTCCATTCTGCTTTCGTACTTGCTTCTTCATATGAAGAAGGTTCTTCAAGTGATGAATCCTTAGCAAGATAAATAGAATGCTTAGTGACTAATGAAGTATCATACCCATATCTGATTGGCTTCTTGCTCTCTCTTTGTGATCTCCTTAAAGCTTGGTTGGATGACTCAGGTATGTCCTCCAATCTCTTCATCTTGACCTTGCCTTTTGATTTCCATGCTCTAAAATCTTCCAAGTTGATGTTGTTCTCATCATCTAATTTGATGTTGTCAATTGTGCTTGGCTCCTCCTTGGTGAGGCTTGGAAATTCTTCTTCCAAGTCATATGGCAATTTGACCTTCCTGCATTCACTTTCAAACCAAGAATCATTCTCATCAAACACAACATCTCTATTGACCATAAATCCTTTGTTGGATGGATTATAAAGCATGTACCCCTTTTGATTTATATCATACCCTATAAAGATGCATCTCTCTGCCTTAGGATCTAACTTACCTCTGATTTGAGATGGAACATGCACATAAGCAACACAACCAAATATTCTGCAATGTTCAAGTGATGGTCTCCTACCATTCCATGCCTCATAGGGAGTCATCCCATCAAGGGACTTAGAAGGTAACCTGTTAATAAGATAAGTGGCAGTAGAAACAACCTCTTCCCATAAGTAATTAGGCAACTTCTTTTCATTTAACATAGATCTAGCTGCTTCCACAATCAATCTGTTCCTCCTCTCTGCTATTCCATTTTGCTCAGGAGTATATCTAGTTGTGATCTCTCTCTTGATACCTCTATCTTACAAAAATGGAGAATTACTCACCTCCTCCATCTGACCTTATCTTCTTTAAACTTTTTCTTGTTTGATTTTCCACAAGTGCAAGCTACTTTTTGAAACAGCTGAACACCTCATCCTTATGTTTCATGGTCCTTGCTTCGTCCCCATACATATGTGTGGACAAGTTCCAAGTAATCCTCATGCATATAGCCTTTCTTTGTAAAGGGTAACCTGTGTGATTTACCAAACTCACATGCACCACATTTATAGATCATATGTTGCTTGGATATATTAGGTATCCCAAGTACACATTGATCTCTACATATCTGCTTCAATGTTCTCTCACCAATGTGTCCTAGTCTTTTGTGCCATATCTCTAACTCAGACAAGGTTTGGTCCATATAATTATAAAGTGCAATGTTTCTAGTGTCCTCAAGCTCAAATGTAAACAATCTACCTGTTTTGTCTCCTTTTTCAATTCTCATGAATCCATGTTGGGCATCCTCTAGAAAGACTCCAAATTTATTGAACCTAACCTGCAAACCCTTTTCCACTATCCATCCAACCCTTATTAAATTCTTTGTGATAGTAGGTACATAAAGAAATTTGCTCAAAACATTCTTATTCCCATCAGAAGTTTTGAAATTTCCTACCTTGACAATTGAATGCTTGGTATCATCACCTGTCTTCACTTGGTGCTTTCCCTTGGGCTCTTCAAGATCAGAAAGGAGAGCTATATTTCCTATTACATGGTTTGAACAACTTGAGTCACTTCATCATTCATACCTTGTTTTGAGGTCATGTTCATAAGGAGAAGAAAATCCTCTTGATCCTCTATATAGTTGTTGAAGTTTTTTCTTGATTTGTATCCTCCTTGATAATTGTTGTTGTAGCCATGGTTGTAACCTTGATTATGATTGTATCTTCCTCTTAATTGTGAGTAGTTACCTCTTTGGAATCCTCTTCCTCTCTGGTTCTTGAAGTTCCTATAGCACTCATCTGTTGTGTGATTAGATAGTCCACATATATTGCATGGGGAAGAGTTGAAAGGTCTATCCCTACCTTGCTTACCTCCTTTGCCCCTTCCTCTTGAATTCCTACCTCTCCTTGCATAGTTAGCTTGAGAAGTAGCACCTTCATCTTCAAACTTTTTGCTCTTTCCTTTATCCTTAGACTTTCCTTTATTTGTATAGAGGGCAGAAGAATTGTTACCTCTTGATGGTTCACCATTTTTGTTGATCTTGGCCTCATGAGTGAAGAGTTGCCCCATGAGAGTGGTTAGATCAGGGATTTGCATATCCATATAAAGATCCATTGAAGTTGTGAAAGATTCCCACTTATCACGTGCCTTGATGCCATTGATTATTTGCCTCACTATTTGCTTCTCTTCAATCTCCTCTCCTATGCTTGCCAACTGATCAGCCACATCCTTTACCTTGGTCACATACTCGGAAATATTCTGCTTAGGTTGCTTCTTTTGAATCGTAAACTCCATCCACAATTGATTTTTCCTAGCTCTTTGTTGGTAGTAGTCAGGGCACTCAAGGACTGATGAGACAAGGAAGCCAACTGAAAGAGTCAGAGCAAAGAGAAGGACCAAGTAGGCAAAGCAGTCAACGTAGATCTGACAAATAGGCCCTACAATTTTTAATGAAGCAATATTTCCCAAATAGTGATCTTAGTCACTTCACACCATTGTAAATAACATTTTTTATTATTCCTACTCCATTTTGTGCAAGCCAAGGAGTCCTTGAGCTTAAGGAGTATGAGTAGTATTTATGCACCAATTTTCATAATTTTTAGAGCTCGTTTGTGCCTCCAAAGTAGCCTTAGAACCTAATTTTTAACTAGGTCGGACACTAAGTCTGCATGGGACCAAAGCTAGTCAAAAACTATAAAAAGAGCTAGAGAGCTCATTTTTGGGGGTTAGCTTGTTAGTGATTTGAGTTTGTACATGAGACTTTTTGAGTAATCTAAAGAACTCCATTGTTTCTCTCTTTGTTCTTGCCTTGTGTGCGCGTGTGTGTATGTGTGTGCATGTTTGTGTGCTTCTCACTCACACACTTGTGCCATCACTTGTTTGAGGTCTTCATACCATCCTCATGTCTTCCCGGATTGACATTAAAGGAGGTGCTACTCACCACTGAGCTACATCAAATTTTGGTGCCGTTGCCAAGGATTGAGCTTTGAGGACGAGGGTGTGATGGTAAAACGTAGGGTAGAGACGTTGGAAGAGTAGGTAAGCATTATCTTTTACTTGATTTACTTGTTTTTTCCTTCCTTTTCAAACACCATATCCACTCATTATCATATTCACCACTATGGCCATATACCTCCATCTCCATTCATTTCTTCATTTCCATTTGAGAGTGAGATCGAGAGAGAGCTTGTATGCTCACTTGTTTTCTGTGTTTTCTTGAGTGTTCTTGCAAGTACCAGCTTCCATAGTAGCTGCAACAGCTCCAACAGGTGAGAAAACTGACTCTGCAGGTCACAAGGCATTGACCTCTATCGATCGTGATCGACAGAAAAGTTGGATATTTGGTAAAACAAAGTGCACCACCATAACACACATAATGAGCACATTGCAAATCACTAATCAAAATTTAAAAATTCCTTAATTCTCTATCAGTCGTGATTGACACTGTCAATCGTGACCGACAGCCATGATCGACAGACTCTGTCAATCGCGACCAACAGACCACGACGGATTGCCACGTGGGACTCCATCAATCGCAATTGACACCATCGATCGCAATCGACTGAAATATCACAATTGACACAAAGATTCGCATGTCCACGTGTCCATCGTGACGGACACACCCACGATCAACTGAATTTGTTCCGGAATTTGCAAAAAAAGCATCGATCGTGATTGACACCATCATTCGCAATTGACAGACCCCACGATCGACTCTGTCGATTGCGATTGACACCATCAATCGTGACTAGCATGTGGATCGCAATTGATAGGCCCCGACAAGAGCATAAACACAATAATCAACTAAAAAAGAACCAAGTGACTGATATAAAGTGATATGCAACGAAGTTGTACTTTGGGTAAAGATTGGGATTGTTCACTCAGGCATATGAACCTTAGATCAAGACAACACCTAGGGAGAGATAGACAAAGCCTTAGGTCTTTAGAGGCTAGTGTCAAACACACTGCTAGGTCTTGGGTCTAGCAGTTAAGCAATTATCCGCACTATCCTAGCTCTAAAACTAGTGAATCAGAGATGTCTTATGGTATGGAGAGACCCACAGGAAGTTCAAGAGTGGCATACTTAGAGAAACCTGAAGGCCCATACAAAACTCAACTTGAATACATCAAGACCAACCGATTAGGTGCTCGCATCTATGAGGACGGTCTGAGAAGATCTGTTGTCCAGATTAAAAAGTCTGATCAACCCTTTGGATTAGAACACCCAGTCGTTAAATTTGAGAATGTTTCATACTTGGATAAAGAAGGGACAATGTACGTAGTCACCAACCAACCGGATCGAACATACGAATTTGGTAATGTCATTCTAGAGACAGACTTAGGTGACATAGAGCAAGGGAACTTAGCAAGAAAGCCCAGAACTCCTCAAGGCAAATTAGTCCTCACTAGAATCATCATGCCAGAGTGGGTTCCCCAGGACAATAAGAGCATAGATTTGCTCTTGAACCTAGAGACTGACGAGGCCTTTTGGAGGTATAAAACTGACCAGACTAATGAGGCAAGAATGCTTACGATCTATGAGTTTGAAGATCCCGATAGCCTAGGCAAAGTGACCTATTTACACAATACTTCAGAAAGGATCTTTGTGGTCACAGAGCATGGTAGGCATACCTACACTTGGAAGGGTCAATTAATTTTTCCCCAACCAAGATCTAATGTCTCTTATGGCCACCAAGGAGCTGGAACATCCCAAGCTCATGGAGCTCAAAGAGACAGGAGTAGAGATAGGCTGAAAGTAAGCTTTGCTAACCCATTGGGAAGGGAAAGAACGAGAACAGAGACAGATAGAATGGAAATCGAGATGCCTAGAGACCCAAGAAATCAAAGGAACACAACCGAATTCCCTTTGCCAAGGCCTAGGGAACACACAAGGACCTTGAGGCCTACACAACTAGTTAAGTCCATGAAGAATTGCTTCGATGGCACAGGAGACCCATATCATCATGTGGCAGAATTTAGGCAAGTCTTGAGAGCTGAACAAGTTGAAGACTTGTTTACTCAATACAATGCTTTTGGCCTAACTCTCAAGAACACTGCATTCACTTGGTTTCAACTGCTTCACCAAGGCCAGTTCAGGAACATAGACCAACTGCTAGAGGCTTTCATCACAGAATTTTCTAAGAGTGGCATACGGCACAATACTTCCTCCCTGATTCATAGCTTCCAACAGACACCTCAAGAGACCGTTAGACTTGCAGGATGAAGGTTTAGGCAATACCTAGAGAGATGTCCTCTTCCTGAGTTACCCACACTAGCCAAACAAGTGGCTTTATTCTTGGATGGATTGCTAAGTACCAAATTGAGATCATACGTGTATTTGAAGGACCCTAGGACCATAGAAGAGTGTGTACGCATATGCATCGACATTGAGGAATACCTAGGGGAGGAATTAGAACTTTCAAAAATCTACAAAGATTCAAATAGCTCTACTAGCCTCAATTCAAGTCCATCCACATCTATTGAGGAGCTAGCAGAGAAGGTAGCCCAAAAACTGGGAGTCTCAAGCAAACAAATACTAAAGTTTGCCCCAGTGAAAAGATGCTATACTTGTGGAGGTGACCATATGGCGAATGCATGTCCCATTATGCCTCAACCCCAAGTGAATCCTAGTAGTCAATATTGCACCATACAATGAAGATACACTAATCACACCACACAAGATTACCCATACAATAAGCAAGTAGTTAGGCAAGATTATCCACAACCATACCCTCAACAAGGAAGATACCAGAACTAGTACCCATCGCAACAGTATACCTTATCAAGGGCAACAAAGACCTCAACCAGTTCTAGCACAACAGCCCCCAACCCCATCCAATGTGATTCCAATGTTGTACAAGAGAATCTGAATAGAGCCATAGTGCCAGTAACACCATTGCTTTCAGAAAGTGACCCTAATGATCATAGTTTTGACTCTACTTACATTGATAGTCCACAGGCTTACTACATGCAGTCACCTAAGCATAACGAGTCATACTATTATGAAGACTAGAGTGAACCTCATTGGGAGCTATAGTATGCAAATGTCATGTATGCAAACCCCAACTCTAGACCTCAACCTAGGCAGGTAAGACCCCCATTTCCTAGAGGACCGTGCTATCGAGCTCAGGGAGATCACCTCATTCATGATTGCCCTATGCCTACACCTACACAAACCCAATCTATGACAATTCATGGTTTTTGTCCCGATTGTGGGAAAGAGCATCTCTTCTGAGATTGTCCTAAGAACCCCAAAAATATGCCAAAAATCACTCCTATCAACGTTATTGGGTTAGTAGTAGACTCTACAGGAAGTGTAACTTCCACTGCACCAGTACAAGTGGCCACTAGAGCCCAAGCTTTGCAGCAAAGCCTACGTTCAAGCCAGGAAAAGAGTTCTGAGGTTAGCGAAACTGAGAGCATAACTAAGAAGAGGACCAGAGCTTGGAAGGATATTCGCGAGAGAATGAAAAGGCAATGGGCAAAGAAGATGAGTGAACTCGAGGAAAGTCTAAGAGAAATGAAAGCCAAGATAATTGAACTCATATCTCAAACTCATTCTCACACTACTCCACCACCACCATTCCCATCTCCTTCCAACCCACCTCACACAATTCCACCACCCCCTAGAGTAGGATCAGTCTTAGTCGATCCCACTCACGATGACCTGAATATGATGCTTAAGGCATATCAAGCCAGAATCCAAGAAGGGCCAAATGTAACGGATCATGAAAAGTGTTATCCTAGAGCGGAGCTAGAGCTCAAGCGAACTAAAATTTATGCTAAGATGGTGGAATTGGCTCAAACCATGTTTGAAGCGAGTCGCCTCTTTAACTTCTCTAGTTCAGCTAAGACATAGTTGCACTTTGATGGACTATTAGAAAGATTGGAGAGGCTAATTGCAAAATCTGAAAAGGACCCCGCCTCTCAAAGGACAAGGCAAGTGAAAGGATAAACCTTCCTACCCATGAAGCTTATGTGCCTAACTCCACAGAACCAAACACATCTTCTTCTATGAATTGATACTCACCAGAATTCCTATGAGAGATTCAGGAAGAGAAATGGGCTAAAGATTTATGGAGAGTAGGAGAGTGCCCAATCTCATGAGAGATTAGACTTCGAGTCCAATTCCTTGCAGGAACTACCCCATTTCACAGACCAATCGGAAGCTAAGTCTACTTGCATGAGAGCACCCACAGTGATGGTAAGAAATGAAGACTCAGTTATCCCTAGGAACACAGAGGTAGTGAAAAACACTAAAGTGCAATGCAACCTCACTTTAGAAGAGCTACTCAAAGTTAGGCCGGAGCTATGGAAACATGTTTTGGGGAGACCATTTATGTGGCAATTGCAAGCAGTACGAGATTGGGGAACCAATTCTTTGTATTTGCAACACTTAGGTGTTACAACCAAAGTCAATCTCAAGGATTACTCTCATAGAGACGTACCCCCTATTCAATGGAATCCCATCCATAGAGCTAAATATGATACAGAATCGGTTCATTCCATAGGATCAGGATCGTCATGGATGCATGAGGACAACCACTTATGGATGTGCAAAGTAGCCATAGAAGAAGAGAAGAGAGAAAAAGCCAGAGAGATAGGTTCGAAGGAAACTCGTAGATCAATTCAAGACCCAGCCTATCCACCTGTAGTATTTCCTGATGAAGAATTTGAACCTCACAGTTGGGCACAAATTCTAGCAACAATGGATGTAGCCATCAATGAAGAACAATGGACACCCCACTGTGACGAGGATGACTACGACATTTCAGTATCCACAATGGAGCCAATCATGGGTGATTCGGTTATTGAAGTATGTGAACCTAGCACTGATGCATTTGAGGATGCAAGTGACTCTGATCTAGAGTCAATTATTATGGACCCCCCATTTGCATCAGACGAAGAATACTTCTATGAAGTAGAAGCTCACCCTTAGAGACACAAAGAGCTTACGAATGATGTGAGGTTAACCACACAAGTGATCGCCAAAAGTGAAGGTAGGAAAGGAAAGAAGAAAAAAACCACGTCAGAAGAGGAAGCATCTTTGTTTGAGGTCCCTGAGAATTTTAAGAAATATGAGATCGAAGATAGGAGAGTGATGTTAAGAATGCCTAAATGTGAGGTGCAATCAGGAGAGGCCTATGATAACAAAGAAACCACCAAGAAAATAGTTGTAGCCATAGAAGAAGGAGAAGAAAGATGCACTTACATAGGACATGACCTGACGGAAGAAGAAGAGCAAGAGTTGACTTTGCTAAGATAATAGAGAGATGTATTCACTTGGAGTTACAAGGACTTGAAAGGTGTAGACCTTGACATATGCTCCCACACTATCCCATGACCTCAGATGCCAAACCCTCCAAGCAAAAGCCATACACATATAATGATAATTATGCTGCCAAGATCAAAGAAGAGATAGATTGCTTGGTTGAAGCTGGATTCATCTATGAAATTAGTGCACTAAGTGGGTATCCCCCATTGTAGTGGTGCCCAAGAAGAATGGAAAGTTACGTGTATGTATTAACTTGAAGAAAGTTAATGCAACCACCATTCGAGATAACTATCCGCTTATTATCACTGAACATCTCTTAGAAAGAGTAGCAGGCAAGGAAGTGTATAGCTTTCTTGATGGATTTTTTGGCTACAAGCAAGTGGCCATAGCTCTAGAAGATCAACATAAGATAGATTTTGTCACGGAGTGGGGCATATTTGCTTTTTGAGTAATGCCATTTGGGCTTACCAATGCTCCTGCAACCTTCTAGAGACTGATGTGCCATGTATTTAAAGAATTTTTGAGGAAGAATTTGGAAGTCTACGTTGATGATCGGTAATAGCCACAATGCCCCATGAAAGCTTGCACTTCCTTGACATTCTTTGGCCTAGGTAGTTTTGCGATAGCTCTCACTTTCTCTTCGTCAGTGGATATGCCGTTCTTTGACACTATGTGTCCTAGAATCTTGTCTTGCCTGACCATGAAAATGCACTTTTCTAGGTTCATGCAAACTTGATATTCTCTACATTTCTATCTAATGTTGGAATGAGCATAAACTCAGGCAAATCTTTGACAAATGTAGAGAATATCAAGTTTGCATGAACCTAGAAAAGTGCATTTTCATGGTCAGGCAAGACAAGATTCTAGGACACATAGTGTCAAAGAACGGCATATCCAATGACGAAGAGAAAGTGAGAGCTATCGCAAAACTACCTAGGCCAAAGAATGTCAAGGAAGTGCAAGCTTTCATGGGGCATTGTGGCTATTACCGATGTTTTATACACATGTATGCCATCATTGCAAAGCCTCTATATGGAATTTTGACCAATTTTGAGTGGATTGATGAATGTGAGAAATCTTTCAATGAGCTTAAACGGCCATTGCATTCAGCACCAATCTTGACTACACCAGATTGGAACAAGCCATTCCATATCCATGTGGATGCATCCAATTATGCTATTGGGTGTGTACTTGCACAAAACCTACGGGTGAAGATAATATGGATCTTCCAATTGCCTATGCTAGTAGATAGTTAAATGCAGCTGAACAAAATTATACCACTACTGAGAGAGAAGGATTAGGCATGGTATATGCGGTTAAAAAATTTAGACACTATTTGCTTGCAAATAAGTTTAAATTTTTTATTGATCATCAAGAACTTTTGTACTTGGTAAACAAGCCATACAATACACGTAGATTAGTAAGATGCTTCCTCTTACTAATGGAATATGACTTTGAGGTAGTTGTGCGGAAAGGCAAGACTCACTTGAGAGCATATCATCTCTCGACGCTCATATACGGAGAGGCCTCACAAGGAGTATCAGATGATCTTCCTGATGCTTACTTGTTTAATTTGGAAGTTGCACCTCAGTGGGCCAAGACATTAGTGCTAGTATTGACATATGAGCCTAACCACCGAATAATAAACACTCAAGAAAGGGAGGTAGTAAAAGCCTAGAAGTACCATATCATGGTAGGGAGTATGTACAAGCATACAGATCAAGGAATATTAGCTTGTAGTGTGGAAGAGGATGAGTACGCGAAATGGTTGCAATTAGCACATGTGGGTGCATTAGAGAAACACTACTCTAGGCAAAGAACTTTGCAGACACTAAGGAGACTCGGAGTGCACTGGCCGACCATGGAAGCAGATGCCCATAAGTTGTGTAAAGAATGCCCAGTCTGTCGTATTAGACCACCTGTGGAGCACGCTACACTGTACCAAGTGTCTCTAATACCAGATTGGAGTGAACCATTGGTAACCTTTCTGAGGATGAAAACATTCCCTCTAGATATGACCCTGGCTAGGCAAAGAAGTTCAGAACAAGAAGCCCTAGATTACACACTCATTGGTGAGAATCTATACAAGCATGGAAAAGACATATATATGAGACTATGTGTCCATGAGAGTGAATATCTTAAGATCTTGGAAACTGCTCACCAAGGTGTAGCAGGAGGACACTTTGGACCAGACCGAGTGATTAAGGCAATCCTATTTGCAGGCTTGTGGTGGCCAACTCTTCACATGGATGCACATACCTATGTGAAGAGGTGTGATGTCGGTCAATGAACTCAGTATCCTATACGCAAAGATGAGATGCCACTGAGACGTATGATGGGTGGACGTGCATTCTCTAAGTGGGTAATAGACTTTGTAGGTCCTATTAATCCCCCAGCCAAGGGTTCACATGTTGAATATATCATTGTGGCCACAGACTATCTAATCAAAGTAAGTGATAGAGGCACTCACTTCTTGAATGAAGTCATTGAAAATCTTCTTCAAGAGTTCTTGGTGATACACAAGAAGTCTGCCCCCTATCATCCACAAGATAATGGGCAAGCCGAAAGCACAAATAAGATTCTATGCAATGTGCTGACCAAATTAGTGAATAATAAACGCTCTGATTGGGACAAATAGCTACACCATGTTGTTTGGGCATATAGAGTTGCCTATAAAACAATATTCCAAGCCACACCCTTTCAGATGGTGTTTGGCCAAAATGTAGTGCTACCATTGGACTTCTTGATAGCTACACTGAAAGTAGCACAAGAGCATGAGTGGAAAGGGCATGAACTCTCTTCTACGATCTTTGATCTTAAACGGCTAGGTGAAACAAGACTAAGAGTTGTCGCAGGGATATATGCAGCTAAGAAAAGATAGAAGGCATACTTCGATGCTCACGTTAAGCATAAAGGCTTGAAGACCGGAGACTTAGTTTTAGTACATACACTAAAACAACATGCAAGAAAGCTGGAGAAGCATGGTTATGGAACTATGATCATAAATAGGATCTCAACTAGTGGAGCAGTTCAATTAACTACACTGGAAGGTGATGTTCTCCCTAGTTACATTAGCGGATGCAGAGTCAAATTATATCAAGAACCCCTCACTGAGGAAATGCTCAATCAACTCAACATTGCCAAGAAACGTAAGGAAGAAGAAAAACGAATCTGAGAAGAAGCGCAAGCAGAAGCATTGGAACGCATCCGAAGAATGAAATTGAGAAGATAGGGCAGAGATCAGCCTAGGACAGATGCCTATGCAGCTCTAGAATATCATATGGCTATGTGTGAAGTCTCAGCTATAAGTTCCAATAGAATAATTGACCGACGTCCTTTTGTAACCTTAGAGATAGGACAAGGAAATAGTGCAAGGACTGTACGGGCTTTGATTGACTCAGGTGTAGCCACTAGTGCTATTAAACTTTCTTACTGTAAAGAATTGAACTTAAATGTCAATCCTATAGAAGCATACCTCATAGGATGGGGAAGTGTGGAAACCCCTTGCATGGGAGAGGTGGAACTTCCCCTCTACATTCAAGATGTTATCATGACAGTTAAGGTGCTAGTGTGTCAAGACGAGGACCTCACTAAATCTCTTGTGTTGGGTCAAGACTGGATCTACGATCATGCAGTCAACCTAAACCTAAGAAGTCTTCAGGTCTGGGTAAATCAAAATCGCATTATAATCGAGTTAGAAAATGAAGCACTCAAGGAACTAGGAAAAGCACAAACTCCTGCTCCTTCTAGGAGTACACATGAAGATGACGATGCTATTCTTGTCCAAAACTATGTGATGTAGAGGGATGATTTTCTCAACAAAGAAGTCAAGGATATGATGAAACTCCCTTCTTTTCCAAAAGTGATAGAGACACGGCAACCAAAGGAGTACCAAATGCAGAAGAAGCAGGCGACCTATGCTCGAAGCCAAAGGAAATTACGAAGCAAGGTGTCTCAGCCACCGAAACAAGTATGGGTATGGAAAGGCGAGCATCCTGTTGCGGTCAAGTTACAACTACTAACTAAACGTCATACTAGTGATCAACGACAAGACACTAATAAGAAGTCTTTCAAAAATTCTTCGATGGAAGTAAAGTCCATGTGGGTACCCAAGAAGTCAATGAAGGCTGACCCACAATCAAGACAAATTTGGGTACCTAAAGCTTGCTTGTAGGCTCAAATAGCCACACATAAACCACACTATGTACAACATGATTCACTCACTCGAACAGATGATACCCACTCTTATTCAACATGCACAAACACATGTTCATCCATGGGCATGTACAGAATCACTTGTAAATGGGTCCCTAAAAAGCCTCATTTCCAAGTAGACGTTCTTATAAAGCCCTCCAGAGTCTCTACAAAATCAAAAGAGAAAGCCATCCATTGTGTTTGGCAGCCCAAATCTTGTAATAAACCACCTGATCCCATTGTAAAGCCACCTCTGCTTACTAACTGTATCCACACTGCACCTCAACACCCCAATTAGCACGTAGGAACCCTGCATCCGCTAACGACACTTCACACTCACAACCATGCGAACACTAACTAACCGACTAACTACGTCACAATTCATCATGTTAATGTTGTAACTGGGACACAGGATCCCTTTGTATCCATTGCAATGTTAACATTCATTTGTATATTCTCACAGAACCGGCGATCGAGTTCCTCAAACATGGCAGTGGTGGTAGGAACGAGCTCCGAGGCAGGCACTAGCCCTCAAATAGTGGATATTGAAAGTATCCCTATTCAGGAGGAGTTGAAGGAATGGCCATAGGCATTAAGAGCAATACATATCATACCAATTCAAAATCCTCCCCAAGGGCACACATCGCTAGTTAGCAAGAACTCCCATTGGTTCAGTGATGTAGCAGGACCCCTTGGAGAGGGCACCTATTTATGGGAGGCTGAGATAGAGTTTAACGGATGGTGGGGCCGATATCATTTCTTTACACGAGAGTTTGAAAAACTTCAAAACATTGAAGGATTGCAACCAATATGGAAGAAATCTAGATTGGATGATTACTTCGGAGCTTAATTACCAATGTCGGACTTCCTGAGGTGCTCATACCTAGCTAGCACACTCACTCCCAGCAAAGATAAAAAGGGGACAAGCACCTTTGTACTACCTTCTCTTACACAAGGAAATGAACTGAAGTGCTTTAAATTGACCAAGAATGTGGTAAGGGAAGCTCTAGAAATGAGAGGTATGCACATCCCCACGGAGAAGGAGACAATGATCCCGAACAACATGAAGAACAGGAACCTAACTAAGCTAAAGGACATGGTGGCAATGACCCCAACTATTGCTATCCAACTCCAAATGTGCATGCAGCACTTCGCATTCCTTGCCCAAGAAAGATTTACGATGCCACCCAAGAAGATTTGGTTTAGTTTATACTTGACAAACATGCTAAATCTGACAATCAATATGCCACATTGGATCATTGACTAGATCCATCTTGCACATCAATGTTGGTACAAGAAGCAGAAGTTAGTGCTCTATGGATGATGTGCACTTACTAGAATTGTTTATTGGTGCTTGGCATATGATGTGCCAATTCAAAGGGCACTCATTTGGACTAGGGTGCAAGAATTTCAACGAAGAATATCATCCACAGGGCCTCCATCAAAGAAAATGGGGGGAGTTGTTCAGATGCCATGTGCACAGGCTCGAGGTGCTACATTGATACGGGACATGACTCGCCACCCCAAAGGCGAGTGCAACCCTTCACCATCAGATTACCTAGGCACAGTGCAGAAGGGCATAATGTGATCTTCCCACCGATCCCCACAGAGTTAGAGTTTCCTCATGGCTTCACGCTTGAGGATTTAACCGATGAGGAGGTAGCAAGCATAATCAATGCAACTAACTTGGAATTCGAAACATAGCAATTAAGATGGAAACAAACTGCCACAGATTGGCCTGACCAAACTCAACCAGTGATTGTCAAAGTAGAGGAAGATGAAGAGGAGACTAAAGAAGAGGAACAAGATGAGGAACAGGAAGGACCATCCGACGAAGGGGAGCATGAATATGCGCAAGACATTATACTAGAACTTGCAGGAGCCCCAGCCTATACGAAGCAATTAAAAAGATTGTATGATACTATAAACCTAGTTTAGGAACAACACACACTATCCTTGGTAGCAAGAAAGGCCTTGATGAACCAGATACTTGAAGAAGAAGGTGTGGAGGATCAATATAGGGCTACCCTCGACATGATCGCTAATGCATTGGGGGTACCAGAGACTGTGCACACCGCCCTCGCACACTCGCCGAAATTTGAGCGAAGACATGAAAGACGCCCCCAAGATTAGGGAAGCAAATACATATTATAGTATCAGAACCTTATAGCACCACCTCCACAACCATTGGCACATCACACTCCATTCAGCACACAGATGAAGCCCACACCTCAAGTGCACCCCCATCACCACCTCTACCACCCTCTCGAACTCCACCCCCCTCACCTCATACCACCAGTGTCACCACTACTGTCATGGCTCCAGTCTCCACTTCCCTTAGTGAAGCACACAATGTGAGTCAACCATCACAACCCTCATAATCTGACACCACCACTATTGTAACCGCCACCACGGACAATGTAATTCTAAGTATAGTCACCGAAAATCCCATTCCTACTATCACACTTCTCGGCGGGTCACATGCACAACTGCATAGACCATTGTACCCCTTCACTACCATCACAACACCTACCATTCCCATGTATACGGTAACTCCCACATTTGCATCCATGCATGACCTCATGGACATATCACCCACATCTGCACCTCTCCCTCCCCCCATATTCCCACAATCTCCCATTCTCTCACCACCCACTTCACCATTCTCAAGCACAACATACACCCTTCCTTTCCCTTTTCCCTACCCCCTTGCATTCCACACCTTCCCAGCATCCACTCCTGTAAATAATGTATTCAATACTTTGTATCAATGTGTGTCTCAGTTATAGCATAATTGCCAGCATTTAGATGCTCAACATACGAACCTGTTCAGAGTCCATGAGACACTACAAGAACGACTCACAAACATGGAAAAGGACAAGTGGTTGCTCCAACAAGATTATGATACTTTGCAAAGACAATATGAGGAATTGATGGCCAATCCCCCCCAACCAGATTCACATGCACAACAACACCTCGAAGAAATGCTACATGTCCAACAAGCAGACAGCCTCAAAATCCATGGTAACCTCACATTGTTAAGGAAACACATGTCAGCGGCACTAGAAGAAAATAAAAGACTACAAAGATAGAATGAAGAGAACCTAGAAGCGACGATGGAAGGATCCCCAACAGAGATCAAGCCGGAGCGCTTCAAAGCCATCCCGTCAACCAACATGCAGATCGTATTGGACACCCATGCTGACCTACTAGACGCATATGGTGCCTTAGAAAAACAGCGTGACGACCTACGAAAGCAATTGTCCAATCAACGAGAGCCACCAAAAGAAGTAGCAGCTACATGTGACACATCCAAAGAGGTAATAGAATTGAGAGCACAACTGACAGATTTGCAAAATAAGCTTCTCCAATATGAACGTCAACCTTCTCCCCTGGTGGAGCCGGAGCCTGAAGAACTAATTCCAATTGAAGTAGAATAGACATTCGAGGACCCTTATGAACCCATGCCTACACTTAGAGGCAAACAAATAGAGGAAGGAATGGATACATTTGAGATTGAAGCTCGAGAATGGATGCAAAGGTTAGAAAAGGTAGGCCCAACTCATGATGATAGAGTAGTAGTGTAGGTACAATCCATGTCCCGACTAGAACAAGTTGTCATCAAATCGGATTACTTCAAAAACCTATCTCATCATCGATGGATTGGCACTTTCGATGATTTGTATGTACCATTTTCTGTATTATTGGTAGATTATAATGCTGAGATAAAACATCGCACCACGAAAGAGCCAACCTCTACAACACAATTTGCCCCAGATGACATTCCTGAAAGCGCGGTGCAGGGAAACATCTTCCAACCTACATGGAGAATACGGTTACTCAAAACCTACCCCCAAATGGTGCACACATGGAACAAAATGCCCTTGTACATTAAGTATAACCCCTACTACTGTCCTGTTTTTCGACGAAGATCATGGCCTGAGTACACTAAAATAGTGAAGACGATCAAAGGATGTGACAAATGGCTAAACTATGTATATTTGGTACCCTCACGGCCCACCAATGGTAGCATATATGATTTTAACAATTCGACATTGGGGCATTAGATTCAAGAATGTACCAGACATCATGGCACAGATGTGCCCCAAAATATTCGAACTCATGCTGGTCATGTTTTGGACCTTCAAAAATGTCAAAGAACCTCACCTTTCGGCCTTAGGTTTCAATGAAGGCAACCATGACCTAGTCTATGATAGGAGCACCAACCCATCCGTCAACATTGTGTATGTGTGGCACGCTCATATCAAATATCTCCCAGCATGCTTCAAACAAACATTTGAAGAAATGTTTATCTTAGGGTTCTAGGAGTATCACTCAAAAATATTCATACCCAGACCATCTCATCTGTTACATTTATTTGCTATGGAACAGGCTCTATACTCAGATCAGTTGCGCATGCCATATCCGGAGGTACCTGGGCCAATCGATTGGGATGGCTTACTCATAGATTTGGCCAAAGAACTGAGGTTAGCAGAGTATCACTTGGCCATAGATGTCATGGAATACTACGTCAAACAGTCAGCTCAACAAGGGTCTATCAGAGATGACAGATGCGAGAGAGGGGGGAGTGTTGGTAGTAGTCAGGGCACTCAAGGACTGACGAGACAAGGAAGCCAACAAAAAGAGTCATAGCAAAGAGAAGGACCAAGTAGGAAAAGTAGTCAACGCAGATCCGGCAAATAGGCCCTACAATTTTTCATGAAGCAATATTTCCCAAATAGTGATCTTAGTCACTTCACACCATTGTAAATACCATTTTTTATTATTCCTACACCATTTTGTGCAAGCCAAGGAGTCCTCAAGCTTGAGGAGTATGAGTAGTATTTATGCACCAATTTTCATAATTTTCAGAGCTTGTTTGAGCCTCCAAAATAGCCTTAGAACCTAATTTTTAACTAGACCGGACACCAAGTCTGGATAGAACCAAAGCTAGTCAAAAACTATAAAAAGAGCTAGAGAGCTCATTTTTGGGGGTTACCTTGTTAGTGATTTGAGCTTTTACATGAGACTTCTTGAGTAATCTAAATAACTCCATTGTTTCTCTCTTTGTTCTTGCCTTGTGTGGATGTTCGTGTGCTTCTCTTTCACACACTTGTTCCATCACTTGTTCGAGGTCTTCATACCATCCTCATGTCTTCTTGGATTAACATTAAAGGAGGTGCTACTCACCACTGAGCTACACTCTTGTATTGGAAGAGAAGTATGAAGATAGAGTATCCCATGTCTCTTGGGAAGTTTTGCAATTCCTAATATGAGGAAGAAGGAAGTTAGAAATAGATTTAAGTAGATATGACTTGGCTAAAGCATCTTTGGCACACCATGAGTTGAGTCTCTCTTGCTCCTCTCTTGTAGGTTGATCTTTGCTTCTAAATGTGGGCATCTCCTCATTTCTTGGCCCTTTTAGCTTGCAAATGACACCAAGAAAGTACCTATTTACTTTGGAGTTGATGCTTGAAACAACTTATCCAAAACATACTAGTTCAAAGATAGCTAGTGTTGAAAAACTTGCTATTTTAGTCCATACACTTGTTGGCTTTTTTACTCAGATCTCATAGTACAGTAACAATTGACAAAATTTCTTTTGAGGGGATTCAATTAGCTTAGATAGCTAGTGATTGGAAGTGGAATCATTTAAAATGATCAACTATGCTCTGAGAAAGAACTTTAGCAAATTAGATCTTACCCCGACTTTTTAGGGAACAACCAATAGATTGAGCACTTCAAAAATGATTTCTCCCAGATATCTGAACCAAATGCCTTGAAATTGATAATATAAAGTAGACTTCAAGCTGGTTCCAACAAGACAAACATTATGTAAAATGGTTGAGTATTCACTAAGATATGACCACAAGAATTTGATTGTTCTGAGTAGTCATAACAGAGAAGTAACAGAGATGTTCAATGAGCTATATGTATTATAGAACATGATTGTACAAAGTCATTGGCATTGTAATGATGCTCAATGATGATGAACTGAGTGAGCTATGGTGTGAGCTACTCAAGTCCTACAAATGATCAAGGAATGAGCTCAGAATGAGGCACTCTACCCCGCGAGATTTTACAAGGGCTTTTATAACTATTTCTTCTAAGTTTGAATTTTGAATTCAAACTTGGCTCCAATCAAAAAGTAACTCCACTAATTTAGGAGATATTCCTTCAATTTGGAGTAGTAGCTAATATTCTTCTTAACTCCACAAGATATAAGCTTTTACAAGATTCTCTAAGGAAATAACATTTTATAATGGTAGATGATCAAGTAGTTACAAGCTATAGGTCACGTGAATCATTAAGTGCTAGTTCCACACATTGTCTTCCATGTTAAGCCAAATGTGTATGTTTGATCATTTGCACCAACAGATATGGGGGTTGGACATCTCAAGATCACAATGGAAGCTTTGAATGAAGAAATACATGGAAGAGAAGCTCAAGAAGAGAGATGCACAAAATTCTCTTTCAAATGAATGAAAAGTGCTTACAAAATTAGGCTTTTTTACCTTTACACCATTTTTTTGGCCCTTCTCCCATGAGTTTTTGGACAAAGTGACTTATAAATTATCCTAGTGATTCTTTAAATACTAAAAAGAAAACTAAAAATTCTTAGAAAAAATCCTAGATGTTGGGGAATCACTCCTAAGGCTGAAGGACTCCTTGGCCTTTACAAACATGAGCATTTTTACATTAGACCTCTTCAAATAGTTCAAATAATACATCAAATGAACAAAATTTAGGAATATGTTGTAGATGATGCCTCTTGGTCTAAACGATCCTTAGTTTGAAGCTCTTTTATTCATTTGCCTCATCCCAAGAGATTTAACATGCTCTTCATGGCCCAACTGAAAAATTTGGTAGGCCTCTTTTAGTGTTCAGTCCTTTCTTCAAGTCTTCTCTTCACTTTTTTGCTTTTAATCTCCGATGCCAACAACTACCTCCTCCTAAATTCTTTCATCCTTGACATGCATTTAACAGAGCTCATTTGGGTCTACATGTGGTTTTGTCTATCCTTGAGTTCTAAAACTTTTTGGTAATATCTCTTGGTGAGAAACATACCGTGATTCTGACATTCAAAAGCTCTATGTCCTGATCTGGTAGATACCATATTAGAATGAGCTATATCTAAGTGCATAGAGTTAAATGTATGATTATGGACATTAGGTGCTTTATAGAAGTATTTGGAGTGTTTCTCAAAAAGTATGCATGAAAATCCTCCTTGAATGTAGCAATGTGGTGGATATCTAAAAATTGAATGTGGTTGTAGTAAGCTTTCCGTTAGTTTACCGTGTTTGCTTCACTATGGTCTTCTTTAGCACCTTAAGGGTTTTGTTTAGTACATCATAACCTAGCCAGGATGTTCTTCGAACAAATCGAGCATAAATGGGATTGTACTTGATGTAGGTGGAAACTTGATTGAATGTGAACACCCTATTGGGCTAGCTTTTGAGTAGTGTTGGCCCTCATCGAGGGCTTGCTTGTGTTATCTATTCTCTTTTTATGTTTTTTACACCATCCCACTTCAACATACACACATTGTTGACCTCAATCCCAATGCGGTATATAATATACACCTACATACTTGCCTTAATGTATCCATGCATTGGTGGAAACTTGGAGACCAAGTCTTTGTAATGAATTTTTCCCATCCTTTTCAATAGATATGGATCTAGAAATCTCAGTTCAAAATAATTATGCATCGCTTGCATCAGCTTTATCCTTTCTTCCCTCAAGTTGTCTATGAAAAGGGGCTCTATATTTTCATGTATACTTGAATCTATGTTTCTGGCTTGAAAGTCGGTGGTGGACCTTGTTGGTGCAATTATTCCAAGCCTAAATTCTTGATCAATTATCCTAAATTTCATATGTTCATTCATGTATTAGCACATGAATGATCTCTTGTAAAAGATTGATTTTTACTTCTCGCAAAAGTGCATATGTGGAAACACTTCCAATTATGAGTTCATAGGAGAATCTTTCCACGAATCATTTGGTGAGGATTCGTAGAAAATCAATTCCTAAAACTCTGGAACACTTTTACGTACAAATTTGAATTCAAACGTAAATCTTGGCTCCAACAAAAGGCTAAAAAAGAGGACTATGTAGTCTTGTGAATAGAAGAAGATAGAGGATGATATAGCAGAGAATATCAAAGGGATTTGTGTGGCAGATTGAGCTCACATTATAGCTCTTCTTTTGTCCTCACATTTTGCAATCATTCATTGCCAATATCAATGTAATTCATGTGCATTAATACATATAATCTTCCCATGTCTCATCTCTTCTACTATGTTATATACTACTCAGGAGTCAGAATAGTCAGCTTCTCTTACCTATTTCTTAGCATGTACTTGTTTATTAGATTCATTAGATAGTCTACTTGTATGTTACAAAGTTTCATGTCGATTGTTTAAGCCTGGCAGAATAAACAGGTATAAAGCAAGGCTAGTAGAAAGGGGTTTGCTCAAACCCATGGAGTGGATTATGAGGAGACCTTCTCACCTATAGCCAAGATGCCAACTATCAGAGTTTTCGTAAGTATTGTTGCTTCAAAGAATTGGAACTTGTACCAATTAGATCTTAAAAATGCATTCCTTAATGGCTGGATCTTTGAAAAGGTCTACATGGCTCAGCCACCACGATATGAAGACAACGAAAAACTTGATTATGTATGTAAATTAAGAAAGTCACTATATGGTTTAAACCAAGCTCCCAGAGCTTGGAACCATAGGCTGGTCACGTACTTGCAGGACCAAGGTTTTGTTGCAAGCAAAGCAGATTCTTCATTGTTCATTAAGAAGACTGATTCAGAGGTTATTTATCTATGTATTTATGTGGATGACAGTATCATTACAAGAAATGATGCCAATGGCATCAAGAAGATTAAAACCCCGATGAAGGAGGAGTTCAAGATCAATGATCTTGGATTGCTTACATATTTTCTTGGTTTAGAGATTGTTTATATAGATTTTGGTGTTTTCATTACTCAGAGAAAGTACATCCATGATATACTAGTTAAGTTCAAGATGGAAAATGCAAAAATTGCAGGTACACCCATGGAATTGGATCACAAACTTAGCGCTCATGAAGGAGAGCTGCTTGAAGACATTACATGTTATCAAAGTCTTGTTGGGAGTCTCAATTATGCAACCCTAACAAGAGTGGATATATGCTATGGGGTGAATGATAGCCCAATCGATAGCCTAATTGGCAGACCAATCGAGAGCCTTGTCGATAGAACAAAAGAAAAAAATTCTAAATGGTGAAGAAAATTGTAGGCTCTGATGGAGAGTATTAATCTCCAAAAGAACAACCTACTCTTGAATTTAGAACACCTCTATATCAAGAGTAAGTCAAAACCTTCACCAATTTAAGCTATCAATGACCAAATATCAATTTCTTGACTAAACTGTGAAGGAGAAAAAATCCTCAGAAAGTCTGCTGCATAGATCTTGCTCATTGACTGAGTAAATGTGTAAAGTTTTTTATGAAACTTTGCACAAGGTGTCGCCTAAAGATTGCGCACCTTCTCCAAGTCAAATTACTTCAAAAGGTTCAGTAGATCTTGAGAAATCTACTTACCAAGTCAGCTATGTCTAAATCTGCACTTCTGAGAAGTCGATTTGGACACCCCTAACTTCTTAACTTTAATTCTCTCAGTATAAAACCCATTTAAGAAAATGCTTCTAGCCACGAGTAGCTTACCTTCCAACTTAAAGATTAAGTGCTTACTTGCACAAAACTTTAAACTGTGGAGTGAGAAATGATCAAATCATTAAGATCAAAATTTGCACCTGTTTCAGGAACCAGTGAGTACTTTCTCACATGTAAATGTTCCTACACACAATTCTCTTAGCCTGATCACAATTAGACTCTCAAACTCTAGCCATAGATTGATTAACTATGGACTTAGATACCTCCAAAAGGAATTCACAAAAGATCTATCACACAGGGAGAAAACACAAAAACTTCGGGCGCAATTTTTCTTCTATTTCTCATAAATTTACAACTGAGTGAGGATGGAGAATTCAACTCACTTCTCATATGTCTAATGACATTCTCTACTTCTCAATACACTATACTCATGATCTCCTATTGTCTCTCCTTGTCTTCTCTCTTTGCCCCGACATTTTTCAAAAGTATTTATAGGCAATTATGTACAGACTTATATCAAAGCATAAGTATAAGTAACCTATGTCTTAACTAATGTACATATGTGTACATGTCTTTCACTCTGTGAATGTATCCATCTTCTTTGCTTCAAAACTTGATCTCATCTCCATCCTTTGTCCTTCAAATCTTCAATTGGTGAGTGGTCTGCACCAACAACTCCCCCTCAATCATCAATTGAGGTTTCTCTTATCTTCTTTATACCTGCCATGTCTTTAAACTTCAGTAGCTTTGGTCCATCCAAGCTCTTTGTAAGCATATCAGCTACCTGATCTTTTGTTGAAGTATGTATGACTTCAATCTCCTTATCCATCACCTTCTCTCTTAGAAAGTGATACTGTATCTCAATGTGTTTAGTCCTTGCATGAAAAACAGGATTAGCAGCTAGATATAATGAACTCATGTTATCACCATAAATGATAGGTATGCTCTGTATAGTGTCAAAACTCTTCATGAGAGTTTTAAGCCAAATCACTTCTTTTGCAGCTTCAACCATGCCTTTGTACTCTGCTTCTGTAGATGACAAAGCAACTGTATGTTGCTTCTTTGAGCACCAGGAGATTAACTTATCTCCCACATAACACATGTATCCATAGGTTGACCTTCTATCATCTAGATTACCTGCCCAATCTGCATCACTATAAATCTTGATATTTGTATCTGATGTAAAACCATAATACAAACCTTCTTTGAGTGTACCCTTAATGTACCTCAACACTCTTTGACCTGCAATCCAATGCTCTTTCCTAGGACAATGCATGAATTGAGACAAAACCCCTACTGCATATGATAAATCAGGTCTAGTTAAAGTAGCATAGATAAGACTACCAACCAAACTCTGATATTGTCTCATGTCCTTGAATTCTTCACCTCCAAATTTACTCAATTTGTGATTCACCTCCATTGGTGTAGGTGCTACCCTGCAATCATTCATTTTAAACTTGATTAACAAGTTCTTCAAATACCTTTCTTGGGTCACAAATACTCCATGTTGAGTATATGTAATCTCCATGCCTAAGAAGTATGACAAGTCTCCCAAATCACTTATTTTGAACTCCTTTTCCATTTGCTTCTTTAGTCTTTGTATTCCTTCCTCATCTGTACCTGTAAGGATTATATCATCAACATACATGCACATGTAAATAAACCCATCATCACTTGCTTTGACAAGCAAGCTACTATCTGCTTTAGACACCTGAAATCCAAGTTCTTTCAAGAACTTTACAAGTCTATAATTCCATGCCCTTGGGGCCTGCTTCAAGCCATACAAAGCTCTCTTGAGCTTGCACACATGATCTGGATACCTTTTATCTCTGAACCCTTGAGGTTGCTCCATGAATACATCATCTGAAATATAACCATTCAAAAAAGCATTTTTCACATCTAATTGACATAACTTCCAACCTTTACATGCAGCAATGGCTATAAGTGTCCTGATAGTTGTCATCTTTGCCACAGGACTATAAGTCTCATCATAGTCAACACCATATGTCTGAGCAAACCTATTGACAACAAGTCTAGCTTTGTACCTAGACACACTTCCATCTGCAAATCTTTTTGTCTTATAAACCCACTTACATCCAATGATCTTCTGACTATTTGGCTTTGGAACCAAATCCCATGTTTGATTCTCCAACAATGCATCATATTCTTCCTGCATAGCTTTCTCCCAAATTTCTTTACCTTTTGCCTCTTCATATGTAGAAGGGTCTTCATCTGTTTTAATCATGTAAGCATAATCTTTGGTAGCCAAAAATGAAGTATCATAGCTATACCTTGTAGGTTGCCATTTGTTCCTTGTAGACCTCCTAAGTTCTCCACTTCTTGAGGTTTCTGGTTCTTCATATTCAGGATCAAATCTTGGTGTTTCTTCCACTTCAACCTGCACTTCATTATTCTCTTCTTCATCAATTATTTGAACCTTTGACTTACCTTTCCTTTGGCTCACAATCTCTTCATCATCTGTATTAATATTGATAGTACCTGCATACGTGCCTTAATTGTGATGGCACATATGCATAGGCCAAACATCCAAATACTTTGCAATGGTCTAGTGTAGGTCTCTTACCCCACCATGCCTCATAAGGTGTCATTCCCTGCAAAGCTTTACATGGTAACCTATTGACCAAATAAGTAGCTGTATTTACAGCCTCAGCCCACAAATAATTTGGGCAATTTTTCTCCTTCATCATGGACCTTGCAAACTCAACAAGAGTTCTATTTCTCCTTTCTGCTACACCATTTTGTTGAGGAGAGTACCTGCAAGTAACTTCCCTTTTTATACCTGCATCCCACAAGTAATTACTGAATTCATTTGAGAAATACTCTCCCCCTCCATCTGACCTTAGTCTTTTCAACTTATGACCTGTAATTCTTTCTGCATATGCATGATAGTGTTTAAATGTATTAAACACTTCTGAGTTATCTTTGATCACATAAATAGTGATCCATCTAGTAGCATCATCAACATAAATCACATAATACCTTGACCCATTTATACTGAAATCCTTTGATGGTCCCCACACATCTGTATGTACCAACTCAAGCTTCTCTGAGTACATAAAACCATGCTTGGAGTAGGAATGCTTATGAGCCTTACCTAATTGACATGCCTCACATCTGTATGTCATATGTTGACCTGCAACATTAGGCAAACCAAGCACTGAACCATTGTTAATCATGTCTTTAATACCTCTTTCATTGAAATGTCCAAGCCTCTTGTGCCAAAGATCTAACTCAGAGATCTTATGTCCTCCATATGTGAACATGGCATGACCAATATTACCTTGAATCTTCAATGTGAACAATCTTCCTTCTTTCTTCCCTGAAACAATTTGTTTATACCCATTGCTTGGGTCTTCCACAAACACTCCTTCATTAGTGAACCTTACTTCATAACCTTTTTCCACAATTTGTCCTACACTTATCAAATTCTTAGGAATTGTAGGAACATACAAGACCTTACTCAATAAGGTGCTACCATCCTTGGCCTTCACTGATCCAATTGACTTCACATTGTGCTTTGTGTTGTCACCTGTTTGAACAACATGATTAGATACCTTATTCTCCAAATCAGTCATCAAGGCTATATTACCACTCAGGTGATTGCTACACCCTGAATCAATGTAGAAGACTCTTTGATCTTGACTCTGCCTTTCACAAGTTGCATTCATTATCAATGTTGAATCTTCCTTTTGATCTGAAGCATAATTGTAGTAGGTGTTGTTATATTGTTGACTTTGGAAACCTCTACTTGCATTTCTTCCAAAGTAACCCCTACTACCTCTGCCTCTGAAATTACCTCTTTGATTTCTGCCACCTCTTCCTCTTGCATTATAGTTTTGACTATATCCACCATTACTCTGATTATTATGCCAACAATCATTAGCTAAATGATTTGTCTTACCACAAATCCAACAAGCTTTGCCTCCATCTTTGTTGTTTCTGCCTCTTCCTCTACCTTTGCCACCTCCTCTACCTCTTAGGAAGTTGGCTTGACTAGTTGTACCTTCATCTTCACCTGCTTGTTGCTTTCCTTTGTTAGCTTTCTTCTTGTCCTTTGAGTACATTGCATGACCTGTACTTTTGTCACCATCTCCTTTAACATCCTGCTCAAATGTTAGCATATGACCTAGTAACTGATTTAAATCAGGAGTGAAATGATCAAGTGATAATTCTGTAGACAAAATGAATGGCTTCCATTTGTCATCACCTCTTAAACCTGTAAGGATTTGCCTTACCAACTTATCCTCCTCAATGTCTTCATCAACAGCTCCTAAAGCATCTGCAATATCTTTCATTCTTGTCACATAGTCTGAAATGGATTGAGAAGCCTTCTTCTTAAAGGTGGTAAACTCTGCCCATAAGGATGCCTTTCTTGACTTAGTAGTATTCTGGAAATGCTCCTCCAAAGCATTCCAAATATCAGTTGCACTTTCAAGACCTCGAATATGAGGTAACAAGTAATCATTGACAGCCATATAGATAATGCTCCTAGCTTGAGCATCTTTCTTCATCCAATTTTTCAAATCTGCTAACTCTTCCCTAGTTGGAACACTAGGATCTCTGAACTGTGGCTTCTCTTCTTCTCCTGTGATGTAAGCTATTAAATCTTTGCTCATAAGATGAGCTTCCATCCTCATTGACCATGCAGGATAGTTTTCCCTATCCAATTTCTCTATCTGTAGAGAATCTCCCATCTTGTGTCCACCTGTGTATTGAAATCTTCAAGCTTTATGAATAATATATGTACCTTTACTTCAAATTAGAGTCCTTTTGTCTTTCTTGATGTCGTATGGTCTTCTCCTCAAGCTTTGCCTTCAAGCTTTCACCTTTTAGTTCTTCAGTTGTTGAATTTCTTGAATCTGCAGCAATCGGGATCCTCCTTTCCTTGATTTTGATGTTTCCTGCTCTGATACCACTGATGGAGAGTATTAATCTCCAAAAGAACAACCTACTCTTGAATTTAGAACACCTCTATATCAAGAGTAAGTCAAAACCTTCGCCAATTTAAGCTATCAATGACCAAATATCAATTTCTTGACTAAACTGTGAAGGAGAAAAAATCCTCAGAAAGTCTGCTGCATAGATCTTGCTCATTGACTGAGTAAATGTGTAAAGTTTTTTATGAAACTTTGCACAAGGTGTCGCCTAAAGATTGGGCACCTTCTCCAAGTCAAATTACTTCAAAAGGTTCAGTAGATCTTGAGAAATCTACTTACCAAGTCAGCTATGTCTAAATCTGCACTTCTGAGAAGTCGATTTGGACACCCCTAACTTCTTAACTTTAATTCTCTCAGTATAAAACCCGTTTAAGCAAATGCTTCTAGCCACGAGTAGCTTACCTTCCAACTTAAAGATGAAGTGCTTACTTGCACAAAACTTTAAACTGTGGAGTGAGAAATGATCAAATCATTAAGATCAAAATTTGCGCCTGTTTCAGGAACCAGTGAGTACTTTCTCACATGTAAATGTTCCTACACACAATTCTCTTAGCCTGATCACAATTAGACTCTCAAACTCTAGCCATAGATTGATTAACTATGGACTTAGATATCTCCAAAAGGAATTCACAAAAGATCTATCACACAGGGAGAAAACACAGAAACTTCGGGCGCAATTTTTCTTCTATTTCTCAGAAATTTACAACTGAGTGAGGATGGAGAATTCAACTCACTTCTCATATGTCTAATGACATTCTCTACTTCTCAATACACTATACTCATGATCTCCTATTGTCTCTCCTTGTCTTCTCTCTTTGCCCCGACATTTTTCAAAAGTATTTATAGGCAATTATGTACAGACTTATATCAAAGCATAAGTATAAGTAACCTATGTCTTAACTAATGTACATATGTGTACATGTCTTTCACTCTGTGAATGTATCCATCTTCTTTGCTTCAAAACTTGATCTCATCTCCATCCTTTGTCCTTCAAATCTTCAATTGGTGATTGGTCTGCACCAACAGGCTCCATATGCACTATGGTCTATGCCATGCCAATTGGTAGCCTAGTTGGTAGCCCACTCTAGATGCCAATCGATAGGCCAAAAATGAAAAAAAAAAAAGAGAACTGTACAAAATTGTCAGTAGGTAGATATGTTTGAAACCAAGTCGGAGACCACACAAAAAGAAATGCGCATCCACTACATTTCGATGAATTTTGGACAAATCCATAGATGCATGTGTTTTCCTTCACATTTTTTAATGTTGATAGACCAATTGGATTTTATACTAGTGCTTAGCTATACCTTGGCTATTTTGTATAGGGTAATTTTGAATTATTGTTTTATGAAGATTCTCATCGAATATCTATGTCTTCTATGATTGCGAGAGGCAGTAAGCTCCTAGAATTAAGAAAGGTATCTCTGAAATACAATGATCTAATGAAACTTTCAAATTAATCATATTCATTGAGGTCATCCAATATATGAACTAATATATCAAAGATCCTTCTATTGTGATCCAAGGAACATCTCAATATATATCTTACCAATGTTTATTCTGAAACATATGACAAATATAGGTTTTATTCCTTATCATAAATATTCATGTCTTACCATAATTATTCCTTATCATAAATATATATGATAATATAGGTATTATTCCTTATCATAATTATATATGATAATATAGGTATTATTCCTTATCATAATTATTTATGTCTTGACAATTACAATGTCAATAATTTCTGAATAATTTAATGTCAACCATATTCATCATCAGAAATCACGAGAAAGCACTTGCTGATGCGACTACAAAAGGGAGGTGCAGCAGCTTAAGTCTGTGTTCAAGGACGGAGTGGATAATGCTTGAAAGAAATTTTCTGCTGCACATTCACTCATAATCCATTTATTATTATTATATAATTGTCGCATGAGAGATCATGAGAAGGCACTGGCTATTGCGACTACAAGAGGAAGAAGCAGCAGCTTTAGTCTATATCCATGAATGGAGTGGGTAGTACGCAGGCTTGATGATGCCGAGGAGCTCCCTGTTGTGGAATTACCTTTGGAGTTGGAGGTTCCCGGGGATTTACTTGTGCCACTCTTGCCAATTCTTGTGAACACATGAAGCTTCATCCCACTCGCGCAATGTCCCGGGATGCCACATATGTAGAACGAGTCTCCTGCTGTAGTTAGCGTGATAGTCGTGCTTCCATTGCCATCGTCTTTAGAGATAGGTTTCGTGACGGAGCAGGTGTTGTAGTCATTTTGGTTAACCACCCACACGTTGTGTGCTTCTGCTTGATATTTGAAATCTGTTGAACAGAAGATACAGAGCTTGATATGGGTAATTTTCATTGGACAGAAAAAACTGGAATCAATTGCAATCTGCCTTGGTTGTAGTAATAAGTACATTAAGAAAGCTGTTTAACGTACACATATAATTACAATATGAAGATTGATTGCTCCAAATCTGATATAATATATTATATTAGCACTGTTTGAGTGAGCGTTTTCCTAAACGATTTTGATCATTAGTCTTAGTGCTGATTAAACTGTTTATAAAGACTTCTGAGTGCAGCCTTGATTTACTTGAAACACTAATTTAGATGCCCACAGAAAAAAACTGTAATCCTGCATGCCTTATGGTTTCTGAGTACAGCAAAAGGGCCTTAATAATGGCTTCTGTTTGGAATATGGATTTGCTTCAATCATCAAATCAGATGCCCATTGAAGACTATGATCTTCAATGCTGATTTGAATTGATGATTTGCTTACTCTTGCATGCAATAGACATTAATTCAAATGCCCATTGAAGACTTCTGAGTGCAGCCTTGATTTACTTGAAACATTAATTTAAATGCCCATTAAAAAAACTGTAATCCTGTATGCGTTATGGTTTCTGGGTACAGCAAAAGCACCCCTTAATAATGACTTCTGTTTGGAATATTGATTAACTGCTTCAATCATCAATTCAAATGCCCATTAAAGACTAATTGCATGCAATAGACATGGACGTTAATGATGACCTCTGAGTACAGCAAAAGCACGTTAATAATGGCGTCTGTGTGGAATATTGATTCACTTCAATCATCAATTCAATTGCCCATTGAACATTGAATCTAGCAGGCAATAGGAATGCACATTAATAATCCCCTCTGATAACTATGACATCTAATTACAGCAAAAGCACGTTAATAATGACTTCTGTATGGAATATTGACTTACTCCAATCATCAATTCAAATGCCCGCTGAACATTAAATCTTGCAGGCATTAGACATACACGCCAATAGTAACCTCTCATAGCTATGACCTCTGATAACTATGACCTCTGAGTACAGCACAAATTCAAACCTCGCAGGCAAGAAGCATGCACCTTCATGTTCCCCTAACTCTATAAATGCCCCCTAAGTACAACGAAAGTTTTATAAGCTCTGAGTACAGCACAAATTCAAACCTCTGATAGCTATGACCTCTGAGTACAGCACAAATTCAAGCCTCGCAGACAAGAAGCATGCACCTTCATGTTGCCCTAACTCTATAAATGCCCCCTAAGTACAACGAAAGTGTTAAAGTACTGTACAGTCTTTTCGGATCATCAATGGCTTCAACACCGGATTCAATCATCGTTTAATGTTATGGTCCTTTAGATATATGCATGCATGTTTATATAATGTATGTATCCGATGCTGGAGTGCACAGTGATTTACAGATATATGTATGTCAATAAGCAGGTTAAGCAATTTACAGAGCGTGTCTCCTTCATGGAAGTTTGTGGAACTGGACCACGTCTCATAGTCGACACCAAGGTTCCACCCTTGAGAGCCACCTACAGTGTGTTTAGTTGCAAAAACAACTTGAGTGCAAGAACAAAAAAAGGCCATAAAGATGATGATGATGAGGCGGAGAAATCTTCTGCATATTGGGTCGTTGTGTATATGCAGGAGCATCAGATCAACGACTTATGTTTGTCTAAGTTAATGAACGTGACATAGCACTGAATGGGGATCAGTATTCTATCTTGCAGTGGAAGCATGCTCCCGTAGCCACAACTCACATCTATGTCAGATATATATGTCCGCGTTGATGGCACAACTCATATATATGTTAGATATGTATGTTCGCGTTGATAGCAAAGCAGAATATGGCATTGTGTGCGTCGCACACAACGTAAAGCCTACACTGTGATGATTGCAACTGAATTCCGTTTTACATTTCACAATTAGAATGGCGTGCCATGCAAAACAAAGAGAGAGAGAGAGAGACGCTAAGCAAATGGATATGCCAATTTCGTAGAATATGATATGATATCTTCATTTCACACAGAACGATGGCAACAGCCTGATATAGGACAGAGGCAACAGCCTTATATAGCTGCCTTGTTTTCACACGGATAGAAGGAATTGATCTCCATGGTGCAATCCAATTTCTCTCCTATAAGGGTGGATTGAAATGAAGAATATGGAAGCTACCGAAATTGAAACAACAACCTTCGCTCCCATTCACCTACAACAAGGAAAGCACAAGATGGCTAGGGTGCTTAACTCTTACCCTTTCTATACTCCCACACATAGATCATCACCCATCACTACAAGGAATACGGGGGCATAATGACAGTTAATGTGACACATTTTTTTCATTATCCGATCGTGTATTTCATCGGATCAGGCATAGAGCGCATGCAGTCATCTAAACGACATTGATCTCGACGTTATTTCCAACATTATTTCCGATGCTTGTAGTGATGTTTAAGAGAGTGTCGCTAACTTAGCATCGCTTACATGATTAAAAAGGTAGTGTCACATATGCGATGTTGATAAGCGATGCAATTGGGCGTCGTTGTTCCAAGAGTTGCATGATCGCATACATGCTGCTTTTACATAGCTTATGCGATGGAAAAGTTTGATAAAGAAAAAAAATTGTTGGATCGCTCTTCAATCATCATCTTACATGCAACTATTTGAAGAGCTCTCCAACGTTCAGATCTACACTGCGCTTACAAAATATATTCTCAATAATACATATACGTACAAATGTAACTACAAAACCATGATGGACCACTTGGCCTAAGTGTGATGTATGACCAGACTCAACTCTCTTCTTTGCAACAGCCTCCATTTATTTAATGGAACAAAAATACATAGATTAAATATAAAGCATTTATAAAATATATGAGAATTATAAGTCATTTTAATATAAACTATTAATTTGTATACCTTCTGCTCAGGAAATGATTCTTGAAGATGTAGCTATCTGTGAAAAAGTGGCACATCTCAGGTGGTATGTAAGTTCTTCTCTTATTTTGTTCTACCATACAATATTATTTCAATCTCAAACAAAAAAAAGATCAAAATATATTAAAAAACTTTAAATTCATAAACATGCATATACAAGCACACATACATACACTTATGCATACATACTTACACTTATACACACATACTTAAACATATACATGCATACACATATACATACACACACATACATAGTAAATAAATACCCGCATACATACATAAACATGCACACATACATGCATACACATACACATATACATACAATTACACATACATACATACACTTACATATACATGCATACACACACATACATGCATACACTTACACATACATACATACCCACACATACACATACATACACACACATACATACATGCATACACATACACTCAAATACCCATACACATACATATACACACACATACATACATGTATACACATACACATTTACATACATTTACACATACATACATACACTTACATATACATGCATGCACACACATACATGCATACACATACACATATGCATATGCTTACACATACATACATACCCACACATACACATACATACGCACATACATGCATACACATACATACGCACATACATGCATACACATACACATATACATGCATACACATACATAGTAAATACATACCCACACACATACACATATACATACACTTACACATACATACATATACATACATTCACACACACACATACATGCATACACATACACATATGCATATACTTACACATATATACATACCCACACATACACATACACACACATACATGCATACAAATACACATACATAGTAAGTACATACCTAACACATATACATACACTTACACATACATACCCACACATATACATACACACATATACATACCTACACATACATACCCACACATATACATACCCACACATATACATACACATACATACACATACATACCCACACATATACATAATAAATTGGCATGCATACATATACCCATACATATAGATACACACACATACATATAAATACACATACCTACACATACATACCCACACATATACATACACTTACACATACATACCCACACATATACATACACACACATACATAATAAATTGGCATGCATACATATACCCATACATATAGATACACACACATACATAATAAATACATGCACACATACACATACACACACATACATCCACATATACATACATACACACGCCATACATTTATAGTTTTGTATTCGTATTTATATGTCAGAATGTGTATTTGTGTATATGTGAATATGTGTGTATGTGTAAATGTGTATATGTGAATGTGTGTATATATAAATAATCAGATTATTAATATCTAGTACCTTTATTTGTTATACAATCAGATTTTGATCAATCACAGGGAGCTCCACCACCATCTCCTAATCATGCAAGGACTACTTATTGTAAGTATACCAAACTTTTAATTCTAATATTTGATAGATACATACATGACTGATATATGTTTTCTTATTGTTATATTATAATCAGATTCTGATCAATCAAAGGGTACTCCACCACCTCCTATCCATGCAACAACATCTTCACATGTTTCCTTTGATAAAAATTATGATGATTTTTAATATCAAAAGCATATTATATGTTAGTATAATTTTGCTATGGCACATATAGAAGACCACGATTGAAATGTATTGAACATGAGGTAGAGTATGGTAGCCTTGAGCATGCACCACCACTTGATCAATATGGTAGAGCTTGGGTATGTATTGATTCTATAAATTAATGTCATTATTTTATTTGAAAATCATATACAAAATCAAATTATACTTAACGTATAGGAATATTTGCTCAATGATGGTGATGATTCTCCTACAATAATGCTAATATACCTCACACACATCATGGACTTGCCATTGATCAATTACAAATAGAGGTTTCTCAAAATCCTCTATCTCTTGGTTTACAAACTGAAACGCTTATAGATTATCCACTGCCAACTCGTGGTCATCCTCTAGTACAAACATTTGATAGAAGAATATATGGAGGATGGAATAGAGGACCACTATGGAGAGGTTTTTAACTTTTGAGGTAATAGCTATATGATTGCTCCTTCCATTATTATTGGTGCTCATCGTGGCCTCTTTACGGTAGAGGATTTTTATGTGCCTCCCAACTCTGAAGTCACTCTTATGTCATTTTGTGGTCCTATATATGGATGGGAAGATCGGCATCGACTTACACATTATGTTCAAAGCATGACTACTTATGGATTATGGCTGAATGCAGCTTCTCTTGCTAGTAGAGGGATTACACATGCGGAAAATGAAATATCATATATTGATGGAAGACCTAACATGCACAAAAATATAGCAGCTTTAATAAACAGTAGTCAAGGATATAATAGTTCAACGACTAATTGCACATTTGAGGAGCATGAAAATAGTCACGAATCACCATACATGAGTAGAAATGTAGCGAGATACATAGTTGTCAATGCTATTAGTTCATTACATGTTGTTGATGAATTATTAGTGAATTATGGATGGCATAGACCTCCAAGAGCACTTTTTAGATAGAGAGCAATGAAAACTTTATGTTCACCTATTTTGTGTTGCATTGAAAACTCTAATTGATTGAAAGTCTTTTCAAATTAAATTATATATTTAAATTTATGTTTAAAGTTTACTTTTCATTCATTTATGAAATACTAATGATTTTTATTCATGTGTGTAGATTCCAATGTATGAGATTGATTATCTTCAACCACACCATTCAGAGTTGCTAGTAAGACGTCATTTATCAAAAGATTCCATGAGAAGGCTACACAAAAGTGATCCTGTTGAATATGCAAGATTGAAATACCTATATTCAAAAGAAGATAAAGTACAAGATTTTTGTGATAATGATGAAGATGATAGCATGGCAAATTTTATTGAGGATTGGTATCAAAATGACAACAAAAGCGTTGATATTTCTAAAAATGAGAAATATCTTCAAGAAGAATGTCTAAAGCATATATATGAAGGAAGTCGCTTGACACAAATAAGTGCAAGCTTACTTATTCTCAATCTTCAAAAGCATTTTGGATGGAGTAGCGTATCTGTTTCGGCATTATTAATATATCATTTTTAATTTTCTATCTATCTATTTATTTTTTTGTTTGTTTATTTATTTATTTTCATTCGTATGACCTTTTTTCATGAACTTATAGGTTACTATTTGAAATTTTTTTACCAAGCAAGAATATTCTTCCTACATCACATGATGAAATGAAGAAGATAATCAACAATCTTGGTATGGATTATTAGTGTATACATGCATGTCCTAACAATTGTCTTTAATATAGAGGTGAATATGCGGACTCTTTGACATGTCCAAAATGTCAATCTCTTCGATATAAGGACAAAGAGGGTAAAATCCCAAAAAAGTTATTAAGACATTTTCCATTGGCTTCACGAATTAAACATATGTTTCAAAGCACTGAATTATCAAAGCTTTTGACATGGGGATTTGACCATAAAAGTATTGACGGAGTAATGAAAATTCCAGTAGATAGTGCAACTTTTTAACATATTGATTCTAGATTGCCTTATTTTTGCACAAGAGCCACACAATCTAAAGTTAGGAGTTGCATTAGATGGGGTTAATCTGTTTTTGATGAAAAGGAACATTTAATGATTTCACTTTTAATCTCGAGAAAAAGACAAGTTATAGACATGAATATATCTTGCTCCTCTCATTGACAATATCCAAGAGTTATGGAGAGATATTAACCTCATTGATGTATCAAAAACCATTAATTAAAGACACGTTATGGTTCAAGGAATTGTGGCTTGGACTATACATGATTTTCCAAGATATGGTGTCTACTCAGGTAATGATGTAATTTTTTAATTTAATATGTATACAATTACATGTGAGCTAATGTAATTATATTTTTATGGTTTTCATGATGCAAGAATATCTACTAAGGGATATAAGGCTTGTTCTTATTGTGGGGATTAGTTAAGATCAGTTTATAGTAAGAATCTCAATAAAAATATTTATCTTTGGCATCAATAGTTCTTGTCTGACGATCATCCTTAAGATGGAAAAGAGAAAGGTAATTTTAACAGAAAGATTGAAACAGGTTAGTGTCCAAAACCAATGACACCTATGGACTGGTATTGAAAATGGACAGATGGACCTCTTATAGATCCACAATCCAAAATCTTCAGTGATGATGAAGATGATGAGAATGTAAAGATTAGAGGTAAAGGAAAATTGGTGCTAGCAGAGAATATTTGATATGGTATTCTTTGGAGTATTGGAGAGAGTTAAAGATTTTTCATCTTCTTGATCCTATGCATATATTCAAGAATATTGGTTATTCATTATGGCAACATCTTCTTGGATTAAAAGACACAATAGCATCGAGAAATGATTTAAAGGATCAAAACTCAAAAGTAAAGTTACAACCGATTTTTTATAGAAATTGACAAGAAACAATTTATGCATCTGCTCCTTGGATACTTACGACAAAAGAGATACAACCTATCAACAATAGGATTCAATCGATTGGAACACCTTTAGGATACGGAGCATCTTTCGAAACATAATAGGAGCCTATCGGGGTTAAAGATACATGATTGGCATAACTTTTTGAAGCACATTCTACCTCTGGTTATCGATGGATGTACAACGAAAGGAGTATGGGACATGATCTATTGTCTTAGATCACTTATAAGGTAACTTTATCATACTTTTATATTTAATATATAAGACTATTTATTATCCTTTATTTACAAAATAATTTCTTTATAATTCAATTTATGATAGTAATAGGTGGATACATCAAAAGACATTGACAAAGACTCGATCCCACAAAAGAAATGTGAATGCAGGGAGTTACTATGTTTGTGGATGGAATAGAGATTGCATATGTTGTAAACACTCAATGGATGTTTTGGGTCGTGCAATTTATAGAAATATTAAAATGTTATGTGCAAGAAAGAGCAAAAACAGAAGGATCTATGGCAAAGGGGTTGATGCTTAAGGAGTTCATGTACTATGTTAGTGAATACCTTGAAAGAGTTCATGAAGAAGCTCCACGTCCATGGACCAACGAGTCTTGTTCAAAAATAACAGATGAGGTATTATCAAGTAAGGGAGTTCCATTCAATTTACATTACAAGAAAAAAGTGATGTTTCTACTTTTGTAGCATATAATAGTGAATGCATGCAATCCTTCATTAGCAAGTATGAATAGGAACTTCAAAATCTTCAAAGTAAAAGTTGGAGAAAAAAAAGATATAGATGTAATCTCAATGGTAATGAGAATAAATATATATCTTCTTGCATGGATTGGCTATATACTCATATACAATGAGCGAATGCAAATAATGCACAAATCTCAGATGAGCATAGGGAGTTAATGATAGGTTGTGAAAGATAGGTAATTTAATATTACTAATATTCTATTTTTTCACATATATATTAGTTTCTCTTTAATAATTTGATTTTTATTATAGACTCAAATGTTCACTAATATGTGGGCTTTTGGATAGCATATTAGAATCAGAATCATTGATTATTTATGTAAAACTGAGGAGTCTAGCATTGTTGCTTCTTTCAAACAACTATCACATGCTAGATCAAAAGAACGAACCTTACAGATAGTGAATTTGGCTATGTAGGAACCATTGTCTGTATCTACAAAATATCATTTCATAGGTTCAAATAGGTAAAAAAAGTTTTTATTTTTTATGATATATTTTATTATTTTTTTTAACACATAATGATGAATCTTTGTTTTATTACATTTTGATAGGTTATTTTGAAGATTGATTGCTTTTGAGCTGAGTATAAAGGAAGTGATTCCACATTGAGAAGGGAATTATCTCGGTTTTGGGAAATTTATTCTTCAAAAATAATGTGATTAACTAGAGAACCATATATTCTTCATAGGCATGTTGAACAAGCATTTTTTTTATAAAAACCTTGATGCTCATTCTTGGTGGCAAGTCATTCATGTTCAACCTAGAGGTCGGTTGTTGTTTGAGCAGAAGTCATGTTGATGATTCGTCATCATATATTGATATATCAACATCTCAAAGAGAAATTAGAATTGTTTATTGATGACTTCCATAATAATCTACTTGATGAAGATGATAATACTCTACATGTTGATTCTACTGATGATGAAGAGGAATTCCCAAAAATAAATATTAGTCCATCAATAGATGATGTCATTAGAACACAGATTTAACAATAGAAGAAATAATAGAAATTAACAAGGATAATGAAGATGAGACTATATTGATGTCTTACCAAAATGATGCTAATAATGAAAACGCATGAGTAGATTAGATAGTAGATCCTACTCTATGTTAGAGATCCAGTTCTAACACTGAGTCATAACAAATGAGAACCAAGATATGTTCTCTTTATAAAATTACAGAAATATGTTAAAAGGAAGGAAAAATTGGCCTTTTTTCAATTGTTTCATAGATACGATAAGATCCATTTTAATTCTAGCATGAAAGTCATATGATTCCATTTCATATTGCTTTCCTTCAATCTCCATTCAAGTTTTTGGTTATGAAAACATGCTATATTCAATAGGTCAAATCCCAATTAGAACTATAAAACATTCTTGAGTATTAAAATTATAAGATTTCATAAAAATGGAAATCAGTAAGCAACTCATTTTGTTTTAAACCCATAAAAAATATAACTTCGTACCATTTTAAGAAAGCAATTAGAATACATCTAATGAAGGATGCTTTTTCCATGATTTATCTATAGCTAAATTATAAATTGAGCACTATCTCTAGACAACATAAAGCATAATCACACAAAAACGGGTAGTCATATATGTGTACTAATCATAAGGCACTCTCTCTTGACAACATAATGCATAATCACACAAAACTGGAGTAGTCCGACCTAAAGCTTTTTAGAAAGTGTAATTGCTTTGAAATATTTGACACTAGCTGAATGCAACTTTCCTATTGCTAGAAAACACCACATCAAAACATTTATTCAAGGGAAACATCGTTGGAGTTGTGCCTCCCTCTCATTCCATGATATTTTAGCCATCACTTCATCAGACTTTGATATGTATGCTCTGTCGTTCGTGAGTTGTGGCCCATGGATGCTCAAGCAAAAGAGAGACTAATGATAAATCAAAACACGCTGATGTGTGATGACCTTCCCTATAGACTTCCAAAGTTCCAACTTTCATCCCTTAAATATATGCACAGTTTGAATCTCCAAGGCGTACGAATGCGCCTCATCCCTTACTTTGTTCTTGAGCCATATCTATGGAGTGGTGCAATAGTGATTCATCTTTGGCAACTCCAATTCACCATGGCACTGTGATTCCCTTGCGTGCATAGAAGTTTTCAATGGTTTTCAGCAAGAAGTCGATGCTAGGCATCAACATCTTGTTGAAAACAATCTTCAAATTTTTTTGCTCTCATTTTCATCAAGAAGTTGATGCCTAGTCCTTGTCTGACGATCATCCTTAAGATGGAAAAGAGAAGGGTTATTTTATCAAAAAGATTGAAACATGTTAGTGTCCAAAACCAATGACACCTAGGGACTGGTATTGAAAATGGACAAATGGACCTCTTATAGATCCACAATCCAAAATCTTCAGTGATGATGAAGATGATGAGAATGTAAAGATTAGAGGTAAAGGAAAATTGGTGCTAGCAGAGAATATTTGATATGGTATTCTTTGGAGTATTGGAAGGAGTTAAAGATTTGTCATCTTCTTGATCCTATGCATATATTCAAGAATATTGGTTATTCATTATGGCAACATCTTCTTGGATTAAAAGACACAATAGCATCAAGAAATGATTTGAAGGATCAAAACGAACCAAAGTTACAACCAATTTTTGATAGAAATTGACAAGAAACAATTTATGCATCTGCTCCTTGGATACTTACGACAAAAGAGATACAACCTATCAACAGTAGGATTCAATCAATTGGAACACCTATAGGATATGGAGCATCTTTCCAAAACATGTTTACTATGGATGATAGGAGCCTATCTGGGTTAAATATACATGATTGGCATAACTTTTTGAAACACATTCGACCTCTGGTTATCGATGGATGTAAAATGAAAGGAGTATGGGAAATGATCTATTGTCTTAGATCACTTATAAGGTAACTTTATCATACCTTTATATTTAATATATAAGACTATTTATTATCCTTTATTTACAATATAATTTCTTTATCATTCAAGTTATCATAAACTGTTATAGGTGGATACATCAAAAGAGATTGACAAAGACTCGATCCCACAAAAGAGATGTGAATGTAGGGAGCTACTATGTTTGATGGAGAAAGAGCTTCCAACATCATTTTTTAATATTCAGGTTCATTTATTAGTGCATCTTGTGGATGAAATAGAGATTTCATATGTTGTAAACACTCAATGGATGTTTTGGGTCGTGCAATTTATAGGAATATTAAAATGTTATGTGCAAGAAAGAGCAAAAACAGAAGGATCTATGGCAAAGGGGTTGATGCTTAAGGAGTTCATGTACTATGTTAGTGAATACCTTGAAAGAGTTCATGAAGAAGCTCCACGTCCATGGACCAACGAGTCTTGTTCAAAAATAACAGATGAGGTATTATCAAGTAAGGAAGTTCCATTCAATTTACATTGCAAGAAAAAAGTGATGTTTCTACTTTTGTAGCATATAATAGTGAATGCATGCAAGCCTTCATTAGCAAGTATGAGTAGGAACTTCAAAATCTTCAAAGTAAAAGTTGGAGAAACAAAAGATATAGATGTAATCTCAATGGTAATGAGAATACAAATATATCTTCTTGCATGGATTGGCTATATACTCATATACAATGAGAAAATGCAAATAATGGACAAATCTCAGATGAGCATAGGGAGTTAATGATAGGTTGTGAAAGAAAGGTAATTTAATTTTACTAATATTCTATTTTTTCACATATATATTAGTTTCTCTTTAATAATTTGATTTTTATTATAGACTCAAATGTTCACTAATATGTGGGCTTTTGGATAGCATATTAGAATCAAAATCATTGATTATTTATGTAAAACAGAGGAGTCTAGAATTGTTGCTTCTTTCAAGCAACTATCACATGCTAGCTCAAAAGAACGAACCTTACAGATAGTGAATCTGGCTATGTAAGAACCATTGTCGGTATCTACGAAATATCATTTCATAGGTTCAAACAGGTATAAAAAGTTTTTATTTTTTATGATATATTTTATTTATATTTTTAACACATAATAATGAATCTTTGTTTTTTTACATTTTGATAGGTTATTTTGAAGATTGATTGCTTTTGAGCTGAGTATAAAGGAAGTAATTCCACATTGAGAAGGGAATTATCTCGGTTTTGGGAACTTGATTCTTCAAAAATAATGCGATTAACAAGAGAACCATATATTCTTCTTAAGCATGTTGAACAAGCATTTTTTTTTATAAAAACCTTGATGCTTATTCTTGGTGGCAAGTCATTCATGTTCAACATAGAGGTCGGTTGTTGTTTGAACAGAAGTCATGTTGATGATTCATCATCATATATTGATATATGAGCATCTCAAAGAGAAATTAGAATTGTTATATATGACTTCCATAATAATCTACTTGATGAAGACGATAATACTCTACGTGTTGATTCTATTGATGATGAAGGGGAATTCCCAAAAATAAATATTAGTCCATCAAGAGATGATGTCATTTGAACACATACAAATAGAAATTAATAAGGATAATGAAGTTGAGACTATATTGATGTCTTACCAAAATGAAGGTAATAATGAAAACGCATGAGTAGATTAGATAGTAGATCCTACTCTATGTTGGAGATCGAGTTCTAACACTGAGTCATAACAAATGAGAACAAAGACATGTTCTCTTTTTAAAATTACAGAACTATGTTAAAAGGAAGGAAAAATTGGCCTTTTTTCATTTGTTTCATAGATATGATAAGATCCATTTTAATTCTAGCATGAAAGTCATATGATTTCATTTCATAATGCTTTCCTTCAATCTCCATTCATGTTTTTGGTTATGAAAACATGCTATATTCAACACGTCAAATCCCAATTATAACTATAAAATATTCTTGAGTATTAAAATTATATGATTTCATAAAAATGGAAATCAATAAGCAACTCATTTTGTTTTAAACCCACAAAAAATATAACTTCGTACCATTTTAAGAAAGCAATTAGAATACATCTAATGAAGGATGCTTTTTCCATGATTTATCTATAGCTAAATTATAAATTGAGCACTCTCTCTAGACAACATAAAGCATAATCACACAAAAACGGGTAGTCATATATGTGTACTAACCATAAGGCACTCTCTCTTGACAACATAATGCATAATCACACAAAATCGAAGTAGTCCGACCTAAAGCTTTTTAGAAAGCATAATTGCTTTGAAATATTTGACACTAGCTGAATGCCACTTTCCTATTCCTAGAAAACACTACATCAAAACATTCATTCCAGGGAAACATTGTTGGAGTTGTGCCTCCCTCTCCTTCCACGATATTTTAGACATCACTTCATCAAACTTTGATCTGTATGCTCTGTATTCGTGAGTTGTGGCCCATGGATGCTCAAGCAAAAGAGAGACTAATGATAAATCAAAACATGCTGACGTGTGATGACCTTCTCTATAGACTTCCAAAGTTCCAACTTTCATCCCTTAAATATATGCACAGTTTGAATCTCCAAGGCGTACGAATGCGCCTCATCCCTTACTTTGTTCTTGAGCCATATCTATGGAGTGGTGCAATAGTGATTCATCTTTGGCAACTTGAATTCACCACGGCACTGTGATTCCCTTGCGTGCGTAGAAGTTTTCAATGGTTTTCAGCAACAAGTCGATGCTAGGCATCCACTTCTTGCTGAAAACAAGCTTCAAATTCTTTTGCTCTCATTTTCAGCAAGAAGTCGATGCCAGGCATCGACTTCTTGCTGAAAAGGAGCTTCAAATTTTTTGGCTCTCATTTTCAACCAGAAGTCGATGTCTGGTTCTTGTCTGACAATCATCCTTAAGATGGAAAAGAGAAAGGATAATTTTAATAGAAAGATTGAAACAGGTTAGTGTCCAAAACCAATGACACCTATGGACTGGTATTGGAAATGGACAGATGGACCTCTTATAGATCCACAATCCAAAATCTTCAGTGATGATGAAGATGATGAGAATGTAAAGATTAGAGGTAAAGGAAAATTGGTGCTAGTGAAAATATTTTATATGGTATTCTTTGGAGTATTGGAGAGAGTTAAAGATTTGTCATCTTCTTGATCCTATGCATATATTCAAGAATATTGGTTATTCATTATGGCAACATCTTCTTGGATTAAAAGACACAATAGCATCAAGATATGATTCAAAGGATTAAAACTCAAACCCAAAGTTACAACCAATTTTTTATAGAAATTGACAAGAAACAATTTATGCATCTGCTCCTTGGATACTTACGACAAAAGAGGTACAACCTATGAACAATAGGATTCAATCGATTGGAACACCTATAGGATACGGAGCATCTTTCCAAAACATGTTTACTATGGATGATAGGAGCCTATCTGGGTTAAAGATACATGATTGGCATAACTTTTTTAAGAACATTCTACCTCTGGTTATTGATGGATGTACAACAAAAGGAGTATGGGACATGATCTATTGTCTTAGATCACTTATAAGGTAACTTTATCATACTTTCATATTTAATATAAGACTATTTATTATCCTTTATTTACAAAATAATTTCTTTATAATTCAATTTATGATAGTAATAGGTGGATACATCAAAAGATATTGACAAAGACTCGATCCCACAAAAGAAATGTGAATGCAAGGAGCTACTATGTTTGATGGAGAAAGAGCTTCCAACATCATTTTTTGATATTCAGGTTCATTTATTAGTGCATCTTGTGGATGAAATAGAGATTGCATATGTTGTAAACACTCAATGGATGTTTTGGGTCGTGCAATTTATAGGAATATTAAAATGTTATGTGCAAGAAAGTGCAAAAACAGAAGGATCTATGGCAAAGGGGTTGATGCTTAAGGAGTTCATGTACTATGTTAGTGAATACCTTGAAAGAGTTCATGAAGACGCTCCACGTCCATGGACCAAGGAGTCTTGTTCAAAAATAATAGATGAGGTATTATCAAGTAAGGGAGTTCCATTCAATTTACATTGCAAGAAAAAAGTGATGTTTCTACTTTTGTAGCATATAATAGTGAATGCATGCAAACCTTCATTAGCAAGTATGAATAGGAACTTCAAAATCTTCAAAGTAAAAGTTGGAGAAACAAAAGACATAGATGTAATCTCAATGGTAATGAGAATACAAATATACCTTCTTGCGTGGATTGGCTATATACTCATATACAATGAGCAAATGCAAAATAATGGAGAAATATTAGATGAGCATAGGGAGTTAATGATAGGTTGTGAAAGAAAGGTAATTTAATTTTACTAATATTCTATTTTCTCACATATATATTAGTTTCTCTTTAATAATTTGATTTTTATTATAGACTCAAATGTTCACTAATATGTGGGCTTTTGGATAGCATATTAGAATCAAAATCATTGATTATTTATGTAAAACAGAGGAGTCTAGGATTGTTGCTTCTTTCAAGCAACTATCACATGCTAGCTGAAAAGAACGAACCTTAGAGATAGTGAATTTGGCTATGTAGGAACCATTGTCGATATCTACGAAATATCATTTTATAGGTTCAAACAGGTAAAAAAGGTTTTTATTTTTTATGATATATTTTATTTATTTATTTACCACATAATAATGAATCTTTGTTTTTTTTACATTTTTATAGGTTATTTTGAAGATTGATTGCTTTTGAGCTGACTACAAAGGAAGTACTTCCACATTGAGAAGGGAATTATCTCGGTTTTGGGAACTTGTTTCTTCAAAAATAATGCGATTAACTAGAGAACCATATATTCTTCTTAGGCATGTTGATTAAGCATTTTTTTTATAGAAACCTTGATGCTCATTCTTGGTGGCAAGTCATTCATGTTCAACCTAGAGGTCGGTTGTTGTTTGAACAGAAGTCATGTTGATGATTCATCATCATATATTGATATATCCACATCTCAAAGAGAAATTAGAATTGTTGTATAGAACACAGATTTAACAATAGAAGAAATAATAGAAATTAATAAGGATAATGAAGATGAGACTATATTGATGTCTTACCAAAATGATGGTAATAAAGGAAACGCATGAGTAGATTAGATAGTAGATCCTACTCTATGTTGGAGATCGAGTTCTAACACTGACTCATAATAAATGAGAACAAAAACATGTTCTCTTTTTAAAATTATAGAAATATGTTAAAAGGAAGGAAAAATTGGCCTTTTTCAATTGTTTCATAGATAGGATAAGATCCATTTTAATTCTAGCATGAAAGTCATATGATTTTATTTCATAATGCTTTCCTTCAATCTCCATTCAAGTTTTTGGTTACGAAAACATGCTATATTCAACACGTCAAATCCCAATTAAATTATAAAACATTCTTGAGTATTAAAATTATATGATTTCATAAAAATGGAAATCAATAAGCAACTCATTTTGTTATAAACGCACAAAAAATATAACTTCATACCATTTTAAGAAAACAATTAGAATACATCTAATGAAGGATGCTTTTTCCATGATTTATCTGTAGCTAAATTATAAATTGAGCACTCTCTCTTGACGACATAAAGCATAATCACACAAAATGAGTAGTCATATATGTGTACTAATCAAAAAGCACTCTCTCTTGACAACATAAAGCATAATCACACAAAAACGGAGTAGTCCGACCTAAAGCTTTTTAGAAAGCGTAATTGCTTTGAAATATTTGACACTAGCTGAATGCCACTCTCCTATTCCTAGAAAACACTACATCAGTACATTCATTCCAGGAAAACATCGTTGTAGCTGTGCCTTCCTCTCCTTCCACGATATTTTAGCCATCACTTCATCAAACTTTGATCTGTATGCTCTGTCGTTCGTGAGTTGTGGCCCATGGATGCCCAAGCAAAAGAGAGACTAATGATAAATCAAAACACGCTGACGTGTGATGACCTTCCCTATAGACTTCTGTTGATGTATAAAACACCACAAGAAATGAATTAATGTGACACTAGAACACCTCTATGGTCACCATTAACTCATTGCCACTTCAAACTTTGAGAAATGATAGCTTAAAGTGAGAACTTTGCTTCTACAGAAATTCCTAGTCACCGAAATGACATACCTTCAGTATTTTGCTAATTTCTCCTAGCTCAAGTATGCTTTCTCCATGAAACTTTATAGGCTGAAACTAGAAGAGTAGAGCTTTCCAACAAGCTATCATATGCATCAAACGGAGCTCTAGAACTCAAGTTATGGCCCTCACAAGATGACCCTGTATGACCTTCCAAAACTGGAAATCTTGCCTGTTTTAGTATTCCTGATGTCCAAAAATAAAAAATTCGATGCCTGGCATCGAATTTCAGTCCAAGTCGATGCCGGGCATCGACTTTGAGCTTTTTTAGGCCCTTTTTCTGCACCAGAAATACTCTCTTTTACACACACATAAAGAAGACCACTTGTATGCTAGAAGTCGATGCCAGGCATCGACTTTATGCTCAAACTCGATGCCAGGCATCGAGTTGCTCCACAAACTTCATATTTTTAAAAGATTCAACAATAGTTAACACACAGAGAATGAAAAAATGACTTATCAGCCAAGATTCGATGCCAGGCATCGAATTGCTCAGAAAACTTGAATTTTTGAATTCATCACACAGTAGGCAAACATGGAGATGATGAAGAGAGACTCATACACAGAACTTTACTCAGTTCTTCTCATAACTATAAAAAACTCAGAGGTTTTTACAGTTGCTTTCTCACTCAGAGAAGCACGACTATACACAGTCATATAAAATGAACTTCTTCTTCTACTTCTTCTCTCTATTCTCTCTCTCTCCTTTTCTCTTCTCTCCGCGTCAGTTAATACTAACTAACTTATATAGATTTTCTCATTCCCGTGATTTTTAAAAAACTTCTAGAACGAAAGTGAACTAACTTTACAAGTATGATACACTTGTGAATTTGTCCCTTCACATAGGCATGGGGTTTTCTTCCTAAGATTTGACCTTCAAATATATGTCTAATTAGTGATTGTTTCTCCAACAGCTCCCCCTCAATCACTAATTGACATTCCCTGTTTCTTCATATCTTCTTCTTTTCTTTTACTCCTGCCATGCTTTTGAATCTGCTGGTCTTCACACCATCCAAGCTCTTTGTCATTATGTCTGCTAACTGATCTTTAGTAGAAATGTACTCCACTTCAATCTCCTTCTCCATTACCTTTTCTCTGAGAAAATGATATTGTATCTCTATGTGCTTTGTCCTTGCATGAAATACTGGATTTGCTGCAAGATAAAGTGAACTCATATTATCTCCATGTATTGTAGGTGTACCTTGATCAATGCCTAAGCTCTTGAACAATGTCTGCATCCATATGACTTCCTTAGCTGCTTCCACAAGTCCTTTGTACTCTGCTTCAGTTGATGATAATGCTACTGTATGTTGTTTCTTTGAACACCAACTTACAAGCTTATCACCAATGTATATCATGTAACCATGAGTTGATCTTCTGTCATCCTGGTTACCTGCCCAATCTGAATCACTATAGGCTCTCAACTTCAAATCTGATGTAAAAGGATAATATAATCCTTCCTTTATAGTTCCTTTGATATATCTGAGAACTCTTTGACCTGCAATCCAATGTGGGTCCTTTGGACAATGCATGAATTGTGATAAAACTCCCACTGCATAACTAAGATCAGGTCTTGTTAGTGTAGCATAAATCAAACTACCCACAAGAGATTGATACTTCCTCATATCTTTGTAGTCTGCACCATCATATTTACTGAGCTTGTGATTAACTTCAAGTGGAGTTGAAGCTTCTCTGCAATTTTCCATATCAAACTTCTTCAACAAGTTCAGAAGATACCTTCCTTGTGACACATATATGCCATGATCTGTATAAGTAACTTCCATTCCAAGAAAGTATGATAACTTTCCTAGGTCACTGATCTTAAACTCTTTCTCAAGTAATCTCTTTACCTCCTTGATTCCTTCATCTGAAGTACCTGTGATTATAATGTCATCTACATAAATACAAATGTAGATTGTACCTTCCTCTGTTCTTTTGATAAGTAGACTTGAATCTGCTTTTGAACTTTGATATCCAAGATCATTGAGATACTTCACCAGTCTATAGTTCCAAGCTCTTGGAGCTTGCTTCAATCCATACAATGCTCTTCTCAACCTGCAAACAAAATTTGGATACCTGGAATCTATAAACCCTTGAGGTTGTTCCATGTATACCTCATCTGATATGTATCCATTCAAGAATGCATTTTTTATATCCAATTGACTTAGGGTCCATCCTTTTGAAGCTGCAATAGCAATGATTGTCCTTATAGTTGACATCTTAGCTACAGGACTGAATGTCTCATCATAATCTATGCCATAGGTCTGGGCATAGCCTTTCACCACCAATCTAGCTTTGTATCTGGCTATACTTCCATCTGCAAGCTTCTTCACTTTATAAACCCATTTATTTCCAATAACTTTCTTACCATTTGGTTTAGGAACAAGTTCCCATGTCTTGTTCTCCTCCAGTGCATTGAACTCTTCCTTCATTGCTTCTTCCCATTGCTTTTTACCTTTAGCTTCATCATAGTTCTGAGGTTCTTCATCATCTTTGACCATATATGCATAGTTCTTCTGAGTTATGTAAGAAGTATCATAAGAATACCTTTCTGGTTGTCTCCTTGTCCTGCTTGACCTTCTTGGTTCACATTCTTCATATGTGTCTGGATACACTTCTTCATCAAATATAGGAGCTTCTTCATTCCTTCTTGTTAATCCACTTGTGGATGTACTTGCTTGCATATAGTCTTCATCTCTATTTACCTGCACAATTGATTTTCCTTTCTCACATCTTCTTACCTCTTCTTCAAATTCTTCAGCTGTATGACTTTGATCTGCATACCAACTTTTCTGTTCATCAAATGTAACATCTCTAGAAACAATAAATTGTTTGGTTAGAGGATTCCACAACCTGTAACCCATCTGCTTTTCATCATAACCAATGAACACATATTTTTCTGCCTTTGGTTCAAGTTTATGCCTAAGTTGTGATGGCACATAAGCATATGCAATTGATCCAAACACTCTACAATGATCTAGTGTTGGTTTCTTACCCCACCAAGCTTCATATGGAGTCATACCATTGAGAGCTGCACATGGTAATCTATTCACAAGATATGTAGCTGTATTTACAGCCTCAGCCCAAAGATAATTTGGACAGTTCTTCTCCTTTAGCATAGCTCTAGCAAACTCAACCAAAGTCCTTTTCCTTCTTTCTGCTACACCATTTTGTTGTGGTGTATACCTGCAAGTTATTTCTCTCTTAATACCTGCATTCCAAAGATAATCATTGAACTCTTGGGAGAAATATTCTCCCCCTCCATCAGACCTCAGTCTCTTAAGCTTTTGACCTGTTACTCTCTCTGCATATGCATGAAAATGCTTGAAAGCTCCAAACACTTCTGATCTTTCCTTCAAAACATATAATGTTATCCATCTTGTAGCATCATCAATGAAAAGAACATAATACCTTGAGCCACTGATAGATCCTTCTTTTGTTGGTCCCCATACATCTGTATGAATGAGCTCAAGTACTCCATCATGTTTGAATCCTTTCTTTTGAAATGGTAACCTGTGTGCTTTACCCATTTGACATGCTTCACATTTATAAACCATATGTTGACTTTGCACATTTGGTAATCCTAGTACAGACTGATTAGCAACCATAGCTTTAATTCCTCTTTCATTGAAATGACCTAATCTCTTATGCCAGAGATCAAGTTCTGTAATCACTGCTTCACCATGTGTGAGCAAAGCTTGACCAATGTTCCCTTGCACTCTTAAAGTAAAGAGTCTACCTTCTTTCTTACCAGAGACAATCTGATTATATCCATTCTCTGGATCTTCAACAAATACTCCTTCATTTGTAAACCTGACTTGAAAACCTTTTTCAACTATCTGTCCCACACTAATCAAGTTTTTAGGTATTGTAGGAACATACAAAACATTTGTTAGCAAATCTGCTCCACTCTTGCATTTCACTTTTCCAATTGAATGTACACTATGTCTTGTATTATCACCAGTTTGAACTGTGTGACTAGAAATGCCTTTTTCCAAATCTGACATCAATTCTATGTTTCCTGACAAATGATTAGAACATCCAGAGTCAATGTAAAATACCTTTAGATCTTCTTTGTCTGATGTGCTGATCGAATTCATCATCAATGATGTATGACTTTCATTCTGTGTGTCATTTGCATAGTTGTAGTAGGTGGTGTTGTAGGATTGATTCTGTCCCCAACTTCTTCCTCCACCTCTACCATAGCCTCCTCTTTGACTTTGTCTACCTCTTTGAAAATTACTTTGATATCTTCCACCTCGACCTCTGCTATTGTTGTTTTGATTCTGGTTTGATCCTTGTTGGTTGTGCCAACAGTCATGAGCCAAATGATTACTCAATCCACAGATCCAGCAAGCCTTTTTGTTGTTATTTTGATTACCTCTTCCTCTTCCAAAACCTCTTGCTCTTCCTCTGCCAGTGCCTTTACCTCTTGCATAATAAGCTTGAGAATTAGACTCCTCTTCATCCTTTGCTTTACCTTTATCTCCTTTCTTCTTATTCTTCATGTACATTGCAGAACTTTGACCTTTATCTCCATCTCCCTTCAAGTCTTGCTCATATGTGAGCATCAAACCAAGCAACTGGTTCAAATCTGGAACATAATGATTTAATGAAAGTTCTGTTGATAAGACAAAAGGTTTCCACCTTTCATCCCCTCTCAAGCCTGCAAGTAGTTGAGCAATCAATCTGTGATCTTCAACATCTTCATCTATGGATCCAAGACTATCTGCTAGATCCTTCATCTTAGTGACATAATCACTAATGGTTTGACTTGGCTTCTTCTTGAATGTTGTAAACTCTGACCATAGACTTGCTTTCCTTGCTTTAGTAGTGCTTTGGAAATGATATTCCAATGCATTCCATATATCTTCTGATGATTCCAATCCTCTGATGTGTGGTAGCAAATGATTTGAGATTGTATTGTAGATGTAGGCTTTTGCACTTGCATCCTTCTTCTGCCAATGCTTTAAAGCATCAAGTTCTTCTTTCTTTGGTCGGCTTTCATCTTCAAATATTGGCTTCTCTTCTTCACCTGTTACATATACCATGAGATCCTTACTCATAAGTAAGGCTTCCATTCTCATTACCCATGCGGGGTAATTATCTCTGTCCAGTTTGTCAATGGAGATATGATCTGCCATAGTTCTTTCCTTCTGCTGCAACCTGTGAGCTTAAAGGATAAAGGATAATACCTTTTGAAGTTCTTTGTGTATGAGGATACTTCGAAAGTAATCTTTTGATGCCTTGTGTCTTCAAATGCTTCACCTTTCAAACTTTAATGGAAAACTTTACAAAACTTCTCGTACCTTTGTCGTCTTCTGCTCTCGAGAATCTTTCTGCTCTGATACCACTTGTTGATGTATAAAACACCACAAGAAATGAATTAATGTGACACTAGAACACCTCTATGGTCACCATTAACTCATTGCCACTTCAAACTTTGAGAAATGATAGCTTAAAGTGAGAACTTTGCTTCTACAGAAATTCCTAGTCACCGAAATGACATACCTTCAGTATTTTGCTAATTTCTCCTAGCTCAAGTATGCTTTCTCCATGAAACTTTATAGGCTGAAACTAGAAGAGTAGAGCTTTCCAACAAGCTATCATATGCATCAAACGGAGCTCTAGAACTCAAGTTATGGCCCTCACAAGATGACCCTGTATGACCTTCCAAAACTGGAAATCTTGCCTGTTTTAGTATTCCTGATGTCCAAAAATAAAAAATTCGATGCCTGGCATCGAATTTCAGTCCAAGTCGATGCCGGGCATCGACTTTGAGCTTTTTTAGGCCCTTTTTCTGCACCAGAAATACTCTCTTTTACACACACATAAAGAAGACCACTTGTATGCTAGAAGTCGATGCCAGGCATCGACTTTATGCTCAAACTCGATGCCAGGCATCGAGTTGCTCCACAAACTTCATATTTTTAAAAGATTCAACAATAGTTAACACACAGAGAATGAAAAAATGACTTATCAGCCAAGATTCGATGCCAGGCATCGAATTGCTCAGAAAACTTGAATTTTTGAATTCATCACACAGTAGGCAAACATGGAGATGATGAAGAGAGACTCATACACAGAACTTTACTCAGTTCTTCTCATAACTATAAAAAACTCAGAGGTTTTTACAGTTGCTTTCTCACTCAGAGAAGCACGACTATACACAGTCATATAAAATGAACTTCTTCTTCTACTTCTTCTCTCTATTCTCTCTCTCTCCTTTTCTCTTCTCTCCGCGTCAGTTAATACTAACTAACTTATATAGATTTTCTCATTCCCGTGATTTTTAAAAAACTTCTAGAACTAAAGTGAACTAACTTTACAAGTATGATACACTTGTGAATTTGTCCCTTCACATAGGCATGGGGTTTTCTTCCTAAGATTTGACCTTCAAATATATGTCTAATTAGTGATTGTTTCTCCAACAACTTCCAAAGTTCCAACTTTCATCCCTTAAATGTATGCACATTTTGAATCTCCAAGGCCTACGAATGGGCCTCATCCCTTACTTTGTTCTTGAGCCATATCTATGGAGTGGTGCAATAGCGATTCATCTTTGGCAACTCCAATTCACCACGGCACTGTGATTCCTTTGCGTGTGTAGACGTTTTCAATGGTTTTCAGCAAGAAGTCGATGCTAGGCATTGACTTCTTGCTGAAAACGAGCTTCAAATCTTATTGCAATCATTTTCAGCAACAAGTCGATGCCAGGCATCAACTTCTTACTGAAAAGGAGCTTCAATTTTTTTGTCTTTCATTTACAGCAAGAAGTCGATGCCTGGTTCTTGTCTGACGATCATCCTTAAGATGGAAAAGAGAAGGGATAATTTTAACAGACAGATTGAAAGAGGTTAGTGTCCAAAACCAATGACACCTATGGACTGGTATTGAAAATGGACAGATGGACCTCTTATAGATCCACAATCCAAAATCTTCAGTGATGATGAAGATGATGAGAATGTAAAGATTAGACGTAAAGGAAAATTGGTGCTAGCAGAGAATATTTGATCTGGTATTCTTTGGAGTATTGGAGAGTTAAAGATTTGTCATCTTCTTGATCCTATGCATATATTCAAGAATATTGGTTATTCATTATGGCAACATCTTCTTGGATTAAAAGACACAATAGCATCAAGAAATGATTTAAAGGATCAAAACTCAAAACCAAAGTTACAACCAAGTTTTGATAGAAATTGACAAGAAACAATTTATGTATCTGCTCCTTGGATACTTACGACAAGAGAGATACAACCTATCAACAATAGGATTCAATCGATTGGAACACCTATAGGATATGGAGCATCTTTCCAAAACATGTTTACTATGGATGATAGGAGCCTATCTGGGTTAAAGATACATGATTGGCATAACTATTTGAAGCACATTCTACCTCTAGTTATCGATGGATGTACAACGAAAGGAGTATGGGACATGATCTATTGTCTTAGATCACTTATAAGATAACTTTATCATACTTTTATTTTTAATATATAAGACTATTTATTATCCTTTATTTACAAAATAATTTCTTTATAATTCAATTTATGATAGTAATAGGTGGATACATCAAAAGAGATTGACAAAGACTCGATCCCACAAAAGAGATATGAATGCAGGGAGCTACTATGTTTGATGGAGAAAGAGCTTCCAACATCATTTTTTGATATCCAGGTTCATTTATTAGTGCATCTTGTGGATGAAATAGAGATTGCATATGTTGTAAACACTCAATGGATGTTTTGGGTCGTGCAATTTATAGGAATATTAAAATGTTATGTGCAAGAAAGAGCAAAAACAGAAGGATCTATGGCAAAGGGGTTGATGCTTAAGGAGTTCATGTTCTATGTTAGTGAATACCTTGAAAGAGTTCATGAAGAAGCTCCACGTCCATGGACCAACGAGTCTTGTTCAAAAATAACAAATGAGGTATTATCAAGTAAGGGAGTTCCATTCAATTTACATTGCAAGAAAAATATTATGTTTCTACTTTTGTAGCATATAATAGTGAATGCATGCAAGCCTTCATTAGCAAGTATGAATAGGAACTTCAAAATCTTCAAAGTAAAAGTTGGAGAAACAAAAGATATAGATGTAATCTCAATGGTAATGAGAATACAAATATATCTTCATGTATGGATTGGCTATATACTCATATACAATGACCAAATGCAAATAATGGACAAATCTCAGATGAGCATAGGGAGTTAATGATAGGTTGTAAAAGAAAGGTAATTTAATTTTACTAATATTCTATTTTTTCACATATATATTAGTTTCTCTTTAATAATTTGGTTTTTATTATAGACTCAAATGTTCACTAATATGTGGCCTTTTGGATAGCATATTAGAATCAAAATCATTGATTATTTATGTAAAACAGAGGAGTCTAGCATTGTTGCTTCTTTCAAGCAACTATCACATGCTAGCTGAAAAGAACGAACCTTACAGATAGTGAATTTGGCTATGTAGGTACCATTGTCGGTATCTATGAAATATCATTTCATAGGTTCAAACAGGTAAAAAAAGTTTTTATTTTTTATGAGACATTTTATTTATTTTTTAACACATAATAATGAATCTTTGTTTTTTTACATTTTGATAGGTTATTTGGAAGATTGATTGCTTTTGAGCTGAGTATAAAGGAAGTAATTCCACATTGAGAAGGGAATTATCTCGATTTTGGGAACTTGATTCTTCAAAAATAATGTGATTAACTAGAGAACCATATATTCTTCTTAGGCATGTTGAACAAGCATTTTTTTTATAAAAACCTTGATGCTCATTCTTGGTGGAAAGTCATTCATGTTCAACCTAGAGGTCGGTTGTTATTTGAACAGAAGTCATGTTGATGATTCATCATCATATATTGATATATCGGCATCTCAAAGAGAAATTAGAATTGTTGTATATGACTTTCATAATAATCTACTTGATTAAGACGATAATACTCTACGTGTTGATTCTACTGATGATGAAGAGGAATTCCAAAAAATAAATATTAGTCCATCAATAGATGATGTCATTAGATCACATATTTAACAATAGGAAATAATAGAAATTAATAAGGATAATGAAGATGAGACTATATTGATGTCTTACCAAAATGATGGTTATAATGAAAATGCATGAGTAGATTAGATAGTAGATCCTACTCTATGTTGGAGATCGAGTTCTAACATTGAGTCATAACAAATGAGAACAAAGACATGTTCTCTTTTTAAAATTACAGAAATATGTTAAAAGGAAGGAAAAATTGGCCTTTTTTCAATTGTTTCATAGATAGGATAAGATCCATTTTAATTCTAGCATGAAAGTCATATGATTTCATTTCATAATGCTTTCCTTCAATCTCCATTCAAGTTTTTGGTTATGAAAACATGCTATATTCAACATGTCAAATCCCAATTAGAACTATAAAATATTCTTGAGTTTTAAAATTATATGATTTCATAAAAATGGAAATCAATAAGCAACTCATTTTGTTTTAAACCCACAAAAAACATAACTTCATACCATTTTAAGAAAACAATTAGAATACATCTAATGAAGGATGCTTTTTCCATGATTTATCTATAGGTAAATTATAAATTGAGCAGTCTCTCTTGACGACATAAAGCATAATAAAAAAAAAACGAGTAGTCATATATGTGTACTAATCACAAGGCACTCTCTCTTGACAACATAAAGCATAATCACACAAAAACGGAGTAGTCCGACCTAAAGCTTTTTAGAAAGCGTAATTGCTTTGAAATATTGACACTAGCTGAATGCCACTTTCCTATTCCTAGAAAACACTACATCAAAACATTCATTCCAGGGAAACATCGTTGGAGTTGTGCCTCCCTCTCCTTCCACGATATTTTAGCCATCACTTCATCAAACTTTGATCCGTATGCTCTGTCGTTTGTGAGTTGTGGCCCATGGATGCTCAAGCAAAAGAGGGACTAATGATAAATCAAAACACGCTGACGTGTGATGACCTTCCCTATAGACTTCCAAAGTTCCAACTTTTATCCCTTAAATATATGCACAGTTTGAATCTCCAAGGCGTACGAATGTGCCTCATCCCTTACTTTGTTCTTGGACCATATCTATGGAGTGGTGCAATAGCGATTCATGTTTGGCAACTTCAATTCACCACGGCAGTGTGATTCCCTTCCGTGCGTAGAAGTTTTCAATGGTTTTGAGCAAGAAGTCGATGCTAGGCATCGACTTCTTGCTGAAAACGAGGTTCAAATTTTTTTGCTCTCATTTTCAGCAAGAATTTGATGCCAGGCATCGACTTCTTGTTGAAAAGGAGCTTCAATTTTTTTGCTCTCATTTTCAGCAAGAAGTCGATGCCTGGTTCTTGTCTGACGATCATCCTTAAGATGGAAAAGAGAAGGGATAATTTTAAGAGAAAGATTGAAACAGGTTAGTGTCCAAAACCAATGACACCTATGGACTGGTATTGAAAATGGACAGATGGACCTCTTATAGATCCACAATCCAAAATCTTCAGTGATGATGAAGATGATGAGAATGTAATTAGAGGTAAAGGAAAATTGGTGCTAGCAGAGAATATTTTATATGGTATTCTTTGGGGTATTGGAGAGAGTTAAAGATTTGTCATCTTCTTGATCCTATGCATATATTCAAGAATATTGGTTATTCATTATGGCAACATCTTCTTGGATTAAAAGACACAATAGCATCAAGAAATGATTTAAAGGATCAAAACTCAAAACCAAAGTTACAACCAATTTCTGATAAAATTGACAAGAAACAATTTATGCATCTACTCCTTGGATACTTACGACAAAAGAGATACAACCTATCAACAATAGGATTCACTCGATTGGAACACCTATAGGATACGGAGCATCTTTCCAAAACATGTTTACTCTGGATGATAGGAGCCTATCTGGGTTAAAGATACATGATTGGCATAACTTTTTGAAGCACATTCTACCTGAGGTTATCGATGGATGTACAACGAAAGGAGTATGGGACATGATCTATTGTCTTAGATCACTTATAAGGTAACTTTATCATACTTTTATATTTAATATATAAGACTATTTATTATCCTTTATTTACAAAATAATTTCTTTATAATTCAATTTATGATAGTAATAGGTGGATACGTCAAAAGAGATTGACAAAGACTCGATCCCACAAAAGAAATGTGAATGCAGGGAGCTACTATGTTTGATGGAGAAAGAGCTTCCAACATCATTTTTTGATATTCAGGTTCATTTATTAGTGCATCTTGTGGATGAAATAGAGATTTCATATGTTGTAAACAGTCAATGGATGTTTTGGGTCGTGCAATTTATAGGAATATTAAAATGTTATGTGCAAGAAAGAGCAAAAATAGAAGGATCTATGGCAAAGGGGTTGATGCTTAAGGAGTTCATGTACTATGTTAGTGAATACCTTGAAAGAGTTCATGAAGAAGCTCCATGTCCATGGACCAACGAGTCTTGTTCAAAAATAACAAATGAGGTATTATCAAGTAAGGGAGTTCCATTCAATTTACATTGCAAGAAAAAAGTGATGTTTCTACTTTTGTAGCATATAATAATGAATGCATGCAAGCCTTCATTAGCAAGTATGAATAGGAACTTCAAAATTTTCAAAGTAAAATTTGGAGAAACAAAAGATATAGATGTAATCTCAATGGTAATGAGAATACAAATATATCTTCTTGCATGGATTGGTTATATACTCATATACAATGAGCAAATGCAAATAATGGACAAATCTTAGATGAGCATAGGGAGTTAATGATAGGTTGTGAAAGAAAGGTAGTTTAATTTTACTAATATTCTATTTTTTCACATATATATTAGTTTCTCTTTAATAATTTGATTTTTATTATAGACTCAAATGTTCATTAATATGTGGGATTTTGGATAGCATATTAGAATCAAAATCATTGATCATTTATGTAAAACAAAGGAGTCTAGCATTGTTGCTTCTTTCAAGCAACTATCACATGCTAGCTCCTTTTCTTGCTGAAATATCACTTTTGGAATGTTGAATTATTAGAGCTTATTTTATTCAGGTTTTAAGGTTATTTGTCTTTTCATTTAGTAAGTGAATGCCAGGCATTGACTTCTTGCTGAAAATGAGAGCAAAAAAAATTGAAGCTCCTTTTCAGCAAGAAGTCGATGCCTAGCATCGACTTCTTGCTAAAAATGAGAGCTTTCTTCTCTTACCAACTAAAAAAGTATATTTCCATAAACAAAGTGTGCTTTTTGTTGCCCTTACCAAGTAAAAAAGTATATTTCCATAAACAAAGCGAGATTTTTTCTCTTAATAATAAAACAAAATATATTTCTTTTATAAGCAGCGTTAGAAAAAAATACAAAATCATATCGCTTCTCCTCTGAAAAGCATACATTTTAGTTCTTTTTAACTTTAACATGAGAATGAAAGAGAGAGAGATGCGATTTTTCGAAGGTCAATGGCAATAAAAAATCCATGTCTTATATTTGATTAACGTATCCTAGGTAATATTTTATAGAATTTAAGCTCCAGCCTTAGAGCATGTAATAGCGAATTGAGATTATCACCAAACAAAATGAAGTTCAATTTCCTAGCTAGATATGAACTAATCTCATACAAATTCAAAAACAATTTATTCACAAATACACATCGACACCATTAATGCTTCTCCTTGAAATTTTATAATGCGATGAAAGTAGTAGGATCATATTGTAATCTCTTCTGGCTCATTTCCCTTTTATTTGATCAAGGTATGAATGATTATTTTCATAAAATACGGCTTTTTTTATCCATTTCATAATCCTCTCTTGAAAGTATCAAATAGGGTATTGTAAAATTAGCAAAATTTGACTACCTTTAAATATTCAAAAGTTTGAAAATATGTCCAAAATTGGCATGTTTTTGGTGGATTTTTGATAACCTTGTATACTGGTGTTAAGAGTTTTGAAAAAGATGCAAAAAAAGGCTATTTTAGCACATAGAGTTTCTCTTTTATTGACATAGTTCTCTTTTGTTATGACTCAGTGTTTTATACGAAAGCATGCAAACAACACAAGGAAGAAGAAGAAGCTTGGAGCACAACACACAATCCTGAATTTATTACCACTAGAATGTACAAAGATAAGTGACCCATTAGGGTTATAGGCATATATACAAGCTAGGGGAAAAAACCTCCTAAACAGGGAAAAAAGTGCCCTTGTAGTCCTAGTGTGTTCACACACATCACTACCTAAATATATCAACAAATCCCTCCTGGAGTGATGCAATGAACAAGTGAGTTGGCACTCATTTATAAGGAAGTACCAAGCTATGTGGAATCAATCCACAAAAGAAAGTAAGCCCAAAGCTTTGCGGAAAGCTTCAAACTTCTCCCAAGATAGAGCCTTTGTGAAAAGGTCTGCAATGTTCTCTTGCATGGGCACATATGCCAAGCTGATCTCTCCAGCAGAGAACCTCTACCTTACATAATGATAGTGCACCTCAATGTTCTTAGTGCAAGCATGGAGCAGAGGGTTCCTCGCAACTGCGATTGCCCTCTGACTGTCAGTGAAGATGGTGGTGGTAGAAGAGGGACCAACACCCAAATCAGCCATAAGGCATCTGAGCCATACACACTTAACAATCACTATGAAAGTTGCCCTATACTCAGCCTCACAACTAGAAGTGGCCATAGTAGGTTTCTTCTTGCTCAACCAAGATATGCATGAGCTACCAAGCATGAAGCAAAAACCACTGGTGGACACACGAGTGTCATAGCAACAAGCCTAGTTAGAGTTAAAAAAGCATGTAAATCTAGTGGTAGTGGTCCCCGCTTGGGATTAAACAATCCAAGTAGTCGGGTACCACTCAAGTAGCAAAAGATGCATTTAACCACATGTCATTGCTTGACACCTAGGCAATGCATAAACCTATTGATCTATGAGACAGCAAACTGAATATCTGGTCGGGTAATGCATAAGTAAATCAAGCATCCAACAGACTACTGATAGAGAACAGCATCAAATGCATCTCCGGCATCATGAAGACTCAATCATAAACCTATCTCCATAGAAGTGACAATAATTTTGCGGTCTTCAAGGCCAAAATGTTGCAATAATGTGTCAATATATTTTGTTCGACACAAAGTTATTCTGCCATCAACTTGCATAAACTCAATGCCCAAATAATGATGCAAATGCCCCAAATTTGACATCTCAAATGAGGCATGCAGATCAGCCTTAAATCAACTATATGCTTCTCATGAGGACTAGTGAGCAGCATGTCATCAACATACACAACAATGATCAAAAGCACATCATTTGCACGCTTAACATATCAAAACCATGTGCAATCACATAGGCATGTATCTTTTCATACCAAGCACATGGTGCTTGCTTCCAACATATAATGCCTTTTTCAACCTGCACACTTGGTTTTCATGTCCTTTCTACACAAAACCACGGGGCTAGAAATCATACACTTCTTCATTCAAATCACCATTCAAAAATGTAATATTTATGCCCAAATGATGTACGTTCCAACCATGATGAGCTGTAAGTGCACAGATGCTATGAACAGTAGTCATGTGGCAAGTAGGAGCAAAGGTTTGTCTGAAAATGAGCTCAAAGTATGCTCATCAAGTTTCATGTGATTATGAGACTATGACCAAAGGGGTGTCAAAGACACCCTAGATGAAGTGGTGGCCTACTCTGATACCAAAAGGGGTTGACCTCAAAGTACAATAATGTTTCTACAATTAATGTAGAATTGAAGAACAAATGCACAACTTTGGAGGAAAAAATGGTATGAATCATTGCTCAATCTCAATTAATAGAATCCCAAATAGCCAGATATATGGAAGAACTAGAGTTACTAAAAAAAAAGAAATAAAGAATCAATGACTTTCATCTTATTGAATCAACGAATTGGCTTGACTATTAATGATAATGAGGAGGTCTCCACATTGAAAGTCCAATTAGAGGAATGACAAACCTAGTTAAGAAAAGAGATATTTGCATGAGCATCAACAAAAGAAACATTTAGATTAGAATAGAAGGAATTGAAAAAGACATTGGATGAATCATTTAAGGTATACTTGGAATATTTCGATCAAAATAATGCAATTACAAAACCTTTGTGAAAGTAAAATAAAGACAAAAAAAGAGTTATGGGGAGCTTTGGAAAAAGTAAGAGATCAAGAAAGACCCATACAAGAGCTCACCTCACAGATAGAAGCCATGCAAGCACCAAAAGTTACAAATATTGCAACCATGGGGCCTCATGTATTGCCCATTCCTATGGTACATACTATAGAGACTTGGTATGTCCCCTCTCTTCACCCCTTCATCCATCACGTGTGTAAAATAATGATCAATTAACATCTGCTATATTGAACATACCTTATCTAGTAGCATTACATAACAAGGAACCGGAAACTTTGGTGGCCAAACTAACACAAGAGTTTGAAGATTTAGTAATCAAACATACGAAGGATGCAAAAATCAAGCATTATGAAAGAACAAGTACACAAATACATAAAGAGAGTAGCTACACAAATACATAAAGAGAGTAGCTACACAAATACACAAATACATTAGGAAAGAACCCTTACTACAACTATATTGGAAATACGCACCATACCTATTACAAGTAAATCTCTCTTTTTGCCTAGTAGGATGAAGGCGATATTGGCCTAAATTTTGGGAAGCACAAAAAAGGGTGAGGTTACTAGAAATCGGCTCAATTTCCCTTTGTTATTGGGTCCACCCCATGGATATTTCCCAATGGAAGATCATATGATCAAAATTATTGAACACTAATTAAAGCTACATATAAATCTTGCATATCTCACCATCAACTGACAAACAAAATTTGAGTATGATCCTGGCGATTTTGAAATCTTCACACATGCCAAGTAAACTTTTGGAATTCAACTAGAGTAAATCAACAGGTCGAGCCACTCTTGTTTGATTTGTGGGTAACTCCAAGTTGAACCACATTAATGGCTTATTTTTATAGATTGATGTTTTTGTTGAGCCTCTACTTACAAATCTTTGAGGAAGCATTTTTCACGGGATTCTCTGAATAGGAGTCAAAAGTATTTTTGAAAATCACCTCCAATCTAAATGTACAACTCATAACATATGAACTACATTTTTACACATGTAATAGACAAACTCTAGATAATGCAATAATACCTGAACAATGGCAAGAATTCTTGATGAAGCAAGCAAGGCCATAAATTATAAAGAACATGTGATTTACAATTCTTACATACACCATCAAACTCAACCGCTTGGGATGACTATGTTTAAGAGGAGGGATGTGTGGAGGCACAGGGAACAGTCCTAGTAACAATAGAAAGTGCTTATAATCAAGCGGAGTATAGTACAAGCAAGAACAGAAGAAGACATAAGAAGAAGAGAGCCACTCCTTATAATTAAAGGAGGCATGTGTGTAAATTCAACTTATAAAGAAGAAAACCTTAAGGCCCCATGCCCCATAAGGACACTGTTGAGCCCATAAAAGTCATGTTGGTCCAAGTCAACTGCAGTCAAAGTCAACAGGTCAAAGTCAACAGGTCAAAGTCAACAAGGTCAAGGTCAAAGTCAACAGGTGCAAAGTCAAAGTGCGTAAGTGCAGGTGTCAAAGTGCACAGGTAGTGCACAATGAATTGTCCACAAAGGGTAAATTGGAGAAAATAGGTTGCAGGTTGCAGAGGTACTTTCTCTAATTTCCCTAAGGTTCAAAGTGTGTTTTAAAGTGTTTTGGAAGGTTCAGGTGAACCCCCCTTATGTGCAAAAGTGAAGAATTAAAAGGAAATGTGAAGGCATGTGAAGCGGCAAAGTGTACGCACAGGTGAAAGTATGGCCCCCCATTAAAATTTTTGGTTTTAGACTAAAGTCACTACAGGACAAAACAGTGAGTAGTTGGCTGCCACTTGTGAGAGCAATCTTGGGACATCAAAGTGAGCACCAAGATTCACTTGCAGTTAGGAGCGTATGTGATCGACACACTCAAATCAAGGCAAGAGCCATTCTTGGACCAAGGTTAGAGTAAGCAAGAGAGCATAGGCTAAGTGGAGCAAGAGAGAGAAGTGCAAGAGTCACCAGAGTACGTCGCACAGAAGTGGAAGTGCAAGGTGCATAGAGAGTGACCAAGGATTCTGGTGCAGAGAAGTGCTAAGCTATAGTTCCCCCAAGTATCTCAAGGTCCTTTGGCAGTGCACGCTTGCCGACAGCAGGTATTCACTCCTCCCCCTTTGTGGAAGCTTGGTGCAAGGTGTGCACAAGGAGAAGCTTGAAGCAGGTGGAGGTCTGTTGCAGAGGAGGTCGGCAGCAAGAGGACATTGGGATATTGGATATTTTGTAATTGGGCACTCTGTGGGATTGTGCACAGAGGTATTGGTGTATCTTGTATTTCAAACATTGTACTTTTCTTACTGTAATCAAACGGCAGAAACTTCCAAGGTGTATTTTCTCTTTTGGTCTTTTCATTTTCTCCTACAAACCCTCAAACTCCTTCTTGTCAAAGAATCCCCCAACAAATTTGGCACGCCCGGTGGGACTTCCAAGGAGCTTTGAGCATAGGAGACTATATATTGCCATTGGAGGACAATATTCCAGTGTCGACAACATTACTCCAGTGGGCCAAAAGGTACATACTTTTATCAAGTGTCTCATTTTAAGTGGACTATGAATAGCTCATGACCGCGACCCGGTCACAAACCTTGATAATCAAGTGCAAGCAGACAAGAAGAAAGACGAATAGAAGATCATCGAGTCCACTTTCATCGACTTCATCGGTAGGAAGCATGGCAGGACAGGTGGACCTAGAAATCTTGCTCTCCAGATTAAACATAAAATTTCCCTCCTTCAGGGGTTTAGCCCAGGAGGACCCAGATGAGCACATTCGACGATTTCTTGCATTATGTAAGACTAGGGGGCTAATGGGTAGGGAAGATGCTTTCTTGATACTCTTCCCAGCCACATTGGAAGGACTAGCAGACAAGTGGTTTAGCCAGTTTGCTGAAAATCACTTTACCTCTTGGGATTTGATGAAGGATGCTTTTAGAAATCAATTCCAGCAGGGGAACACAGCAGAGATTATCATAGAAGAGCTAGAGAACTTGAGATTGGGTCCAGGAGAAAAATTCCCAGAATTTGTGACCAGAGCCAAAGCACTAATGGCTAAACTACCAGATCCACCCCATGATTTTTTTGTCAAGAAATGGTTAGCCAAGCCCCTACCAGTAGCCACTCAATGCAAAATAAAGGAATTAGTATTACCTACAGCCTCCATAGAGGAGTTCATCACCACGGCTACAAGACTGGAGCAAATAAGGCACCAATATGGGACAACTTCTTCACCACCAACATATGGTACAGAGATGGAGGATCCAGTGACCCAGCTGAGGAGGGAGTTGGAGGGCTTAAAGAGAAATAAGCCCTACAAAGAGGAGGAGACTGCTGTGGCTCAATTGAGAAGGGAGATTGAAGCACTCAAGCTTCAAAAGGAAGAGGAGGCCCAAGCAGAAGAATTAGCTCAGCTGCGACAGGAGTTGCAGGAGCTCAAAGGAGGGGGCATCAAGAGTGGTCTTTGGTGTTCCATGTGCAGCAAACAAGGGCATATAGTAAGTGAGTGTCCTCTGCTAAGTGTAACTTGTCAATTATGCAGGAAGGTTGGCCATGAGGCCCATGAATGCCAATCAAGGGGAATACCTGCAACGACATACTGGACACAAGGAGGACCCCCAACAACCACAAATGTGATGGCTGCTGCACAAAATCAAGGTAACAACTATAATCCTAGACAAAGGAATAATTTTGGAAATGGGCCTAGGAGGCCAATCATCTGTTTTAGGTGTGGAGAATGCGGGCACTACCAAAGTAGGTGCACCCTACCAGAGAATGCACCTCCTTGCAGGAACTGCCCTGAGGCCAGAGACCATTATACATATGGTTGCCCCAAGACTCAAGCCTCTTCATCAGGGCCCCATATCCAAATGATTTCTGTGCACAAAGAAAAAGTGTGTGATCTAGGTAATGAGCCATCACCATCTACCAGGGTGGTGCAATTGGAAGAAATAGAATCTTTTACTGTGCAGACAAGAAGCAAGGGGAAGGCTCCAGTGGACATGGGTCAAGAATCATTGATTAATGGATTAAACAGAGACAAAGGTGTGTCCGAAGACCTAGCCACCACAAGTGTAGACACAAGGCAAAAGAAAAATTGCACAGGTACCAGTGATGCCATTGGACATGCATTCAGCAGGGCTCATGAGGAGTTGGATAAGTCAAATGGAGCCCAAGCTCTTAAGGAATCAGAAGCCTCCAGACTGCTCAAGTCCATGAAAAAGGAGGTTAGTATTTTTGATTTAATAAAGATGGATAGGAAGTTCAGGTCAGAACTCTTGCAGATAATTGATGAAGCTTCCACTACAAGTTTGGTGGCAAAGACTGATGTTGTACATGAAGGAAAAATTGTAAGGGAAGCACCCCTTACAGATTATAAAAGTCCTCGGCTGACAGTATCTATCATGGGTCATGAATTTAAAGGAGTTATTGTGGATGGTGGTTCTGGCATTAACTTGATGCCTGAACATACAATGAAAAAAATTGGACTCCACCCTTCAAGACCTGCAAATTTCACGGTTACTTTGGCAGATCAGAGCAAAGTAAGGCCCTTAGGGGTAATCCCAAAAGTTCCACTTGAAGTACAAGGTAATCTATTTATCCTGGATTTTGTGGTTTTAAGATTGCCCGAGGTTGAAGGAGGATTTCCTCTCTTAATTGGAAGACCTTGGCTGAGGCATGCCAGCGTCATTCATGATTGGGGTAAGGACACCATGTGGGTACAAAAGAAAGGGCAGGAGCTGACACAAATTCATTTAGAAGAAGGCCCAGACAATCAAGGAAACACTAGTATGATGCAAACAGTGAGCATTTGCATGGAAACAGAAGCGGAGGATCAACCCCAAATAGATTTTGAGGAAGAAGAGGATATTTTAAGTTGGCTCCAAGCAGGCGACTCTTCCTCTTGTTTTGGAGTTTTCATTAATAATTGTTGTACAATTGAAGGTTATGATGAAGATAAGGAAAAAGTCCAGGTTGATGGATTGGGAGAGCCCATTACAAACCATAGAAGGGGCAGGAAGACAACCCTCAAATGCATTTTTGAGGAGATTATGACTACTACAGAAAATGAAGTTAATAAAGCTAAAGGCAAGGTAAAAGATTCTAGTGAAGAGTGTTCTTTTCCAATTCAAGAAATACCTGCAGGATGGATGCAGGATAAGGAAGAACATATTGAAATCCAAAACACCCCTGCTTATGAAGCAATGCAAGAAAAGCTAGAAGACAAAGACAAGGAAGGAGAGGAGAAGGAAGATACTCTGGTAGAGCGCAATCCTGTCCAAGAAATACAATTAGGCAATCAAGACAATGATCGGCCAGTTTTGGTGGCCACTTGGTTGTGGAGCCACCCAGGGCTCCTGGAAAAGGTAAAATCATTCTTGACCCAATATATGGATGTTTTTGCTTGGCATTATAAAGACTTAGAAGGAGTGCCTGCAACTTATGGAGAGCACAGAATCCCTCTGGTTGATGGAGCCAAACCTATAAGAGGGAAGAGTTATAGACTTAACCCAAAATATGCTGAAGCTGTCTATGTGGAAATCCAAAAGATGGAGGATGCAGGAATCATCATTCCTGTGGAACACTCAGAGTGGCTCTCTCCTATGGTTATAGTCCCAAAGAAGAATACTAATAAAATCAGAATTTGTGTTGACTTTAGAGCACTCAATAAGGTGACCATTCCAGATGGTTTCCCAATGCCTTTTGCAGAACAGGTCATTGAGGAAGTGGCTGGGCATGCATTATATAGCTTTATGGATGGATTCAGTGGCTATAATCAAATATCAATACACCCAGAGGATAGAGAAAAGACTGCTTTTATCACACCTTGGGGAACATATGTGTATGTAAAAATGCCATTTGGGCTCAGAAATGCTCCAGCCACCTTTAACAGAACGGTCAATCTCATTTTTGGCCCCCTATTGCTGGAATCACTTAGAATCTTCATGGATGACTTCTCTTCGTTTTCAGGATCTCACAAAGAAACTCCTCTAGATTGTTTGGACCACCACTTGAGGCAGCTGCAGAATGTTTTCAAAAGATGCAGGGAGACTAAGTTAAAGCTCAATCCAAATAAATGTCATTTTCTTGTGACAGAAGGAACTCTCTTAGGACATGTGGTGTCAGCTAAAGGTATGGGCCCGGATCCTGACAAAATCATTTCTATCTTAAAGTTGCCTAAACCTAAATCCCCTAAAGAGATCCAGAGTTTTTTGGGGCATACTGGATACCATAGAAGGTTTATTAAAATGTATGCAGAGATAGCTAGACCTCTGGCTAGACTTACAGGTAAGGAAGTACCTTTTAAATGGGAAGAAGAGGAAGAAAAAGCATATCAGACATTGCGGTCCAGGTTAGTGTCTGCTCCTATTTTGATCACACCTGAATGGTCAAGAATCTTTCATATACATGTAGATGCCAGTGCCTATGCAGTGGGGGCAATTTTGACACAACCTAGTGAAGAATTTAAGATGGACAGACCAATTCAGTATGCTAGTAGAATTTTGACTAAGGCTGAAAGGAATTACAGCACCACGGAAAGGGAAGCCTTAGCAATGGTTTTTGCTGTCCAAAAAATTCGTCATTACTTGTTGGGAGTAAAATTTGTTATTATAACAGATCACCAACCTCTCAAGTACTTGCTCAACAAACCACAAGCCACTGGTAGAATATGGAGGTGGTTATTGTTATTCCAAGAGTTCGATTTTTCTGTGGTCCACAGACCAGGTAAAGAGAATGTTATGGCGGATCACCTTTCCAGAATCAACATTATGGAACAAGTTAGTGGAATCAATGATGATTTTCCAGATGCTCATCTGTTTGTTGTCCAGGCTCAAGGTTGGTATTATGATATCAAGAATTTCATTAAAACAGGGATGTATCCAGAAAAGGCTAGTGCTGTGCAAAGGAAGAGATTGCTACTCAAGAGCAGACCATATACCTTCCTTGAAGATAAACTCTACAGACAGGGCAAGGATGACAGGATGAGGAAATGCTTAGAGGAAGATGAAGTGAGGGAAATACTGCAATTTGCACATGAAGGAACAGGTGGTGGGCACCTTCCAGGGCATATCATGAGCCAGAGAATACTAGATGCTGGTCTATGGTGGCCTACACTCTTTAAGGATGCAGATGATTGGAGAAAAACATGTGATGTGTGTCAGAGGTGTGGACCTAAGCCAACCAAGCAGAGGCATAACCCCTTAGTTGTTTCCAATTCCTGGCAACCATTTGAGAAGTGGGGGCTGGATTTCGTAGGGCCCATCTACCCTCCGGCGATTCCAAAAAGAGAGAAATATCTCTTAATAGCTACAGATTATGCGACCAAATGGGCTGAAGCTATTGCTTCCCCCAACTGCACTGCTCAATCTGTTGCTGATTTTATCTACACTAGCATAATTTGCAGGTTTGGATGTCCACTTGAAATTTGTACAGATCAAGGTACACATTTTGTCAATAAGGTCCTGCAGGAAATTTTCACCAGGTATAAAATTCTACATAGGACCTCTTGTGCTTATTACCCAAGAGCCAATGGATAGGCTGAATCGACAAATAAGGTTTTAATCTCAATGTTAACAAAAGAGTGTCTGTTACAGCCCACTTCATGGGGCATTGCTTATCAAGGTACACTATGGGCATACAGGTTAGCATACAAAGAGGCCACCGGATATTCTCCTTTCCAACTGGTTTATGGCATATTGCCCATTGAGCCCTTTGAATTTTTACATGGCTCACCTAAGATAGCATTCATGCAGGGCAAAAAAGACTGTGATGTCTCTCAGCGAATAGGGGCACTACATAAAGTGGAGGAGATTCGTCTCCTAGCAACAAAACAATTGATCGAGACTCAGATGAAGAGGAAAGAGGCACATGATCGACACCTGTGGAACAACAACATTGAAGCAGGCATGTTGGTTCTTCTCCATAGACCTAACCTTCATACACAACTGAGAGGAAAATGGCTTCCAAATTGGGAAGGACCTTATAGAGTCAAAACAATGCTAAACTTGGGTGCTGTGGAGTTAGAGACGCTGAAAGGAGAGGCCTTGCCACTGGTCAACATTTCAAGGCTGAAGGCCTATCATCAACACACTTAAAGACGTATGGATCACCTGGAACTGCCAAATATGTCCAGGTTGTACATAACTTTCTCATCATATTTTGCTCAGTTTTAGTAGTTTTCCTTATCAATTTCATCTTTGTTATTGGTGTTTTTAGAAAACCTAGAAGATATTTCAAAACCACTACCAAGCAAGCTCTTTTTTGGAAATTTTCTAGCAATTTTAGCATTTTTCTAGCAATTTTTATCCCTTTCCGATGTCTTTTTATTGCCCAATTTGAGGAATAAATGGAGGGTCTCTATGGTTTGATGAAGGATTTTAGGCTCAACATGTAGAAAATTTCATCAGAATTTTTTCAGAATTTTTTTAGAATTTTTTGGCCAATTTTTGGCATTTTTTCAGATTTTTCCTTGATTTTTCTCTAAATTGGGCTATTTATTATTAAAAATAATTTAAAAAAAAAAAAAAAAAAAAAAAAAGAGCCCCCTAGGGAATTTGCGGGTTCCCAAAAAAAAAAAAAAAAAAAAAAATCCCCCCAGCCCCCCCCCTTCCCCCCCCCCCCCCTTTTTTCCCCCCCCCCCTTTCCCCCCCCCCCCCCTCCTCCCCCCCTCCCCCCCCCCTCCCCCCCCCCCCCCCCTCCCCCCTCCCCCCCCCCCCCCTCCTCCCTCCCCCCCCCTTCCCCCCCCCCCTCCCCCCCCCCTCCCCCCTCCCCCCCCCCTCCCCCCCCCCCCCCCCGCCCCCCGTTCTGACAGCCCCCCCCCCCCCCTATTTTCTTTTTTATTATTTTTTTTTATTTTATTTTATTTTATTTTTTTATTATTTTTTTATTTTTTATTTATTTTATTTTATTTTATTTTCTTCTTTATTTTATTTTCTGTCTGAGCGTTGAAAACGAAAAAAAAAAATATATATATATATATATATAAAAAGAGCGATCATTTTTATTTTTATTTTATTTTACTTTTTTTTTTTTTTTCATGGCTCAAAGCTATTGGCTGTGGATTGTGCCTCGGTTGGCCGTTTTTTACAAAAATGGAGTCATTTTCATGTTTTTTGGCACCTATGAACTCAGTTTTTGAATTTCTTTTTAAAAATTCCCACTTTTTGTATGACTTTTGGTCTGAAACCACATGTTTTGAACACCTTTATCACATGTTTTTATTTCACAACATTGTCCAAATGATCTATTCTCACCTTGTCTTACCTTATGTTTAATAATCTCCCATATGTACACTCTGTAGCCCTCCGGTTTGTTCACTTTAGCCTCCTCCCGACCCCTGATTCCTACTCCCCATCCCTCCCTTTACCAATATGCCCAGCCACATCCTTTCCCCTCCCTACCCCATCCATATTCGCACCCTCAGCCCTCCCTTCCCCTTCCTTTCTCCCCTCCCATTGCCCCCCCTTTTTGCTTTTCCATTCCAAAATCCCACTTTTGGTTCTTCTCTGGGGCTTGTTCTCTCCTGTTTTGGTGGAATTGGTTGCTGCTCAGATGTCCTATTCAAGTTTTTGCGGCTATATCTTCATCGTGATCAAAGTTTAGCTATAGCTCTCCGGGACGGAGAGCACATTAGGTGGTGGGCAACTGTTGAGCCCATAAAAGTCATGTTGGTCCAAGTCAACTGCAGTCAAAGTCAACAGGTCAAAGTCAACAGGTCAAAGTCAACAAGGTCAAGGTCAAAGTCAACAGGTGCAAAGTCAAAGTGCGTAAGTGCAGGTGTCAAAGTGCACAGGTAGTGCACAATGAATTGTCCACAAAGGGTAAATTGGAGAAAATAGGTTGCAGGTTGCAGAGGTACTTTCTCTAATTTCCCTAAGGTTCAAAGTGTGTTTTAAAGTGTTTTGGAAGGTTCAGGTGAACCCCCCTTATGTGCAAAAGTGAAGAATTAAAAGGAAATGTGAAGGCATGTGAAGCGGCAAAGTGTACGCACAGGTGAAAGTATGGCCCCCCATTAAAATTTTGGTTTTAGACTAAAGTCACTACAGGACAAAACAGTGAGTAGTTGGCTGCCACTTGTGAGAGCAATCTTGGGACATCAAAGTGAGCACCAAGATTCACTTGCAGTTAGGAGCGTACGTGATCGACACACTCAAATCAAGGCAAGAGCCATTCTTGGACCAAGGTTAGAGTAAGCAAGAGAGCATAGGCTAAGTGGAGCAAGAGAGAGAAGTGCAAGAGTCACCAGAGTACGTCGCACAGAAGTGGAAGTGCAAGGTGCATAGAGAGTGACCAAGGATTCTGGTGCAGAGAAGTGCTAAGCTATAGTTCCCCCAAGTATCTCAAGGTCCTTTGGCAGTGCACGCTTGCCGACAGCAGGTATTCACTCCTCCCCCTTTGTGGAAGCTTGGTGCAAGGTGTGCACAAGGAGAAGCTTGAAGCAGGTGGAGGTCTGTTGCAGAGGAGGTCGGCAGCAAGAGGACATTGGGATATTGGATATTTTGTAATTGGGCACTCTGTGGGATTGTGCACAGAGGTATTGGTGTATCTTGTATTTCAAACATTGTACTTTTCTTACCGTAATCAAACGGCAGAAACTTCCAAGGTGTATTTTCTCTTTTGGTCTTTTCATTTTCTCCTACAAACCCTCAAACTCCTTCTTGTCAAAGAATCCCCCAACAGACACACACCTCAAGCTCCAAAGTATACAAGGAAATAAAGATTGGGGAAGACACACAAGTGATCAAGATGAATAAGCAAAGCCATAGTAGATGAAGGCTTCAAGTATAGATCGAGGAGCTTTATAGAAGATCAGATAGCAGTGAAAATGTTCCTTCCTTGATTACTTCAAGAATACATACAACATAAATGCTATATCATCCTAACCCAAAAGTGGCATGTCAAGCAAACTTGAATGAAGCTCTGTTAGAGACGATATATGCCAAGAAGGGGAGAGTGTTGCAGTGGAGAATAAGGCAAACAAAAGATAGAGCTATGACACAGGATGGTGCAAAGAAGGGCCCCAAAAGTTTCATTTCCATATATCCTTATATTGCAAGGACACTTAAGCATACTTAAAGCCTTGTAACTATGCTTTTAGAAGCATCCTCAAGTTTTATGCTCCCAAAAATGTAAACTAGCAAACTAACTCCTAGGAATATGAGTCATATTTGAATGCCCATCAAAATGTGAAAGGACACATTCATGGAACATGTATATAACTCATTTCTTACCCTTTTGTAAGGATTTTTGACATTTGAATAGACAAGATAATTGGATGAAGAGAAATCTTGTAACTTCAACTTCTTGGCCTATTTTGTCCTTCCTTGTGTGTTTGTGTGGAGGCCTGAGATGTGTGCTAAGAAGTATTCTCTACACCTTGCCCACCATTTTTCATTGTTCAATTGTGTATGTGTATGTGCATGTGTGTGAAGTGTAGGGAGTTTTAGAGTGTGAGTAGAAAATTCCCTACACTTGGTTTTTGGGCCATAACTTTGTATAGGAAACTCATAATTCTTCCAAGAAACTTTTCACTAGATGTGTCTCATTGAGATCTTTGAAATAAATTGACTATATTTGGACATAGGAGCTGAGAGAAAGCTTATTTTTGTGTCTACTTATGTTACAAGTGTCGTGGTCCATGTCTAAATACTCCTAGTACATGTTTACTTGACCATTGGATACAATAGCCACTATGAAAAATGTGCATGCTTCTATGCACTTGGTCGAGTCAATTCTCAATTGGATAATTTGATATGTTTAGTCAAGCCATTACTTGAGTGGGCTCATAGGACGTGTGGTTGCATGCTAGGATCATTGGTCATGAGTCTACATGATTACACACCATACCCTAGTGAAAATCAAGAGATCAAATGCTAAAATGAATATGAGTCACCATCCTACTATAAAGCAAGAGGGTAAAGCATATGTGGATAAGAAAGGTTCCATATATGTCTTTCAAAAACATCTTGATAAATTAGATGAGTTTGGGAATGAATTCCTAAATGAACCTACAGTAACCTCTAGTGCTGGTCCGAGTGGATTCACATGCATCCATCGAGAGTCACTAGGGATTGATGAAGAGGAACATATCTATGTGGGAAGGACTTTGTTCTTCACCAATCTCTTGTTGGATTCACATCTTACTGAGGTATATTAAGGTATATTACTCCATTGAACTAAGGGGGATTTTTCGAGCCTTCCTCCTATGGGTTGGGTGGGTGCATCCTTCCTTAAGGTTTTGAACTTCGGTGATCCAAGGTTTTGACCATGGCAATCTAAGAGGATCCAATGAAGAAATATTTTTAAATCTTATTCTAGGATCTTTATGACAAATACATGTACAAAGGGTAACCTATCTTTGTGGATGGTGTGCTAGTTTTGAGAAAATCACTCCTAGGTTCCCCAACCACCAAATAGGAGTTCCTCAAGACAATGAGGATCCAAGATTCAATCAAATATGGAATCATATTCCTCACCCGCACGTGCATAAGGTAGGAAGATCAAATATGCATAGGCAATGCCCTCCAGAGCTTCAAATACCTATCATAACATAATCACATCACAAAATTCAAGAAAATTCTCCATGAAGGCTTTGTGCTTACTCCCCAATGATCCATTATGGCATGGCTTCAACCCTTATGGATCGAGAACTTTGAAAACTTGGATACTAGATTCATTGATGGATTTATCGAATAATTTTCGAAGTGAGGAGTTAGACATGAAACCTCTTCATTAATCCATAGCTTCAAACAATCAAACCTCTATTCTATTAGATGAGGCCAAAAGAGGATCCAAGTGGTATCACATAGTCCATCAGGAAGTGAAAGTGATCAACCAAAATCTGTTCAGGTGATTACTAGGACAATCCTAAAGCCAAAGAAGAAGAGAAACATGGAGATCCCTATTTAGATAAGGATTTATCTAGTTTGGACACTCCAAGTCCAAACGTCATGCAAGTACCAAGACAAAGAAAAGGATAAATTCAAGGTAAGAACCACTAAGGATCAAGTGTCAAAAGCAAGTCCATCAAGAGTTGAGAAGAAGAAGTCATCTTGGAAAGAAAACAGAGATAAATGCATAAATTCACTTAAAAATAAGCTTGATGAAATGATGAATTCATTATCACAATATACCTCAAAACTTCAAAACTTTATGATAGATAATAAGATCTTCGGGCTAGATCCGAGGAGCTCCAAAAAGCAAGCCTTCAATAGAAAAGATAAAGCCTACAACAAGAACACCAATATGGTGGATCGATATCGATAACCCTAATGCTTGAAGACCTACAAATGCTCTTGAAAGCTTATCAAGCTAGGATAGTTGCAAGACCATCTATTGAGCCTCACAACAAATGCTATCCAAGAGTTGATTTAGATCAGGGAATGTTAGACATGTGCACAAGGATGAATAAGGTAGCTTATTAGTTGTTAGAGAAGGTATGAAACCCTCTCTCTAAGAAAAACTCAAATTGCTTCTAAATGCCAAGGAATGATGACTTGTCATAGATAGAGAGGAGTATTTGAGAAGAACCAGAATTAAAAAGGATAGAAAAAGAAATGAATAACTTAGAGAGTGACTATTTGAAGAGAAAGTTCTTTTGTGTCTTCCTTCTAGTAGCTCAAGTACCATGGAAAAATTGCAAGCAGAGAATACCTCTCTCAAAGCACAACTAAAAGCACAAAAAGCTAAATAAAACCAACTAAGGGCACTACAAAATCAAGAGTAACCCATGGCACAAGACAATGCACAATATTTTCCCATACTGTAGGAAGATCAAGATAACTCATCGGTACAAAGGATACTAGAAGTACTTGTTGAGAATCTAAAGGTGAAGAGCAACATCAAGGGTCCACAACATACTCCTAGGCATGGGATTATGATCCTTCAGTTCATGAGAATGCAGAGATAATAGTGAATGAGAACCCACACAAATAATACATATATTTGATGTATGGGCTATAGAACGACTTTGAGAAAAAGTTCTTATATCCAATTTTGATGAAGAGAATGGGAAA
>CM035409.1:31904557-32025526 GCA_020310875.1 Ceratopteris richardii | reverse complement strand
CCCCCCCCCCCCCCCCCCCCCCCCCCCCCCCCCCCCCCCCCCCCCCCCCCCCCCCCCCCCCCCCCCCCCCCCCCCCCCCCCCCCCCCCCCCCCCCCCCCCCCCCCCCCCCCCCCCCCCCCCCCCCCCCCCCCCCCCCCCCCCCCCCCCCCCCCCCCCCCCCCCCCCCCCCAACCCAAAAAAAAAAAAAGAAAAAAACAACACACACACACATGAGGAGAAAGAACCTCTCTTGGTTGGCTTAGGTACGAGCATGAAGTATTTAATCTTTAAATAGGTTCCACAAATAATGAGAAGCTAGTTGGAAAATAGGAGTAAGGTCGTCATTGGTACACCTAAATGTCCAATCAGAGAACTGGTGTTGGTTTAATAATACATTGTAAATAAGAAGATAGCAATAACGTTTGTGTGCGCACCTTTGGGACTTTTATTGCCTGATTATATGCAAATCACAAAATTATTTAGAAGCATACAGCAACATTAACCAGCGGCATGAAAGTCAGACTCAGAACTGTTACTTTTTTTGTTATCCAAAGGTATGCTATCCAAGTGCAAGTTACCATGACACACAGCTGATAATAACAGTTATACCTCATTATGTGTAGCATCTAGAGTTTTTCCTCGGAAATTAGTATATGCCATATTGACAAAGCTTTTAGCAGATTTTTACAATTGGAATCGTGTGAAAGTGAGATATTGTGATGGCGGATCTTTTAGTGGAGATATTGATTCTCCTTTGGAAGTTAAGCTTGATAAAGTGAACCAGGTATTCTTGAGTAGTCTTTTCTTTTCTTTTAATGAGTTGTGTTCATTATGTCTCCAAGCTTAAAAGCTAGCACTTGTTTTCTTCTGTTTTGTACATTTCCAGTCAAAGTTGATTTATTTTCGGGGAAGAAGGATATGGCAAGCAGTTATGGATGATCTTCTGTCTTTGGGACTTAAACATGCGAAGAAAGTATGCTGTTTTTTCAATACTTTTTTTGCTGCAAGCATCACATACCATGAAGAACTTGACCGATAGTCAAGGAAACACCAGAGACATTGTGATTATGAACGACTTCTTTTGCTACTCTGGTCATTATGCAAGCCTACTCACCCAATGAGCAAGAAGGAAATCATATAGGACTCACTCAAAGTTCATTTAAACCCAGGGCTGTCCTCTTTTCAAAGATTTGGAAAGTTGATGGCAGTAACTATGCAAGCATGGGATGGGGCATGCTTGGCTAATACTTTGTAAAGAGGATGCTCACTCTTGCATAATATTGCTGTTTGCATTTGATGCATGGGATAAAGCTAACTCTTCTTTCAATTTATGAAAAAAATAATAAATAATGTTATGTCCTTTTCTCGTTGATGGGCAAGGTTATCCTCACAGGCCCTTCTATCTGGATGCTCTGCTGGAGCCTTGGCATCTATGATACATTGTGATGATTTCCGGAAGCAACTTCCAGATAATGCAGTTGTGAAGTGTATCAGCGATGCAGGCTTCTTTGTTGATGTGTATGTAATTTGCTCTCTCTGTTTACCATTAAATGTCTAGCAAGCTTTGGGAATTTAATTTAATGCTAGTAGATTATTGTCATCGCTATTGTTTTTCTAATTTTGCATGTCAATCATGATACAGAAGGGATGTGATGAACAAGGCAACCATCCAATCATTCTATAGAGACGTGGTATCCCTGCATGTGAGTGCCTCGTTGGAAACTGAGTTGCTTAAAAGTGCTAGATAATTGAAGAACTGACTTTCCATCTAATTTACAGGGAATGGCTCCCCAGCTCTCTGCGTCCTGTACGAGAGGTGATAAGGTCAATAAGAATTTTCTTTAATAATTTCTGTTCTGTGTTACTTTCAAAATCTTTTCTCACAAATCCAACATACCATGTACTTTTATGATGGAGATTCTTCTGAAACGTGGAAGTAGTATTTACATTGTTCACCATTATTTCAATAGGGAAACTGTGAAAGGATGGTGTTTGCCTTTGAGTTTTGACATACTTTTCACTTCTCTGTCTGCATCCTTATACATTTTTTCTGCACTGCAGTGCATATTCCCTCAATATCTTGTGCGAGGGATCAAGACTCCACTATTTGTTCTGAATGCAGCTTATGATACATGGCAGGTGAGTCACAAATGTAATGAGTTTCACTGTATGATCTTGTCATTTAATGTGTTTAGAAATGCTATGGAAGTTACAAATTCTGTATTTACTAAAAAGATTCCTCATCTGTCAATGAGAATCAGTTTTGAAGGACTCTTTGTAATTTTCAAGTAAATTTGCTTTTTGAACAGGTGTGCAGAACCTTTGTTGTTATAAGCATCTTTAATCACGAGTATTAGACATTTCAGTTTTCTGCTTAAAATGAAAGTGTTTGGATCTAAGCAGGGCAAACATATAATTCTTAGATAATCCAAGACACCACAGACGATCATTGTTTAATATCATCTGGGCTTTGTCCCCAATGTACAATTATTGAATTATATCATGGCTAATAGTTCTTCCATACGTGACACTAGGGGCATACAATATGTCAGCATGAAAAAGCAATGCAAAAGTTCTTGAGCTTCATACATGCATGATGATCATAGGCCAGAAACCAATATGTGATTTATTCTTATTGTATGCAGATCAAACGGAATTCGCACAAAAAATAATGCAATAAATACAACTTTGAAATTCAAATGAATAACAACTTGAACAATGAATATTGAGGTGGGTCAAGTTTTTAAGAGCCAAATAAGCTGAAACCGGATGATTGTTTAATAAAATCATGCAATAGTAGACATGCGATTCAATCTTCAAAGTGACACTATAGAGTAAATCCGAGTTGATGAGAAAATAGATGACAAATAGTAGTAATCGCTTTGAGGAAGTATCTACCTATAGGTTAGTGCTGCAACATGATGCATTGTGAATAGTGTGCAATGTTCGCAATCCACCATCGCAACATAACTACACATTGTGAACAGAAAATTGACAACCGAATTAAAAATTTTCCATGGATCAAAATTGTCTTAGGGACAAAAGATCTTATTGTGCAATTTTTGCACACGATCATCCAAAGGTTTGGGCTTCAAAGTAGAAAGTCTCATCTTGCAAAGCTGCATACACTACCCTGATACCGTGTTTGTGGGCTCTAAAGGAAGCAACTAAAATGAATAGACCTAAGAACATAGTATAGAACATAGTATAGGGTGGAGTGGATGAAGGATCGATACGTGAGTGTAGGATGAAGTAACCTCTAGAAAATGACATGCCAAGGTGTGGATAGTCGTCTCGGCTGCATCTGCTCCCCATGAAGTAATCATATTCTCAATATCTCATGCTGGTAGAGAGAGAGTCTCCTATCCCCAAGGACATGCATCCGTCTTCTAGCTCTTTGAGTCTCTGCCTCCTCGAGAGTGAGCCCTCGACCATTGGGGATCGGTGATGGCTGGATCCTATGAAAGAAATCAGTAATCGCCTGTTCGACACCCTCACCACCAACTGTGTAGGATGTATCAGAGTTGTGCGTCTATGGTATGCAACAATGAGAAATTGTCCAAAACGACACTCATCCTCTCGCCCCATGCTCTGCTGTAAGGATCCCTTTATCTTGTTTTGGGGGGAGAGAGAGAGAGAGAGAGAGAGAGAGAGAGAGAGAGAGAGAGAGAGAGAGAGAGAGAGAGAGAGAGAGAGAGAGAGAGAGAGAGAGAGAGAGAGAGAGAGAGAGAGAGAGAGAAAGAAAGAAAGAAAGATATATTAACGTCCACGGGAGGCCGAAGTCGACCTATGGGACCGATCAGGTACATCAAAACATTACATTCCACTTGGGGGGAGGCCCTCAAGGGGCTATAATAAAAGGCAAAAATAAAAATAAAAATAAAAGGGGGGGGGATGTGGCTTCCAAAGCACTCTTATGACTCATAAGAGTTTCAAAATTACATCAATGTATATTACAAATGAGGGAGATAGCTGTTTCTTCCTATGTGGTATGGGTATGGAAATCTCTGATAATAGCTTGACCGCCTCTGTATACTGCCCACTTTCCATTCTTCCTGGCTTCTCTGACTTTAGTTAACTCTGCTGGTCGATTTTTAAGTTGGAGTGGGGTGAGTTCATCTGCTATCCATACTTTAGTACCTTGTAGTGACTTTGCTTGCTTCATGACAGCTATCTTATCTGACATGTCAAAATAGCTTACCCTTGCCTGAGTTCCTTTGGGTGTGATGAAGACCGGAGACCCTAGATTGATGAAGGGGACCACCTTGGTTAGTTGTGCTTCTAGTACTTCTGTTTCGAGGATGCAGTCATCTTTTAACTCGGGTGCGATGTCCTCCCTGTCCCATCCTAGGGGGAGGCCTCCAATCCTGATAACTTTCTTGTTGCTGTCCACCAATTCCTGTTCCTTTACCACAGACATTACTTCTTTTGAAAAATGTGTAGAGCTGGATAGTTTTACCTCGGATAATTGTGTTGCAAAGTCGACTTTATTGGTTGATTCATCTCTTGTTTGCTGGCTGTTTCCTTGTGTTTCATCAAGCTTTTGTTGCAATCTGGCTATTTGTTCATCTTTTTTACTAATTTCCTGTTTCATTGCTTCCATTTCTCCTTGGAGTTTCTTCACTTCTTGGAGTAAGTAAGACTCCCATGCTGTTGGTTTGTTGACTGGGGCTGGTATAGAAAGCGGCTGGTGCAAGAGGGCAGAGGCAAAGCTTTTCCTGCCTTCCATGTTGTTTCTGTAGACAGTGAGCGAGGAGAAGGGTGCTGGAAAGCTCAAGGAGAGGGTCCCCTCCCTCACCCTCCCCTCGAGATGGAGAGAGAGAGAGAGAGAGAGAGAGAGAGAGAGAGAGAGAGAGAGAGAGAGAGAGAGAGAGAGAGAGAGAGAGAGAGAGAGAGAGAGAGAGAGAGAGAGAGAGAGAGAGAGAGAGAGAGAGAGAGAGAGAGAGAGAGAGAGAGAGAGAGAGAGAGAGAGAGAGAGAGAGAGAGAGAGAGAGAGAGAGAGAGAGAGAGAGAAAGAAAGTGTTTTTACGTCTATTAGGAGGCCGAACTCGGCCTATGAGACAAATCAATGTACATGGGTGTATCTTTTGTCAATCGGAAAAGATAAAAGTACTGAAAAAAAGATGGTAAGGCTGATATAGATCTTTGTAGTATGCATGTAGAGATACCCATGAAAGTGGGAGGGGGGGGACGGTGAATGGAGTGCTATATCTATAGCCTATATGCAAAAGGGTAGTACAAGCATGATAATGCATCTGAACGACTAACTAGCTCCATCCTGTACTAGTGAGCGGGTGTAAGATGTGGTACATGGGTGGAGGTGGAGTCAAGGCCGCCCTGATGGCTGCAGCGGGATCTGCCATCATCCGGGATCGTCTCTCCTCCATGGCGCGATGGTCACGAGCCTGGATGTCTTCGATCTGGTGTCTGTGAAGTCTGAGGGCCCGATATCCTATAGCACGGGGTCGTCTCCTAGCTCGAGAGGTCTGAGCCTGCCGAAGAGTCACCCCTCTCGATGTGTGAGCTAAGGGGCGGAGGGCTGCTGCACGCCGTGCAATGAAGAAGTCAGTGAGCTGACTCTGTCTCCCTCGTGTCTGGGAAGCTGCAGTAGGCTGGAGGAGAGAATCTCTGTGACTCTGAATCTCTAGTAAGAATCGCCCGAGCTGTCGCTGATCTCTAGAGCCCATGATCTCTCGGAGGGTGGGCTGCCCTGTAAACAGAGTCTCGTATCTGCCTCTAATGTCATCATATGCGCTACATCTGCAAACAAAATGCTCCTCATCCTCCATCTCTACTCTGCATATCCTGCATAGCCGCTCCTCTCGGGGAATGTCTGTGGCTCTGCCTATCTCAATCTCTAGTCGGTGTGATGAGACCCTCAACTGGCCAATAGCCACCCTCGAGCTATGAGGCATGTAGGTATCCATGTAGCGTGGTCGCTGGATGAAACCATCCACTAGTATGTCCAAGAACTGGTCTCGATAGTGCGATAGTCTCGATCCCATGTGTGGTGTGTGCCATGTCTGACTAATGTAGAGCTTCCAAAGGTCCTGTCTGAGCACAAGATTCCTCTCCTGACGCGAGAGGTGGATGTGAGGTGAGTCTGGATCATACTGAAAAGGCGGCAATCTATCCATATCAAGTCCATGACTATCAAACCATGCTCTAACCTGAGTGTACCAAGCTCTCTCATATCCCGACTCTGATATCTGTATAGATGCCTCAAAAGCTCTGTGTGTGAGTCTTTCTGTAGGGAGCTCCCTCACCCTCTGAATAAAGGAGATAGTATGGAATAGTGCATCTACTACCATGGGTGGTGCAGCTAGCTCTGCCCTGATAATGTCATGTGGCACTGACTGTTTCCCACGAAATAGTCGCGAGATCATACGTACTTGTGGCCTCTCGATCGCACTCCACTGGGTAATTGTGAGGCCTGGTGCCCAAACTGTCGAAGCATACATCATAGCTGGTCTCACTAGTGTGTCAAATAGCCACCCCTTTGTGCGGGGCTCCTGGAAGTGTGCCTGGTGACATCTCCGCTCTAACATGGCTAAGGCTGCATATCCTCGTGTGAGTCTATCGGTGGCTGCCTGTCTCATGCTGAAGGGGCCAGGCAAGCTCGTGAATGTGACTCCGAGGTAGACATAGGAAGTGACCACCTCAATCTGTCCACTGCCAACTGTGAATGCTGCTCCATTCCTCACCATGGGGGAGGTGTGGAAGATCATGACCTTGGTCTTGCCAAGGTTTACTGTCAGGCCTCTCTGTGTGCAAAACTCATGGAGGGCATCTAGGTGGTGCTGTAATCCCTCGGGTGACTCTGAAATCAATACAATATCATCTGCATATAATAAAATGTGGACCTGTGTACCTCCAAGGTCTTCACCCTCCCCTCCAGCTCGGAGAATGTAGTCCTCAATCTCGTCGATGTAGAGCCCGAAGAGAGTGGGAGAGAGTGGGCAGCCTTGCTTAACACCCACTGTGCTAGCAATGGCCTCTGATAGTCCCCTCGGGCATCGAACCCTCCCAATCACCCGCTCATAGAGTGTGTAGATGGCCCAAATCATCTCTGATGGTATCCCCAAGCTATGGAGTCTCCGAAAAAGCTTCTCCCGTGGCACAGTATCGAAGGCTTTGCGGAAATCCACAAAGCAGCAATATAATCTCTTCTTCCGTATCTTTGCCCCATCAATGAGGCAACGCAGAATGAAGATGTGATCAATAGTGGAGAAAGCCCGTCGGAACCCTGCCTGACCACGTGCTCGTAGCCCTTCCATCTCTGCATAAGAGCTGAGCTCTATCTCGAGAACCGTCCCGTAAAGCTTGGCCATGGTGTGACCAATCATGATAGTCCTGTAGTTCCCTGGGTCCAAGGTATCCCCAGATTTGTGAATGGGTACAATGATGTTCTTCGTCCACTCCTCTGGGAAGCCCTCCCCTATAGCCCGATTGAAGACATGTGCAATCAATGGAGCTATAGTGAGGCCGGTATATATGAGGTGCTCACTCTGCAGTCCCGTGTGGTCAGTCGAACGCCCATGCTGTAGCCGCTCAATGGCCCTCTGGATCATCTTTGCTTTGAAGAAAGAGGAATGAGTAGGGCGTGGTCCAGGTGGTTGGGGGATGGGAGGCTGTCCAGGTATCTCATATAGTCTCTCAGCATACTCGTGCCAAATCTGTGGATCTCCAATAGGTGTGGTTGGTCGTGGCTCTCGTAGTGTGCGCCATGCAGCAGTGCAATCCCTGCTCATAAGTAAATGGTATAGCTCAAGCTCCTGTGCCTCCTCGAAGGCCCGTCTCTTTCGGCGTGTGAGGGTCTTCATATGTCTTCTAGCATCAATCTCTGTGATCTCTCCCAATGCTCTCTGAGCTCGTAGTCGACGGTGGAGACTCCTGCACTCATCATCATACCAAGGATTCTGCGGCATGGTCCCTGGGGGAGGTGTGTGACTAGAATGGGTGGTGTGTGGGAATGAACCGATGGCTGATGTTTGAAGGATGGATGCTATATGTGAGGTAAGTATAGGTAGTGGGGTTTCAGGATGAAGCAAAAGAAGGCTTTCCTCAACTCGGGCTGAGTATATGTGAGCAAGCTCGTGTGTGAAGTGGATGGTAGTGTGTGGGGGATGTGTCACGGGTGTGTGTGTGTGAATGTCCCCCTTGAGGGATAGTGCAAGATATGCGTGATCTTCTCCAATGGGTATAGGTGGGATGGTGAAGGAACTGAATAGGTGGGTGGCCTCCTTGGGTCCCATGATATAATCTACGATACTCCCTCCTCCATCTGTAACTGAGTGCGGTATGCATGTCAATCTCCCTGACATAGGCCACTGTCTCATCCCGTTATAAATAACGAGGCGATGCCTGGACCCGAGTCTGAGTAGGTGGGTACCGTAGAGTGTGCGTGTAGAATCAGCTGAAACTCGCGCCATAGATCCCTCCTCTAGAGTGGGTAGTATGACTGGATCCCCTGGGTCAAAAGCCTCGCACTGATCGCTACCCGTCCTGGCATTGAAGTCCCCCATGAGGAAGACTTCTCCTAGAGTAGAGTACTCAGTGATCTCCTCTGATAGACAAGTATAAGGTGAGCCCTCCTCCTGATCCATGACAGAGAATCGGGAGCCAGAGGGTGCAAAATAGCAGTGCAATATAGATGGTCCTCTCCTGTGAGAGGTGTAATCGGATCCAAAGGTATCTTGCCTGTGAGTCTCGTGCGACGATGTGTATCCTGCTCTGAAGTCCATCTCTGAAGAGTATCGCTACTCCCCCTATCCTCTGGTAGTGTGGTGGCGTGTACAATCTCTGTGTATAGACTCCCACTGGAAGCCATGCACCCGAGGTAGGCTCCTATCGGGGCTCTCATGTGTCTCTAACAAAATAATATCTCTATCTTTGCTCACCTCCTCAAGCCTCTCTGGATGTGTCCATAAATCGCCATTGCAGTTCCACCGCAAGATGTATCTCCTCAACTGTCTCACATGCCGCGAATCCCTATAGTACGGCTTTGCCATCAATGATGACCCTACCATCTCTGTATGAAGCCTTTCTCCCCTCCCTACGAGCCTCGTGTACTCTTGGCATGCATGCACGACGATGTGCTACTTGCATGGGTGTGAGATCATCATCTAGGTAAATAGGCGGGCCTTCAAGCCCCCTCAAAACCACTCTTTTGCGAATGAAGGTGGATCTCACTGTTTCAGAGGGGAACTGCAAAATGAGAGCTCTCTTTTTTGAAAGATCTTTTCTTGCTCTCCAACATTTGATGAATGGGAGTGCCTCCTCTTCCTTGTAACCAAGTTTCTTACATAGTGTCTTCCCATCCATCTCTGGGCTTGAGCCTTCGTTTTCTAATATACCTGTGACTCGTACATTCAGACGTCGAGCTCGTCGCATCCTCTCCTCCTCAATGGTGGTGTGTACAATGAGAGCTTCTTCTTTTGCCTCTTTTTTGATGTTTTTTTTCACTACTTCAACCCATCCTTCTTTGGTTGCTTCGAGTTTGGTGTCAATGCTTGCAGTCAAGGCTTGAGTTAGCTCCATTCTAAGTGCTTCTCTTGTGTGTTCTCTAAGTTCACCTTCTTCCGGGCCGATGGAGGCTATTGATGCTTTGAGGGCCTCGATTTGTAGAGAGAGAGAGAGAGAGAGAGAGAGAGAGAGAGAGAGAGAGAGAGAGAGAGAGAGAGAGAGAGAGAGAGAGAGAGAGAGAGAGAGAGAGAGAGAGAGAGAGAGAGAGAGAGAGAGAGAGAGAGAGAGAGAGAGAGAGAGAGAGAGAGGAAGGGGGGGGGGAGGGGGGGGGGAGGGGAGGGGAGGGGAAGGGAGGGGGAGGGAGAGAGGGAGGGGAAGGGGGAGGGAGAGGCCAAAGTTGGCATATGTGGCATTTGGGGGGGGGGGGGGGAGGGAGGGAGGGAGATTAGCCTCATCGAAAGGCCAAAGTTGGCATATGTGACATAATCTTTGCTCTTAGCCAATCTAGGCTGTGTCTAGGCTGAAGCAACTCATCTCATTTGTGATATGCAGCTATGAGAAAGCATGCAAGTCTACCTTGATCCTCACTCGTCATACACTGTTGTAATGAGCTCTCTAATTGGAATTGTCCCCTAAGGTTAGAATGCTCTAAGCATTGTACCACCCACACTCTCCATCTCCGTATGACATACTGGACACATGGGCTCCTCTCTAGGTGTAGAAGAGGCCACTGGGACCATTGTTCCCGTTCTCCTTCTACTCAAGGGCATAGTGCATTTAAATCGCGATTTTTTGCTCTAGAATAAAAACCTTTTAAATCGTTCTCGATTTAAACCTCTACCTACGATTTAAATACAAAAAGTTACGATTTTTATTTTTTTTGCCCAATTTTTATGAGGCTGAATTCACTCAAGGGAAGCTCAAGGATAGTCAAAGATGAGGTCAAAATTCCATCATAGTCTCTTCATAGTAAGCCTTCAAGCGACAAGCCGAAAAAGAATCTTACATTTTTTAGGGTTGAGAGAGAGAGAGAGAGAGAGAGAGAGAGAGAGAGAGAGAGAGAGAGAGAGAGAGAGAGAGAGAGAGAGAGAGAGAGAGAGAGAGAGAGAGAGAGAGAGAGAGAGAGAGAGAGAGAGAGAGAGAGAGAGAGAGAGAGAGAGAGAGAGAGAGAGAGAGAGAGAGAGAGAGAATGGGAGGGCGAAAATGGATATGCTAGAGTTGTAGGATGTGTGATATGTAGAATCAAAGGATAATTCCCTACCCTATGAACTCAACTTACCATTTGAAGGAAAAAAGAAGGCTTTATTCTCGTGGATCACATACCCAAGGAGTTTGAAACACTACTCAAAGCTTATCAGGCTACTGAGGTCCTACTGAAGCCTATAAGCAATCATCAAGTGTTGCTACCTATTGTACACAGAGAGAGAGAGAGAGAGAGAGAGAGAGAGAGAGAGAGAGAGAGAGAGAGAGAGAGAGAGAGAGAGAGAGAGAGAGAGAGAGAGAGAGAGAGAGAGAGAGAGAGAGAGAGAGAGAGAGAGAGAGAGAGAGAGAGAGAGTTGTACTGAGCTTCCATTTCTTAGCTTTAGTCTCTAGAGTCTAATAGTGTTGACTGTTGACTCTTGACACTTCACTCAAGCTATGTGTGTGTGTGTGTGTGTGTGTGTGTGTATATATATATATATATATATATATATATATATATATATATATATATATATATATATATATATATATATATATATATATATATATATATATATATATATATATATATATATAATCATGCAAATATGTAAATATATCTCTATTTGTTTGTAAAATGAAAATAAAAATCTCTTTGAGTGGATAAAAACCTCGATTTTTATTTCAAGTCTGAACGGCTTAAACGATTTAAACGATTAAATCTCGATTTAAATCTTACGATTTAAATCTCTAGGTCACACTATGCTCAAGGGGAGTTCTTCCTCATGGAAGTATACCCTATGACGTGTGTGTGCATGTATACTACTTGACAATAAAGACAAAGAGATGGAAAAGTTGCAAGTACACGGATGAGAAAAAGCCCAATTTTTGAAGAGTGAGAATGGTTGCAATAAGTAAAACATAATTCAAACGAACATTACAGTGACAAATGAACATTAGAGTGGGCTAGCAGCCCTTCCAAGGACTAGAACTTGACTATGCAAAATCAATAGTAAGAAGTATCCCAAATAACAAAGTACTCTTTGCAAGAGAAATGCACTAGCCAAGACTACTCAATGACGCTGTAATGCTAAGTGCCACACAACTGAGAAGCCAACACTATATAATCACCATAGAGTGGCCTCGATACACAATGGGCAAGTTTTAACAGAGTGCAGAGAGGAGCGAGAGAGAGTTTCAACTAGCAGAGAACAACAATCTGACTAGAATAGAGATCAGAAAGTAGATATATGACACAAGATGGTCTTCAGAGATAGGATAATAATATTCCCACTGTAGGATGATGATAGCCAAAATGAGTGCCAAGCCTTTTTTTATATAGACTCCAGAGGCCAGAAGCAGTGGCCATGTCGAATCCAAGCCTTAATTGTCACACATGCCAAACCGACAAGATTGGTGGAGTGGGCTAATTTTGGCACTGGTAGCCAACCACCTTTAGGTCCTCCAGTTAGATCTTCTGACACCGCGAGAGCCTTGCGATGGAATTCCCTTCATTAATTTATGCTTAAACCATTTACTGCGAAGTTAATAAAAATTTACTCCACACTGGAGAGATCATACTATCACCCAAGGTAGTTCTTCCAAAAATAGGTGGAGTAGGCACCTTGTTTTGACAATGTCCAAAAGAGGTAGTGGTGGCGCCCAATTTTGGTAACATGACACTCTTGGGCCACTTGAGGCCTATATTCCTTACCATTACATATCTTGACTTGCAATGAATGTACCACCTTTCAAAAGAATGGAATCTCCATATCTTGATGATTTCCCCCCTTAGATCCTTTAGTTCTAGTCATGCCCTTGATAGAAACATTACTCCATGGCCATATGATTATGCCTTTAATGCTTCCTATTCACTTTCCATTATAGGGTAAGCATACCATGAGAGGTGAGTAGCCTATGCAGATGAAGAAGAGCAAGGTGGTACGACTTTCCTCGAAATGCGTGGAGGTTACTTTAGAAGGATGTTTAATCAAGTTGCTTGAGCAAGGCTAAGTGGTAGTCTCCTTTTGAGAAGAAAATTGGGTCCCCCTCATTTGACAAGGAGTGGGAACCTCCCATTTGCCTTGATTAGAATGGGTGGTCGCCCATGTATGTGGTGAGGAGGGTGAGGCCAATTTGCCTTGACGAAATGGGTGGTCTCCCATGTATGTGGAGAGGAGGTAGAGGTCTCGCCCAACTTGATGTATAGAGGTCCCTCGGGTGGTCGCCCATGGCAAGCAATGAGGTAGTCACCTGTAATGGAGGGAGGTAGTTGCCCTAAAGGAGGGAGCAAGGAGAGTAGTCAATATGTTAGAGGTCTCGCCTTTCTCATGGGTGGATGGGCAGATGAGAGTTGGGTCGCCCAAAATGGCTTCTTGGGGTGAATGAACTCCGTAGGCACAATAGAATCCCCTTCTCAATACCAATCCTTCAAATAGAGTACCTATTGTGGTCTTTGATCTTGCTTATGTTCTTCTACCATTGTTATGAACCTTGGCCTTGATGCCGTGCTTGATACCTTTTTGCTCATGCCTTAGGTCTTGATGTCTTCCACCATGTGCCATTGCTCATGCTCTGTGCTCTGTTGTTGATTCTCACCTATCACGCCATACATACACACACAGACACATACACACATACACACACACATACACGTACACATACACACATACATCTGCATCTGCATATACATATACATATATACATATGCATGTATAGTATATACATATGCATACGTACATATACATATACATATGCATATGCATATGCATATGCATATGCATATGCATATACATATGCATATACATATACATCTACATGTACATCTACATGTACATATACATGTACATGTACATGCACATGTACATGTACATGTACATGTACATGCACATGTACATATACATGTACATGTACATGTACATATACATGTACATATACGCGCACGTGCACGTGCCCACGCCCACGCCCACGCCCACTGTTTGAGTGAAAGTCACTTTGAGTAATTTGAGTGAAAGTCACTTTTAAATAATTTTAAAAGTAATTTGTCATGTCTGCTTAATCTTGGGGGTGGACTCAGTATAATTTTATGAACTATTCAAGATGCTTCCATTGGTTTTGTGAGATATTCATATTCACTTTGACATCCAAGCAATACGGTTACTTGAATTTTTGAAGTTTGTAAAATGATTCTCAGTACTTTTTTTTTTTTGGAGAGTTTAGTTTTTCTTATTTCCAGGCATCTTTGATATACATAGCATAGATATGTAAAACATGTGAAAGTTTCTCTTAATGCTTTAGAGTATCCTGTTATATCTGGTTGGAGAGATCTTTGATTTCTTTTGTTGATTGTAATATATGATGCTTCCCTACAAATTGACCTTCGGAGTATTTGTGTGGTTTGATGATCCATCCCAAAGGTTATCAAGATGTTCCTCTGTCTTAAAGATGATGATGCTGATTCTGAGCAGGATCATCAGCATGCATAGTTTGCTTATGTCTATTGAATGATTGATGATATACAATATGAATGTTGTGAATTCTTGAACAGTTTAAGTGCAACTTCATTTTTTTCCGTTTCCGCTTATTATTAAATCTCAGGATCATCTTTTAATCCTCCATTATCCATAGGTTTTCTCGAAACTGATTCACTATGTACCTTTTTTTTTCATGCCAACAACTGCTCCATCTTTAGTTTTCAATGTGATGTCATGAAACCCTTCACTTTTACAAGTTTTTTTTTGGAAATTAAGCTATGGTCTGGAGATATCTGCTTGCTTAAATCATACACGTTGCATCTTTCGTTTCTTGTTTTATCTTAAAGCACTTTAAATAGGTAAAATAAGTTCATGAGAGATAACTGCTAGGTCTCAGTGTATAATTTGGATTGCTGTAAGCATCTTCTACAGCTAGAGTGTATTTATGAGAGTTCACTTCTAGATTGCAATACATCATGGATAACACTATTTTTCCTTACTGTGAGAGAAGGTTAATTTTTCAAGTTCTATGAATAGAGGACCGAGGTGCAAGAAACTCTGATGAATTCATGATTATAACTCTTTGCTGCAATATATTTGTGCAAATTCTATTTTTTGAGCAATTCATTTTTGTATTGTAGATCCAAAATATCCTTGTTCCAACCACTGAGCAGTCACACAGTTGGCAATTTTGCATTAACGACCCCGCCGAATGTTCAAAGGATCAGCTAGGGCTTTTGCAAGGTGTGAAGAGATCACATTGAATATAAGACCAGAACATTGATTTTTATGACAATCACCGCATGTAATTAAGATATGTAGAGAGAGAGAGAGAGAGAAAGAGAGAGAGAGAGAGGGAGGGAGGGGAGGGAGGGGAGGGGGGGCGGGGGAGGGGGGGGAGGGAGGGAGGGAGGGAGGGGGGGGAGAGAAGGGGGGGGGGAGGGAGGGAGGGAGGGCGGGAGGGAGGGAGGGAGGGAGGGAGGGAGGGGGGGGGGGGGGGAGGGAGGGAGGGAGGGAGGGAGGGAGGGGGGGGGGGGAGGGAGGGAGGGAGGAAGGGAGGGAGGGGGAGGGGAGGGAGGGGGAGGGAGGGGGGGGGGGGGGGGACAAAACCATGTACAAATTGTGGTCATCTATGTGTAGCAATGAAAAGAAAAATACTCACTTCAAAAAAGAACTATGTAGGCTGAAAACAACAAGATGATGTTGTACGTAGCAATGGTGGAGTAGTGGAGATAAAGTAGTGGTGCGTGGGGGGAGCGTGGCTTTGACTCCGCAGATAATGGCCACCTAATACATGGGAACCTATTTGGGGGGGTGAATGTGTATACCGTAACCTGTACAAATGGGTGGAAGAGGGCGGAGTATGTGGTACATCGGCAGTGGACTAAGTACTTCCTGCAGGAGGGAGACTCAAGTCATCCTCTGCTTCATCATGTGGTGATGGGCTATCTTGATGCAGGAGATGTCCTCCCGATGGAGTCGTGGTCGTCGGTACCCAACTTTACGTGGTCTATGTAGCCCTCTCTATGCCGTTGCCTGCCCGAGCGTGAGCCCTATGCCTATGGAAGGCTTGTCCGTCTGATGTGGCTCAAGTCGCCCAAAGAACTGAGTATTAGTCTACTGGGTGCCCGACTGTGTCGATGTGTTTGCTGTAGCATCTGCTCACGTCTCTCATATGGTGCTGTGATGAAGTGACCCATCCTCCGCTGGTCTCTTGTGGTCATGCACAACTGGAGTGACTCCTCAATCAAGAACTGTGTTCATGGGTCTGAGTATGCTGGGCATCTCGTAATCAAGTGCTCCTCACTCTCTATCTTTGTATGGCATACTCGACACCACCTCTCCTCTCGGGGGACTCCTCTGGCATGACCTCTCTCGATCTCAAGCTGATATGATGAAACTTGAAGCTGCCCAATGACGACATGAAGGTGGGGTGATAGGTATGTCTGCATGTAACATGGGGTCTCAATGAAGCCCTGATCTGAAATCTGTAGGAAATGCTCACGGTAGTAGAGCATTTTCGGTGGCAATGGATCTCTTGGGCTGATCCATGTCCTCTGTATGTATGTATGCCATATCTCCTGACGAATGATCCTATTCCTCTCCTGGTGGGAGAGCGAGTAGGTGGGGCCTTGAGAGTCATATCATAGTTGTGGTAGTCTGTCTATGTCAAGTCCATGGTGGGCCAGCCAATCTCGTGTTTGTGCATATCATGAGGAGGTGTCCCTAGCCAACGTCATGTTGCGTGATGTCTGGGAAGCTTTGTAAGTGATGCGCTCTCTATCCATGCCATGGATCCTTTGTAATAAGCATACTGTCTGGAAGAGTGCCTCTAGTAACATTGGTGGTGCAACAAGCTCTGCCTGTATGATATCGTGGGGTACGAGGGTTTGTTGCAGATGAGTCTTGCAATCATGAGAACCTGTGGTCTCTCCACCACTGTCCATACTTTTGCTGATAGCGGTGGTCCCCATATGGCTGCTCCATACATGAGTGCTTGGGTAACCAGGGTCTCGAAGAGCCACCCCTTTGTGCGGCGCCCCTAAAAATAGGCCTTGTGGCAATGTCTCTCCATCAAAGCTAATGCTGCATATCCTTGTGCGATGTGATCTCGGGCTGCTTGAGACATGGAGAAAGCCCCAGAGGCTGCTGTGAATGTCACGCCCAGGGACTGACTACCTCGATGGGTCTGCCTGCTGCTCTGAAAGTACTCTGTCCCCTCACTTGTGCTGATGTATGAAAGATCAGAACTTCGGTTTTAGCAAGGTTCACTGATAGCCCTCTGTATGTGGAGAAATCCTCTAAGCTGTGTATGTGATGTTGTAGACCCTCCGTAGACTTTGAAACCAAGACAATATCGTCATCATGTAAAAGAATGTGGACCGTGGTCCCTCGTACCATGCCATCTCCTCCCTGCTGCAGTATGAAGTCCACTATCTCGTCAATGTATAACCCAAAAATTGTGGGGGAGAGAGGGCATCCTTGCTTGACACCTATGGTGCTAGCAAGTGGATCTGATAGGTAGACTAGACATCTCACTCTACCTGATACTCTCTAATATAGGGCATAGATCCCCCATATCATCTCCTCTTGAGCCTCGATATCGAGTAGACGTTTGAAGAGCTTCTCCTTGGGAACTGAGTCTAAGGCTTTGCAGAAGTCTACAAAGTAGGAGTATAATCTTCTCTTTACTCACTCTTGTCTGGTCCATCATGCATCTCAAAGTGAAGATGTGGTCAATGGTAGAGTAATCTCGTCTTAATCCCGCTTGTCCCGGAGCCCTTATACCCTTCCTCTTGGAGAGAGTGCTTAACTCTCTCTCTAGTACCGCTCCATATAACTTGGCCAATGTGGGGCCAATCATGATCGTCCAATATGAGGCTGGATCCATAACATCACCTTACTTATGAATGGGCACAATGGTGTGCTCAATCCATGAGTCATAGAACCCTTCAACCAGTGCACGGTTGAAGAGGTGGGCAACGAGCAGTGCTAGAGTCGTGTGTTCATATATGAGATGTTCTGCCTATAAACCGAACTGGTCATGGGCCCTGCCATGTTGTAGATGAGCAATGGTGTGGTGAGATGTTCTGCGTGCAAACCTAACTGGTCATGGGCCTTGCCATGTTGTAGATGAGCAATGGCGTGGCTCACCATAGTGGGTGTGAAGAAATAAGAGGTAGTAGGGAGTGAGCTATGTGGCCTAGGAATAGGGGGTTGGTCTAGGATCTGGGACATGCTTTGTGCATAGCTATGCCAAGTACTTGGGTCTCGAATGAGTGTTTGTTGTCTCCTCTCTCTCATACGTCGCCTCACCACTGCACTGTCTTGGCTCATGAGCAAGTGGTAGATGTCCCAATATTGTCTCTCCTCCCATTCTCGCCGCTTGTGACAAGCAAGGCTTTGCATACGGCACTGGGCCTGTTTGTTTGTATGTAATATCCCCTCTATGCTCTTCCTTAGCTCTCGGCAATTTACATCATACCAACTGTCTGGGGCATGGATTAGGCATGGATTCTGTGCGTGGAGGGTGTGTATGTGTGCGATGTGGAAAGCTGTGTTGAGCTGAGTCATGTAGGATGGTGGTGATCTGTGACGCGAGTGTGTCCAAAGGTGACAATGGGTCAAGGAAGAGTAGGCGGGTGTGCAAGTAGTGTGCGTAAACATATGAGAGCTCGTGTGAAGTGTATCATGGTGTATGGCATAATGAGTGGTGCAAGAACTAATGGAATAGGAGATGAAAGTGTGAATGTGATAAATGTGTGGTCAGCATTGAGTGGACGTCGTCCAATACTAAGTGAGAGAATAAGCGAAGCTCCATGTATGGTGCCCAGAATGTAGTCTATCGTGCTCTCACCTCCCTCGTGAGGGAAGCAAGTAAGTCTGGCTGAGCTTGGCCAAGGGTGCATTCCGTTATATATAACATAAGGAGATGGTGTCAGCTCCCTTACTCAAGGAGGTGTTTGCCATACCCTATGGGGTCCTGACTCATATCCGTTGGTACTCCGCTGGTCCTAGTCTCATCTGGATTTGTGTCCCTCATGATCTGAGGGTGCTCCATGTCATATCACTCGCATTGACGTGACTGAGTGCAGCCATCTAAGTCGGTTCACTTTAGATGATTTCTTTCTTCTTCTTATTATTATTTTGTCTACAAATACTTGGTCTATCACAGTTGTGTATGGTTTTGTCTCATAGGCCAATTTTGGCCTTTAGAAGATGTTAATATAACTTTCTTTCTCTGTGGCGCTCTTTTACCCCCCATGCGCCACACACATGAATGCAAGGCAGCTCAAGCCTCAAAGTCAAGGGCCAAACTTCAAAGCTCAAGTTCCAATTGAATAGACAAGCGGCTATAGATAATAGAAGGTTGTATTTTGAATTGAAGATTACCCTTTCCTAACGAGCACTACCCTTGCCATCGGTGACATTGTCCACTCAAAGCACCCAAAGGCCAACAATTTCTCGAAGGGAGATGGTTTTAATATCTCATCATGTAATGATGAGGAGTGTACAGCTAGTGCAGCCAAGGGGACTTGAACCCACACCCCCCTAATGAGATTCACAAGACTCACTTGTTTCAGCTAGGGCTGCTGGACTTGTAGTAGAAACCTTATCATTGTTACGAATTCATCACTAAATAAACCCTCTTGAAGCATTGCTATGTTGAAAAACACATGTAGCATGTGAAGCTGTAGACAGATTTTTATGTTAAAGTATTTGAGCAAAGCAAGGTAGACCTCTTGCTAAACCGAGTCTTCGTTTGGGCTTGGTTCTTGATGTGGCTTACTAAAGTGTTTGCCTTTTTATAAGGAAATATCGAATTCAAGTTGCTAACGTCTTTGAGAATATAATTAAGACAATGAGCCATGCAAGCGCAATCTATGATAGAGGATATAAGCTCTCAATAATTGTACATACTGCACTACTTGTAGGCTCCTCATTGTTAACTTGGTGGCAATATTTGATGAGTCTATAATCTTTATGGCACTTGCCTACTTCACAGCAAGCACACTAGCTGATTTCACTATCTTGAATGCATTATAGGATGTGATGCAGTACATCTCACTTTGAGAATTTGCAACAATGCCATGGATAGATCATCATTGAATATCACTCTATCTATCCACACGCAAAGATATTGCATTTCTTTACCATGGTTTCTTGATGTTCTAACAGGGAGCATCAACAGCATTGTTTCTTCCTTCAATAATATAGTGTGCAAACTCTCCTAAGGGGGAGCCACATAATCAAGAAAATCAGACAAAATAGACCTGTATGGCTGTGGTCAAGGTGGATGCTAGAGCTCAAATTTGTGATTTGGAATCAACTGAGCTTCAAAGTGGGATCCATAAGTTAAAACAATAGCAATCTAGCCAAAATGCCATGTGGTAGTGAGCCAACTCTAGCTAAGCCATCTACTAGCCATAAATGGTCCAATATGACCCGCATCTAGCTTGTAAGCTGGCTTCAGCTTCCCATCAATGGGACAATGCACACTTGGCTTCTCCTCATCATGGGGGTCTTACAAGTGTGCAATACAACATACAAGCATGATAGGTAGACATTGGTGATATATTCGCATCCGACATTGAATTTGTGTGTATGTAAGTACTATCTACCAAGTTCTATGAGGTGCACAATTCTCTATGTCGAATGGGAATACCATGGAATCAATAAGTATAAAATCTTCCAAGGGTCATAATGTATAACTATTAAAAAACATAAAATACAGATATGATTGACATTTTTGGCTATTACTAACAAAAATTCTACTCATTAATACTATATTTATTGTAATATTAATTGTCTCAAATTTTGAACTGAAAGATATGCAAGGAATAAGTAGTAAGCAGTTGTATTCTTTTCCATGTTCCTAGCAAAAAACCATGTCAGATGTGATCACACCTTTTTGTAGGCTTCAATGCATGATGACTAAGGAGATCAACAACTGGGCCTTGTCACAAAGCCACTCATGACGACCTCTAGCCTCGTAGGTCTGTATGGGAATAACTGATCCAGAAACTGAACATCTTTCAGCTTGTTCAGAATAGATAAAAGTGGATGCATAAATCCATTTACAAATTCAACGCATTCTTTTATCTTGCATGGAATTAGGCTGGGAATCACAATAATAATGGATTACTTTGGATCATCTTCCTTAGATGATGCAAGTTCATGCATAAGAAATGATTTGGTGAATGTGTTACTATTTTATTAAACAGGGTACATATTGCATTATCCCCCATGTATTGGATGAGGGAGTGTTTTGCTCATTATGCCTCTGTTGGTGGGGCTAATTTTGGATGCACGGCTTTTCAACCGTGTGCTTTCCAAGGATTGCTTCCCAATTGCATCGTGAAGGATTTGATGAAGTGCCTACACTCTTCTTCATCCAAACAGGCATGGAAAGAAACTCATTGATTGCCTTACTAACTTGCAAGTGGTTCATGCAAGATTAGCATGTGGAGTGCAATGAAAGTATGTATACTTCAATTTCGGTCTTAATGTTTGGCTTTTATGCTTTCAAGTATGGAGATCCTTATTGTTTTGTGTTATGAATTTGTGTACGTATGTTGTAGGTGAATGTGCATGTATTAATATTGGCACAAGGTCTTCCAAAAGGCATACATGAAAAGTTTCATGAGGAGCTTTTAGACAACTTTACCAAGGCCTTGTGAAATTCACATACTTATATCACTTCGTAGGCACGAAAGTCATAAAATTCATGAGGAAAATGTGTGTAGAAACCATGATATTTTGGGTTTTGGTTCCTCCATGTTACATTAAAAAACAACATGCTGGAAATACTGCTTCTGAGCTGTGCAACTGCCCTGTGATGCCTTTCTCTTTCGAGGATAGGGAAGCAGTGTTTCATGGTACTATGTGCTCCGAAATGCTTGGAACGTAATTCGAAGTGTGGACGTCGTTGATCCTCAGGAAGGGAAAACAATGTCTCTTGGCACTACATGTTCTTAAATGATTATAAGGTGATTCAGAGTGTGGACATTGTTGGTCCTCAGGTATAGAGCAGAGAACTTTCTAAGGTTCTGGTTCAGGCTTGGTAGCTCAACATAATGATTGTTAATAATTTTCTCGTCATGCACTTGATTTGTAAATCTATGTACAGCAATTTTTTTTTGTTTAGTCGCTTCGATCTTTTATACAGGCTTTAGGGTGAATATGCTGGAAGCATTGGATGCAGTAGAGGCATCTGAAGAGGGTGGTCTTTTCATTAATTCATGCTTTATTCATTGTCAATCTGAGTTTGATATGACATGGCATCGACAAAGAACTCCAGTAATAAATCAAAGGGTATTTCTGCTCTCTTTCTCCTTCGCTTCTCTTCTAAAGAAGTCAGTTATTTTGATGTTGTTGTTTTCCTTTTCTTCTTGCAGCAGTTTAAGCATATTGCTGTTCTGATCAGATATTTTTTTCCTTTGATTTTTTTCTCAACACTTCGCACAATAGTCTGTTGCAGAAGCTGTGGGTGACTGGTTCTTTAAAAGGAGACCCGCAAAGTATATTGATTGTCCTTATCCTTGTAATCCTTCCTGCTTCAAAATTGGTGTTTGGAGTTCGCCAACTTCAAATTGATCAGGTAGTGCTCTTTATGCCTTACAGGGATATGTTGCTTGTACCTACTTGTAAACCATAAATATCTACTATTTATTTAACTCCCTCTCGGCAGTTTGGATGCTGATGTGGTAAGGAGAAAAGTTGAAGCTCTAAAGAGGACATGATAGTTGATGGTGGAAGATGTGGTTCCACCAGTGTTCCTATATATAAGGAGCGATGATATGTGTCATTCACCAAAAGGTGATTTTCAGTTTTGAAGACTTTCTATTTCATAAGATTCTTTCATGTAAAATTCAATGTAAAAAGAATGAAGCCTTTTGACAGCTATATCAGATACAAAATCTTGGTGCTTCATAGTCTTAGTATTCCTACAGTTCCACCTTGTAAGTGCATGTGCAGTTAAATTTGAAAAGTTGGTTATCGCAGCAATTTTATTCATCACAACCTCATAAAAGAATTTTCAAATGTAGGCTTAGGGTTCCATTGTCACTTTACTATTTTCAATAGCCTTCAAGCTGCTGTCAGCATCCATGTTGCATTATGATGTATTTATGGAATGACATGATCAAAAGATCCTTCTGGTGATCAATGTAACTTATAGAGGATAATAAATTGTATGTTTTCAGGTATATTTATACAAAAATTTGACATTATTAATCAAAATGGAGCACGTTTCATGGATCCATGTGAGACCATAGTTCCATAATCATGGTGATTCTCTCTGATTTGGAAGAAGCATTCTTGGAACATGTAGGAGCTTCACCCCCACCACTAAGTAGAAGTTTAGGGTGAGCATTATCTAGTGTTTCACTACCTTGCGCATGATCTACCATCTCCTCGAGAAGAGGAAGCTACAAATGCTAAGGAAAACACACTTACTCAAGATAGGGAGGAAACACAAGAGGATGAAGATAAGGATTCTCAATTGAAGTGCCACAGCATTTCAAGTAATACCAAGTTGAGGATAGTAAGATTGCAACAATGATGCCAAAATGAGAAGTCGCTATATGAGATGGTTATGAAAATAAACAAAAAACTAGGAAGGTGATTGTAACTATTCAAGAAGGAGAAGTACCTTCATTGGAAATGATGTGATATGTGGAGAGGAAGAAGTACCAACACTACTAAGAGAATATGGAAATGTTTTTCATGGACATATACGAAGCCTAAGTGGGTTGACCCTAATATTTGTTCTGATAGAATCCCTATGGTTGCAGACGTGAAGTCAAATCAATAAAGACCGTACATCTACATTGAGAATTACTCAACCAAGATCAAAGGTGAGATTGACAAGTTGTTAGCTTGAGAATTAATTTGCAAGATAGAGCGCACAAAATGGGTGTCACCCATCGTGGTAGTCCCAAAGAAGAATGGAAAATTAAGGGTGTGCATCAATCTCGAGAAAGTAAATGTTGTTACTATTAGAGATAGCTGCCTACTTCCAATTATTGATCAATTGTAGGAACACATTACTGGCAAGGATGTTCACAGCTCTCTTGATTGTTTCTCATGTTATAACCAAGTGATTGCGCTAAAAAGCCATCTTAAGATAGCTTTTCCCACTAAATGGGGGATATACACATTTTGTGTCATGCCTTTTGGATTGATCAATGCTCTTGCCATGTTTCAAAAATTGATGTGTCATGTATTTAAAAAATCTATTTGGAAATGTATGGAAGTGCATGTGGATGATTTGTGTTCATATTCAAAACAACAAAACTGTGTACTCTCACTCTCCAAAAGATTTTTGAAAAGTGCATAACTTATAAGGTTTTATTAAATCCTAAAAAGTGTGTTTTCATGGTCGAGTAAGAAAAAATCCTTGGTCACATGGTCCAAGAATATAATCTCCATAGATAAAGAGAAAGTGAAAGTGATTTTAGAATTGCCCCCTACCATTCCCAAGGAGATTCAATCCTTCATGGGGCACTGTGGATATTATCGAAGATTCATCCACACGTTTGCAATTAATGCTAGACCACTTTTATGGATTGCTCTCACACTTTGAGTGCAATAAGGAATGTGAAGTATCAGTCCTAGAACTCAGAAACAGTTGAGCATTGATCCCATCCTAAAGATGCCAAATTGGAGTCGACCACTCCATGTTCATGTGGATGTCTCAAATTATGAGGTGTACCTTGGGCAACATGCACTTGAGGGCAACATGGGTTTCCCAATTGACCACGTTAGTAGATTGTTGAATACCATAGAAAAAAATTATATGAACACATAATGAGAGGGCTTAGGGATGGTATATGTAGTGAATAAATTTCATCATTATCTGTTATACCACAAGTTCAAATTATTTGTCAACCATGAGGCTTTGCTTTACCTAATAAACAATTTTTTTTGTTCTATGGGAAGGTTAGTTTGTTCGTTTCTACCACTATGGAGTTTGACTTCAAAGTAATAGTGAAGAAAGGAAACACTCATGTAAGAGTAGATCAACTATATGACTAACCAATGGTGAAACACCTATGGGCATTGTTGATGAGTTGCTCGATGCTTACCTCTTCAACTTGGAAGTAGTTCCTAAGTGAGCAGAAAAGATGGTGCCATCACTCATTGATGACCCTTGTCACGATCAATGATAAATATTTCAAATCACAACATGACAAAATGATATTTCAGATCATTATAGGAAGCTTGTATTATCAAGGTAATCAGGGTGACTTATTGTGTTGTGGATGAAGTAGAAAAATCTCGGCTTGTAAAGGAAGCTCATACTAGTTTTTGCTTCAACATCACTCAAAGGATACAAACATTACAGAACCTAAAATGAGATAGGGTAGACTTACCTAACATAGGAAATGATATTTATGATCATGTCAAGGACTATGCACATTATAAACTCGTTCAATCTATAGACTATACTACATTGTATCAAGTGACCATTGCATTTGATTTGCGTAAGCCGATTATTGATTACCTACAACATGAAAAGTATCTCGAAGGAAGTACACCTACTAGAAAGAAAGCACTTGAGCTAGAATATCAAGATTACAAGATCATTGGAGGAAAACTATACAAGAGAGGAAAATATGACTTTCTATGATTATGTATTTAGGAATTAGATACCCATTTTAGAAGCTGCACATGGAGTAACTGTGTAGAACATTTTGCTCCTACTAGGAAAATTAAAATAAAACTATTTGTAGGACTATGGTGGCCCATACTCCACATGGATGCATAAGAGTACGTGAAATGGTCTAGGATGTGTCATGAAATGCGTGTCAGGAAATGAATTATCCCTTCATAAAATACTTCATACCTATTAGGCCCATGATAGGAGACTAAGCGATTGGCGAATGGGGCATTGACTGCATAGGACCAATTAACCCATTGGTAGAGGTTCTCATGTGGAATATATCATAGTTCTAACGTGGAATATATCATAGGGGCCACATGGAATATATTGGAGTTTGAGGTATGCGGAAGCACACGAACATAACAAGGAAGAAGAAGCTTGGAGCATAACACACACATTGAATGTATTACCACTAGAATATACAAGGATAAATGATCCGTTAGGGTTATAGGAATATATACAAGCCGGGGAAAAAAAACCTCCTAAAGAGGGAAAAAAGTGCCCCGACAGCCCTAGTGTGTTCACACACGTCACTACCTAAATATATCAACAAATCCCCCTTGGGAGTGATGTGGTGAATAATGACCTGGCACTTATGTATAAGGAAGTGCCAAGCTATGTGGAATCACTCCACAAAAGAAAATAAGCCCAAAGCTTTGCGGAACGCCTCAAAGTTCTTCCTAGGCAGAGCCTTCGTGAAAAGGTTTGGAATGTTCTCCTGCGTGGGCATATATGCCAAGTTGATCTCTCCAGTAGAGAACCTCTCCACGACATAATGATAATGCACCTCAATGTACTTAGTGCGAGCATGGAGCATAGGGTTCCTAGCAACTGACTGTTAGTGAAGATGGTGGTGGTAGAAGACTGACCAACACCCAAATCAAGCATAAGGCGTTTGGGCCACACACGCTCAATAGTCGTTGTGAAAGCATAGGGTTCCTCAAAGTTCTTCCTAGGCAAAGCCTTTGTGAAAAGGTCTGGAATGCTCTCCTGTGTGGGCATATATGCCAAGTTGATCTCTCTAGTAGAGAACCTCTTCGTGACATAATGATAATGCACCTCAATGTGCTTAGTGCGAGCATGGAGCATAGGGTTCCTCGCAACTGACTATTAGTGAAGATGGTGGTAGAAGACTGACCACCACCCAAATCAAGCATAAGGCGTCTGGGCCACACACACTCAATAGTCGCTGTGAAAGCTTCCCTGTACTCCAGCCTCATAACTGGAAGTGGCCACAGTAGGCTGCTTCTTGCTCAACCAAGATATACATGAGCTACCAATCATGAAGCAAAAGCCACTAGTGGACACACGAGTGTGATAGCAACAAGCCCAGTTAGAAAGAGAAAAAGCATGTAAATCTGGTGGTAGTGATCCCCCCTTGGGATAAAACAATCCAAGTAGTCGGGAACCACTCAAGTAGCGAAAGATGTGCTTATCGCCTGCTCATGCTTCACACCTAGACAATGATAAACCTGCACATCTGTGAGACAACAAACTGAATATCTGACCGAGTAATGCATAAGTAAATCAAGCATCCAACAACTTGTTGATAGAGAACAACATCAAATGCATCTCCAACATCATGAAGGCTCAATCGTAAACTTGTCTCCATAGGAGTGGTAATAGGTTTGTAGTCCTCAAGGCCAAAACACTGCAACATTGTGTCAATATATTTCGTTTGACACAAAGCTATTTTTCCATCAACTTGCATAAATTGAATGCCCAAATAATGATGCAAATGCCCCAAATCAGACATATCAAATGAGGCATCCAAATCAGCCTTAAAATCAGCAATATGCTTCTCATGAGGACCAATGAGAAGCATGCTATCAACATAGACAACAATGATCAGAAGCACATCATTAACACACTTAACATATAAGGTGCTTTCTATCGGACTGTTCTCAAAACCATATGCAATTAGATAGGTACTTATCTTTTCATACCAAGCACATGATGTTCGCTTTAAACCATATAATGTTTACTTTAAACCATATAATGCCTTCTTCAACCCGCACACTTTGTTTTCATGCCCGTTCTGCACAAAGCCACGGGGTTGAAAAACATACACTTCTTCATGCAAGTCACCATTCAAAAATGCAGTTTTAATGTCCAATTGATGTACATTCAAACCATGATGAGTTGCAAGTGCACAGATGCTACGAACAGTAGTTATTCGGCATGTAGGTGCAAAGGTCTTATTAAAATCAATGCCTCTTTCCTGCACATAATCCTTTGCAACAAGCGTAGCCTTATTCATGTCAACTGTTCCATCAGGCTTATGCTTTAGCTTGTATACCCACTTAGTGCTAATGGACTTCTTGCTCGGAGGCAAGTCACATAAAGACCAGGTACCATTCTTTATTATAGCATCATATTCAGATTGCATAACAGCCATCCGATTTTTTGAATTTTGTGCTTCATCAAACGAAACATGCTCATTCTCATCAAAGAGACTAGATGCAGCCATAGCATAGCAATCTCACACAAAAGAGGCACTATGAGAGCCATGATATGATAGAGGTGCATCAAATTTGCTATCACGCAAAGTCTGCACTAACCATTTCGGCATAGTTTTTGTGTCAATGTCAACTCTCTCATCAACAAGTGCATCATGTAAATCTGCATCATCAGAAATGGAATGATCTGCATCATCACATGAAACTTGCAAAGGCTTAGAAGTTGCCTCATTAGGACCAACACTAGATTGTTGACGTGTAAACAGAGGAAGCAAAGTATCATTCATGTCTTTGGAGCTCACATATCTCTCCTTTGTACATGAAAGTAATGGCTCAATAACATCTTCCACAAAAACATCACGACTAACCAAAATGCATTTAGTCTATAGATGATGTAGATAATAGCCTTTGCTTTCAGAATTGTACCCAAAAAAATACATTTCACTGCTTTATCATCCAATTTCCTATGTTGTTCAGGCACTAATGCATATGCCAGGCAACCAAAAACACGCAAGAGAGCAACAGATGGCCTGAGACCATGCCAAGCTTCATATGGAGTGATAGACTGCAATGCTTTAGTGGGACACCTGTTAAGTACATATGCTTCACACATAACAACCTCAAGCCGAAAACTATGTGGTAAAGCCTGATTCTTGACCATACACCTCGCCATCTCCATGAGTGACTTGTTCTTCTGTTCAACAACTCCATTCTGTTGAGGTATATATAGCACTGTACACTGATGTTTTATCCCATGTTCCACCAAAAATGCATTAAAGTCAGAAGACATATATTCCCCTCCTCGATCAGAACGCAGGGTGCTCATTTTACATGTTGACAGACGTTTAGTCAAAACCAGAAACTGTTTGAAGCACATAAACACTTTGGGCTTTGCTTTCAATGGATATACCCATGCATGCCTGGAAAAATCATTAATGAAAGTCATCAAGTAAAGATAGTTTCCAAAAGAGGTGTCTGCATAGGACCATAAACATCAATATGAACAAGCTGCAATTTCTGAGTAGCTCAAACGAAAATATCTTTTGGAAAGGAGAAATGCTGCATTTTGACGAAAATATAGCCTTCACAGACATGTTTACCGGGTGCCTCAAGTTTGGGCAAAGAGGATACCATTTCAGATTTATGCAAGCATAGCAAACTAGCAAAATTCAGATGACCAAAGCGTGCATGCCAAAGCTTTGCATCTGACATAGCCTGAGAATCATGTATTGCACATGTTGAATCATTCATAGATTTTTCATAGTCTATGAGCTTATACATCCCACGACATCAAATGCTAAAAGCAATAATCACGTTGCCATTTGACAGATCATGAATTGTACATCTGTCAAATGGATAGATGTACCCCAAGTACTTAGTTCTATGTTAAATGAGAAGAAGTTACCTAATTATCTATGGGCAAAGGCTATCTCCACAGCCACCTATTTAGTCAATAGGCTTCCATCAAAATCACTAGATGGTATGACACCTTATGAAGCATGGAATGGTAGGAGACGCTCATTAGAACATTGCAAAATATTTGGGTGCATTGCTTATGCACACATCCCCTCAGAAATAAGAGGAAAGCTTGACCCTAAGGTTGAGATATGTATATTTACTATGTATGATCAGAATCAAAAGGGGTATAGACTGATTGTAGGAAAGTCAGGTTACCATATGATTTGGAGAATGATTTTCCAATCCTCACTCAAGAAGATCAACACTTAGCAGAAGACATCAACTCAAAGGATGAAGAGCAGATTGACCTCAAGGCTTGGAATTCAAGAGGCAAGTCCAAACTCAAGCAACTAGAAGACATACCAGAGTCTTCAAATCAAGCATTAAGGAGATCACAAAGAGAAAGTAAGAAGTCCATAAGGTATGGATGATACATCCTTAGTCATAAAACATTCTATGTATATCAGTAAAGATACTATGGCAAAAGAGCCTTCTTCATTTGAAGAGGCTAGGAAGAAGAAAGAATGGAGAGAAGCCATGTAGGAAGAGGTGGAAGTATTACTAAAAAATCGCACTTGGGATCTAGTTCCCAAAAAGCCAGACATGAAGGTAATTGGTTCAAGGTGGATATACAAAATAAAAAAGAACTCTGATAAATCTATAAACAGGTACAAGGCAAGGTTACTGGCAAAAGGATTTGCCCAAACACATGGAGTAGATTATGAAGGAACATTTTCACCTGTGGTAAAAATTCCAACAATCAGGATTTTGGTAAGTCTTGTTGCTTCTAAAATTTGGAATTTATATCAGTTATGTTGATATATTTAGGTGGTGATGTGTGTGAACACTCTAGGACCACCGGGGCACTTTTTTCCCTCTTTAGGAGGTTTTTTTCCCTCGGCTTGTATATACGCCTATTGCCCTAATGGGCTACTTATCTTTGTACATTCTCTAGTAATACATTCACTATTGTGTGTTGTGCTCCAAAGCTTCTTCTTCTTCCTTGTGCTGTTCGCGTGCTTCCGTAGACGTCTATCTCCAAGAATTGGTATCAGAGCAGGTCGTCGCTTCATCTAGGGCGCCATCGACACTCCTTCGTTTGCAGTCTCATAATCTTACGAATTTTGGTGAGCATACTCAGGGCGTTTTCAAGATCAAAACGCTCGTTTCGGCCTCCGAACGCACTATCACAGTGCTTGTCAGGCTATTTCGTCTTTTTATGCCAAAGATATATACCTGTTTTTGTTCGCCAGTATAAGCATCTCAAAGTCTGCTACAGGTTTAGCAGAACTCGTCTGGGCAGTTTCGTTCAACTTTTTGAGATACAGTTAATTTTTTGCATCAAGGTATTTTAGTCACCGGCCATGGCTGAAAGCAGTGATGTTGGCTGTTGAGGATAAGTTGGATGGTACAAACTACCCGTTATGGGCTTATATGATGCGACATGTGTTGGTTGCAAAAGGAATGTGGAACATTGTGCAGGGTGTCGAAAAACGTCCTATCACACCTGCAACTGTTACAACTGTAGGTATTGTAGCTGATGCAAAAGGTGTCGAAGATGGTGACATTCTGCATATTCCTGTTCGTACTGCGGTTTCTGCTACACCTACTGTAGAGTAGATTCGTTGGGATGGCAGAGATGCCCAGGCACATGCATTGATAGCTTTGTCTGTAAAACGTGCCATTATTCCTCACATTCACTCTTGCAGAACGGCTAAAAATGCTTGGGATACACTTACCACATTGTACCAAGCTAGGAATGAGGCTCGTGTTGCTTACCTCCGAAAACAGTTGGAGAGTGAGCACATGAATGAAGGTGATTCTATGGACAGTTTCCTAACGAAGATCAAAGACTTGAAGGAACAATTGATTTCTGCTGATGAGGTTATACCAGATAGCTCACTTGTGCACACCGTTCTGAATGGTCTTCTTGATTCATATAAGAGTTTTGCTTCTACTCTTCGGTTGATGATGAAAGGCAATCAAAATGCCTTATCATTTGAGGCTTTAGTCTTTGTTCTGTTGCAGGAAGATTAGTCCATGCAGAACAGGTCCATTATGCGAGTTGCAGATCAAGCTTTCCTGGCTAGTCAGAAGGGCAAAGGAAAATGGAGCTCTTCAACTAGTAAGCAGAAATCTGCTAATTCTGCATATTCGAAGAAGGAAGATAAAGATGAGAAGAAATCAGAAAAGCAGAAATTGTTTTGTAAGTACTGTAAAGGGAATGATCATATCATAAAGAACTGTCCAAAACTGGCTGCTAAAGAGGCAAAGAAGAAAGAGGCTGGAATGGTTGTTGCAGAGGCCTCTACACCCAAAATAGAGTCTGCTAATCATGTGTAGGAAGAAGATTGGGCGTTTACTACTGTCTGCAGTTTTGACCCATCTTCTCATGAGCAGTGCATGTCTGCAGTAGACTCAGATGTTTGGTATTTTGACAGTGGGGCGACCAAACATATTACCTCGTAGCGCAGTTTCTTGTCTTCACTCGAGCCTGCCCCTACAGGGAATACTGTTACATGCGCCAACAACTCCTCTTATCCTGTTATGGGAGTTGGTAAGATCATTTTGACTACTGCTGATGGTAGTTCTTTCACTTTGTCAGATGCTTTATTTGTGCCAGGGATCAAGAACCTGTTATCAATTTTTGCATTAGCCAAGATTGGCTTGGTTGTGAAATTTGTTGATGACAGGTGTACAGTTCATGATCTGTCAAATGGCGATGTGATTATTGCTTCTGGCATTTTATGTCGTGGGTTGTATAAGCTCATAGACTATGAAAGATCAGTAAATGATTTGGCATGTGCAGTAAATGATTCTCAGGCTATATCAGATGCAAAGCTTTGGCATGCACGCTTTGGTCATCTGAATTTTGCTAGTTTGCTACGCCTACAGAAATCTGAAATGGTATCCTCTTTGCCCAAACTTGAGGCACTTGAAAAACATGTTTGTGAAGGCTGTATTTTGGGCAAAATGCAGCGTTCGTCCTTTCCAAAAGATGGTTCAGTTCGGGCTACTCAGAAATTGCAGCTTGTACATAGTGATGTCTGTGGTCCTATGCAGACACCTTTTGGGAATTATCTTTACTTCGTGACTTTCATCGATGATTTTTCCAGGCATGCATGGGTATATCCATTGAAGGCAAAGTCCGAAGTGTTCATGTGCTTCAAACAGTTTTTGGTTTTGGCTGAAAATTTATCAGCATGTAAAATGGGCATCCTCCGTTCTAATTGAGGGGGGGGGGGAATATATGTCTTCTGATTTTAATGCATTTCTGGCTGAACGTGGGATAAAACACCAGTGTACAGTGCCATATACACGTCAACAAAATGGAGTTACTGAACGAAAGAACATGTCACTCATGGAGATGGCGAGGTGTATGGTCAAGAGTCAGGCTTTACCACACTGTTTCTGGCTTGAGGCTGTCATGTGTGCAACATATGTATTGAACAGGTGTCCCACTAAAGCGCTTCAGTCTATCACTCCATATGAGGCTTGGCATGATCGCAAGCCATCTATTGCTCATCTGCGTGTTTTTGGTTGTTTAGCATATGCATTAGTGCCTGAACAACATCGCAAAAAATTGGATGATAAAGCAGTAAAATGTATTTTTGTTGGGTACAGTTCTTAAAGTAAAGGCTATCATCTGTATCATCCACAGACTAAACACATTCTGGTTAGCTGTGATGTTTTTGTGGAGGATGCTATTCAGCCATTGCTTTCATGTACTAAGGAGACATCTGTTAGCTCCAAAGACATGTATGATACTTTGCTGCCTCTTTTTACAGGTGGACAGTCTAGTGCTGGTCCTAATGAGGCAACTTCTCAGCCTTTGTAGGTTTCATGTGATGATGCAGATCATTCCATTTCTAATGCAGATTTACATGATGCACTTATTGATGAGAGAGCTGATATTGAGCAAGCAAGAACTATGCCAAAATGGCTGGTGCAGACCTTGCGTGATAGCAAATTAGATGCACCTCTGTCATATCGTACTCGATCAGGCTCTCATAGTGCCTCTTTTGCATTAGATTGCTATGCTATGGATGCATCTAGTCTTATGTGATGAGACTGAGCCTGTTTCGTTTGATGAAGCACAAAATTCAGAAAATTGGATGGCTGCTGTGCAATCTGAATATGATGCAATAATGAAGAATGGTACTTGGGCTTTATGTGACTTGCCTCCTGGCAAGAAGGCCATTGGCACTAAGTGGGTATACAAGCTGAAGCATAAACGTGATGGTACAGTTGACAGGTATAAGGCTAGGCTTGTTGCAAAGGGTTATGCACAGGAAAGAGGCATTGATTTTGATGAGACCTTTGCACCTACATGCCCTATGACTACTGTTCGAAGCATCTGTGCACTTGCAGCCCATCATGGTTGGAATGTACATTAGTTGGACATTAAAACAACATTTCTGAATGGTGACTTGCATGAAGAAGTGTATGTTTTTTAGCCCCGTGGCTTTGTGCAGAAAGAGCATGAAATCCAGGTGTGCAAGTTAAAGAAGGCATTATATGGTTTAAAGCAAGCACCACATGCTTGGTATGAGAAGATACATGCCTATCTGATTGCATATGGTTTTGAGAACAGTCCAACTGAAAGCACCTTATATGTTAAGCATGCTAATGATGTGCTTTTGATAATTGGTGTCTATGTTGACGACATGCTGCTCACTGGTCCTATTGAGAAGCATACTATTGATTTTAAGGCTGATTTGCATGCCTCATTTGAGATGTTTGATTTGGGGCATTTGCATCATTATTTGGGCATTCAGTTTATGCACGTTGATGGTGGAATGGCTTTGTGTCAAAGGAAATATATTGACACATTATTGCAGCATTTTGGCCTTGAAGATTGTAAGCCTATTGCCACTCCTATGGAGACAGGTTTACGATTGAGTCTTCATGATGCTGGAGATGCATTTGATGCTGTTCTCTATCAGCAGGCTGTTGGATGCTTGATTTACTTATGCATTACTCAACCAGATATTCAGTTTGTTGTCTCACAGATGAGCAGGTTTATGCATTGCCTAGGAGTCAAACATTGGCAGGCGGTTAAGCGTATCTTTTGTTACTTGAGTGGTACTCGGCTACTTGGGTTGTTTTATCCCAAGGGGGATCACTATCGCCATATTTGCATGCTTTTTCTGACTCTGATTGGGCTGGTTGCTATGACACTAGTGGCTTTTGCTTCATGCTTGGTAGCTCATGTATATCTTGGTTGAGCAAGAAGCAGCCTACTATGGCCACTTCGAGTTGTGAGGTTGAGTATAGGGCAGCTTTCACATTGACTGTTGAGTGTGTGTGGCTCAGATGCCTTATGGCTGATTTGGGTGTTGGTCAGTCTTTTGCCACCACCATCTTCACTGACAGTCAGAACGCATTGGCAGTTGCGAGGAACCCTATGTTCCATGCTCGCACTAAGCACCTTTAGGTGCATTATCATTATGTCAGGGAGAGGTTCTCTGCTGGGGAGATCAGCTTGGCATATGTGCCCACGTAGGAGAACATTGCAAACCTTTTCACAAAGGCTCTGCCTAGGGAGAAGTTTGAAGATTTCCGCAAAGCTTTGGGCTTACTTCCTTTTGTGGAGTGATTTCCACATAGCTTGGCACTTCCTTAAACATGAGTGCAAGCTACTTGTTCACCGCATCACTCCCAGGGGGGATTTGTTGATATATTTAGGTGGTGATGTGTGTGAATACTCTAGGACCGCCGGGGCACTTTTTTCCCTCTTTAGGAGGTTTTTTTCCCCCAGCTTGTATATACGCCTATTGCCCTAATGGGCTACTTATCTTTGTACATTCTCTAGTAATACATTCACTGTTGTGTGTTGTGCTCCAATCTTCTTCTTCTTCCTTGTGCTGTTCGCGTGCTTGCGCAGACGTCTATCTCCAACAAGTTAGATGTCAAGAATGCTTTCTTGAATGGATGGATATAAGAAGAGGTGTTTATTGCACAACCACTAGGGTTTGAAGATGAAAATAAAGCAAGTTATATATGGAAGCTTAGGAAGGCACTCTATGGTCTCAAGCAAGCTCCTAGAGCTTACCATAGACTTGTAACCTATTTGCAGGACTAAGGCTTTGTGGCAAGCAAGCAGATTCTTCTTTGTTTGTGAAGAAAAACAAATAAGAAGTTATCTACTTATGTGTCTATGTAGATGACATCATTATTACAGGGAATGATTTTGATGGCATTAAGCAGGTCAAGGCTCTATTAATGAAGGAATTCAAAATCAGTGATCTAGGTTTATTAACCTATTTTCTTGGCTTAGAGCTTGTGTATACAGATTCAAGTATATTCATCACCAAAGTAAGTACATACATGATATGTTAGTAAAGTTTAAGATGGAGAACATTAAAGTTGCAGGTACTCTTATGTAACTCAACCATAAATTGAGTTCACATGAAGGTGAACTACTTGATGATGTTATAGGTTATCAAAAACTTGTGGAGAGGCTTAATTATGCTACTTTAACAAGAGTAGACATTGCATATGAAATAAGTACATTGAGTCAGTTTATGCATGCACCAAGGAAACCTCATATGGAAGCTGCAAAGAGGGTGCTTAAGTATCTACAGGGTACATGAATGAAGGGTTGTTCTATCCCTTCACTTTTGATTTAGATATAAAGATGCATTATGATGCAGATTGGGTTGGCTCCAAGGATGATAGGAGGAGCACTTCAAGGTACCTATCCTTTGCAGGTTCAAAGCTTATATCATGGTCATCCAAGAAGCAACCAACTCTGGCCTTATCTTCCACATAAGCAGAATATAGAGGTTTGGCAAATGCAACTGAGGAAGCTATGTGGCTTAAGCAACTATATGCAGATTTGGAGATACATTCCTACACTCCAATAATCTTTGGAGATAACACTAGTTCACTTCATTTGGCTGCTAATCCTGTATACCATGCAAGGACTAAGCACATTAAAGTGCAGTATCATTATGTAAGGGAGAAATTGCTAAGCAAGGATATTCAACTATCTTATGTTTCAACTCATTTACAATGTGAAGATATGCCCACAAAGGCATTGGATGGAACAAAGATAAACATGTTCAAATTGATGATTGGTTTGCAAGAAATCAAGGAGAAATGAAGACCAAGCATGCTAGGCTTGAGGTGGAGCTGTTAGTACAATTAAGCCCAAGCCTACATACTTGATTAACTCGCTTATGCATAATTTATTGGCATAACCTTTGGAAGGCTTCATATGATTAACCTCTTGTAAAAGTACTTTTCAGTTATCCTTGTAAAAGTGGAATATACCCGCGAGGAGTTAGGAAGCACAAAATCACATATCATTTGGTAGTTGAAGCAAGAGAGAATGTATCCTATATATTAGCATTCACCTTTTAGGTAGAAGTTTGATTTTGAATTCAAACATTGGTTCCAAACTTGACTATAAAAAGAGGATCAAAAGAACTGCGTGTATCTCGACTTTGAGAGATCATTTTGATGTACACTCTTATTGAAGTGGGAGCTCACCTCATAGCTTATGCATCTCTCACACATTGAGAAATAAATGATTGCCAATGACATTGTATTTGTACATGTTTTAATACATATATGATCATTACATTCTCATCTCACTTCTCTGTCATAACTTCATTAGAACAATGATCTTGTTAGAGCTTATTCTCACTCTGTAGTTGATCATTTTCAATGTTTTAAAGCATGATAGAATCATCATACTGTATATCACAAGCCTACAAAGTTTCATTAGCATTGCTTCTCGGGATCATCATATATTTACCTATCTTTGCTCACTAGTCTGATGACTATAGCAGCCCGTAAATGTTTGGATGATAGTATGGATTGCAAAACATATTTCTCTGCATGTAGTACATCATTTTTGATGAAATCACTCATGATTATTAGCCTACTAAGTTAACTAGAGTTCCCCAAAAGGAATTAAGTCAATTGCTACTGTGCTCAGAGAATTGTTCAAAACACTGAACAAGTGTGTGAACTAAAATAGCAAGTTTTTGAAAGGTTTGGAAAGTGAGCTTGATACGACAAGAGCAAAAATTGAAGATCCAAAGAAGGAGAAAATTTTACGACAACAATGGGATTCATATACGTCAAGATTTTATCTTTTTTGTTCTGTGATGTTTAGAGACCCCGAGGAGGAAGACACTCAGCAGCATAGGCCAAGCAAGGCGCTCACGACAACTAGTTGCTAGATTTTATTTAGGAATGTTGTAGATGCTTCATTTTCATACAATGTCTAAAATCTCATTAGACCTCATGGGTCTATATCCTTTCATCAAATCACTTTTGTAATGGGCATATGATGTATTCCCCTTTCTCTCACTCCTCTAATAAGTAGCGTTATGCCTCTAATCTATATTTTGTAACAGTTTTGAGTCCCATCTCTCTCTGAGATGGAGACTATAGTGTCAGGTCGCGAGCAACCTGTAGACCATGAAATTTTTGTGTAGGCGTAGGGAGAACATTGCCAAGGATCTGATGTAGGTACCTTTGATTATCCTATCTGGCAAGGAAGAAAGTGTGCAAGTGGCAACCATGGGAAACCTAAATGAAACCACTTAGCAACCCTTGATGACTGGTACAGAAGGTGGACGAGTATAAAAGGCTAGCAAGTACATGGTTGGGCAAGTGCCGAACTGGGTGACAACATACATAGGGTGAATGGCTCGACAATTGATTTTTTGGGGCACTTTCAATTCAAAGATATTTGACCCCAGTAGCTAAAGGCATAGGTGGACTCGAGCTGTCGTGCACCTTCACTTAACACTTCTAGCAAGGTGCAACTACCAAGGCCAAGAAAACTCCAATTCTTGGCCACAACTCCTTATGTAACAGTTCCCTAAATATCTTTAGAGTTTTGCCCCCATTGGCCCATAAAAGGGAGTCATCCAGTGTCCCTGGGACATCAAATATACATCAGAGATCAAACACTTGAGAGACATGTAGAGAGGTTCCATGCCTTTGATAGGTGTCCTTGTTGTAGAAGTGACAAGCCTTTGTATCTTGTGCTCATGCAAGCAAGTCCTTGCTACTTGGTGCTAGCTAGAGGGTACCCTTGAGGGGCATTTGTAATAGTATATTGGTTGCATTCGTTCTATTTTGCAAGTGATTTAGTGTTTTCTCTGAGCATTTTCAAGTGATTACTCCAAGAGAAGTGCATTTGCGTTCCTAGTTTTGGTTGATTTCAGACATAGTGTCGGACATAATAAAAAATTAGGTTCTAAGTCTATTTTGAGGCATCAAACGAGGTCCAAAAATTACCACATTTTTTACATGAGTTCTACCTAATCTACTCAAGATCAAGAACTCCTCGGATTGCACAAATGGAGTGTTTAAATACAGAATTGGGTGTTTATAATACAAGGGTAGTGATTAAAAGCACTGTTTTCATATTTCAAGAGATAATTGTTGTTTGATACTTTGAAAAATGTGGCTCAATACCACTTATCCTTGCACACACCTTGCTTCATATAATCCCTCTCCTTTGATGTCTGTTTCCTCCTCTAGCCAGACCTTGGCCTTGTGCACTAACAACACTCCCCTCCCTCTCACCTCTATCATCCCTAAGAGACTCTTGTTGATGAGAGTGAATAAAATAATTCTATAGAATGTCTAGGTCTAAGGAATGTTCATTGACGTGGATGATGTGTGGAATATTGCAGTTGCTTTCATGCAATATTGAACCTTGTTTGTGGATATGTACCGACATGGTGCTAGCTCCTGAAAATAAGTGGATTTTAATGCAGATTCTTCAAAAACAGCTATGGCCTTTAATCATGCGTCGACATGGGTAGGATAAAATCAACCATGTTCCTCCGTAGGTTTCATCCATGCTAGCCATGGAAGTTAAAATGTATCTTAACTTCCATCAATAACTCATCCTTTCTTTGTCATATGAAGTTCATATTAATCTTCATAAGATTTCTTTACTAGTACCTTGACAAGTTCCTTGGGTTCAAGGATGTCTAGAAGTGACATTGGTCTATCGAGAGGGGCATGTGATGATAGTTCATACTTCATTTCTGCAACTTTTCTAGGAACATCTTCAAGCTTTGCTAGGGTCGATTTGGAATGGTGATGATTGTGGTGGATGGCTCCTCCTAAATAAGCATGGCAAGGGCTGCTTGAGTTATCCACAAAGCTTCAAATTCTTCTGTGAGCTTATCATGGGCCTCCAATAATGTTGTGTATTCTTCTAGAATTAACTCGATTGTCTTGGGTGGGACCATAGAAAAGCAAGAGGGGCTGATAAGGCCACCTAATGTGTCCATCACAACTTCAAAATTGTCTCCATTTTTCTCATAAAACCATTGGTTCCCTTCTCATATTGCAACTAGGTGTTAGCGTAAAAGGCCCATGTTTCTTGTCATTTGGGCATTCCAGTTCATTGAGCATAAAACTATTTTTCCATTTCTTTGATTACCTATTTGTTTTGCATTTCCAATTGCAGTTCTAATGTACTATGCACATCTTACAATAAGGGAATTAAGCTATAACTATGAAAATAAAGAGTGCTCTTGCAATCGTGTATGTCATTGTCCTAAGCTTGCAAATTCCTCTTTGACTTGATGCATACATGTGATCATCTGCTGAATAGCATTATCTTAAAACTAATGATGTATATACATGGTTTAATCACATGAATGCAAGGTGGTCAAGTGCAGATGCAGAGGGGATGGAAGTGGGGGGTGGGTAATGTGGATGGAAAAGTGAAGATATTTCTGAGTGGGGGTGAAGTTGGTGGTGGGGGGATAGGGGATGGTGGTACTAGTGGTGGTGGAGGTGTGGTGGTGGGTGGTGAGATGTCCATTGGTTCAAATGTGATAGTGCGAGTGGTGATGAGTGTGAAAAGTGGCACTGATTGGGTTTGTGTGGTGACGTGTGCATAGTGCTAAAAAAAAATTGAAGTTACATGTTGGGAAGCATAAGGTATGAGGTGAGCATTAAGATCGATGAGTGGTGAAAAGAGGTTCTCACTAAAAGAGTACATGGGACGGGTGCATTGAATGGTGCATGAAAGGTTGGTTGGGTGGGGTGGAGGTTGGGGTTGATTGGGGCAAAGGAAAAAGGAGTAGAGGGCAGATTGGAGGGGGAAAAGGTGCCAATGTGGTGGAAAAGTAGCCAATTGGTGGAATGGGAGCAATTGTAGTGGGAATCATAGGTATAGGTGGGTCTATTTGAGATACAATGATAATATTTTCCTCGGTTTTTGTGGTCATGTTTGGTGGAGAGTGGTGTGGAGATACGATTTGGACATAGAAGCAAGGTGGCATTTGTGGAGGTGTTTTGAAGATGTATTGGAGTTCTTTTGAAAGTTGACTAGTGGAGGAGATTGGTGGGATGGGTGGCTAACCTATAAATGTTGTGTGGATTTGTGGGATAGGTGGTGAAATATTTCCTTCAAGATTGGAGCATCCATAGATGTTGGGTGGTATAAGTACGTTGATAGTGTGGCCTTGGCATGGTCGGAGTCTGATTCATCATGCATCATATTAGGTTCGTGGTTGATTGATGAGGAAATTGAGTGCCTCAAGAACCCAACTGCTTGCATCAATGTATGGATGATCTCAATCAAGGGTTCATCAAACCCACTGTTCTCTAATTCTTGGTGCAATAAGGCATGGATTTTCTCTTCATTAAGCTCCAGTCGATCTCTTATTATTTCCATATTTGTATGTAATCTCTAGAGTGTTACTATGTAAGCATACATGTTTGTGTCTTGATCTTCTTGTGTGTGCTTCTACCCTTTGATTTTCTTGTGTGTGCTTCTACTCCTCTTGTTCATCTCGTTGCTTAGTGGTTCTTTCTTCTTCATATTTTGTCAAGGGTGTCTCCTCATCCTCTTGATTGGTTCTAGTATGTCCTTCTTCATGATCAATATGGGATCTAGGGTAAATGGGCCTTGCATATTCTTATGAGACATAATGAACATCTGAATACTAAAACTCTCCAAAATTTGTTAGTGGTGGTTTGAAGTCAAAGATCAGAGTCTCCTCTACTTGTGTTGTTATATCTGTAAATGGGAAGACAAAATGGTTGATCTCCTTTTTTCATCATCATTTTCTACCTTTGAGTTGGCTACTTCTGCTATGTTGACATTGGCTTTCGTGTAATAGTTGGCATTCACCTTTCTTCACCCAAACCTAGTTCATGCTCAGAATAGGTTGTTTTCTACACCGGTTGGTTTGTAGGGTTATGTTGATATATTTTGGTACTGATGTGTGTGAAGACACTAGGACCATTGGGGCACTTTTTGCCCTCTTTAAGAGGTTTTTTCCCCTGGCTTGCATGTATGCCTATAACCCTAACGAGTCACTTATCTTTGTGCATTCTCTTGATAATACATTCAATATTATGTGTTGTGCTCCAAGTTTCTTCTTCTTCCTTGTGCTGTTCAGGTGCTTCCATAGACCTCAAAATCCAACAATTGGTATTAGAGCAAGTCACTGCTGTTGGAGACAATGTCAAATTGTAACCAAGTTGAGCATGTATTGTATCGCTTCTACGTCATTCTACAACAAATGCACATGGGCGCCTTGGATAAAGGAGATCACTTTCATGCTGCCTGCCCGAGTTCGAATCCCCGTCTGCAACGTGAAAGATGTTTTTAAAAGCTTGTTTTTTGATATTGCTTATGTTTTATTCGATGGTGAAAGTTTTTTTTGGAGTTAGCTTTTGTTAGCGATCGCACACGTTGTGCTTTTAGATAGCTTAATCGTAGTTGCTTTTGGAGCTTCATCCAAAACTATATAAGGAAGCCATAGGCTCATTGTAAATCATCACTCAAGACTCAAGAAGCTCTAGCAAGAGTTCTTTCAGCTTGGAGGTGATCAAGGAGCATCCCAACGCAAGCTAACACTAGCTTGTGGTGCTGTTGCACACATGGGGCAGCCATGGTGCACTCTAGGAGCAACTATGGAGTCATGTTGAGGAGCAGACTTGGAGTTCTTCTTGGAGAAGAGTGTGCTCAGACTCTTGCTTATGGAGAGGACTTACCCATCAATAGCTTGGTGGTGTGGATCAACCATCTACGTAATGTATTTGAAGATTGTCTTCTACATGAAGATTTCGGTGTACTTCAAAGACATTGGATGGAGGTTAACATAAGATTTGCATCTTATGTTAAGAATTCAGGTACATATTCTCTTTATGCACACATGTACTACTTGGAGTTTATGGAGGCAGTGACATCCATATCAGGAGGAGTCCTATTCGGCATATCTAAAGGAGAATCAGTACATGCATGCTACATGCATTTGGATGAGGTGTTAGAGAAGGTGGTTCACATGAGTATGAGGATTTCTGACATCAAACTTGTTAGCATTCTTTGCTACTTTTGTAAGTATGTGATCTTTCACACACGTATCTGACTTAGGGTCTTCCATAGCTTAAAATCAGATGAGGGTTTGTTGATTTTTAGTTTTAGACTGATCCTTCCTCTTTCTGTCACTCATATTCACTCTTCTACAATCTATTGGGTCACACATCTCATATATATTTAGATTTTTGTCCATACATCTAAATATGTTAAATACATTTGTACATACACTCTTGCATCTATTTGTGTTCACATAGAGTGGTTGAGATTTTGACTCCCACATTGTAAATTGACATTTGTATTTTTGATAGTGTGAGTAAGCAGTAGCTTATGTAACACTTCACACATGTCTAATCTCTCTCTATCTTTGTCTCATCATTTGTATCATTAAGTGTAGTATGTTCATGTTTAGTCAATATTGGAAGATTGCTGGAATTTGTGTTGTAGATCCTGGATCTATGGAATCATGTGAACTATGGAATTAGATTATGGGTCTACCTAATTTCCAACATTTGGTATCAGAGCATTGAGGCTCTCAGATTCCCAAGTTCCCAGACTTCCATGTTTACAACATATGATTTAAGAGCATCTTTTAACATTTGACATTTGACATACACACTTAATCAAGATGAGTAGAGATTTGAGAATTAGACAATTCAGGCATATGTTTATTTATCAGTATGAAGTTGATGATCTGTTAGCTGCCGAATACTTTTGGAAGAGTAAAGTTACTTTACAGAATTATTGTTTGAAGACCAAGACTTGATGAAGAGAAGGCTACTTTAAATTCAAGGAAAAACATTGGTTTGGAGAAGATGAAGGAACGAGGTCAACATCAAATCACAGGTATTAGTTTCTACTATCAGATTATTATTTGCAGGTCATATCTTAGAAGAGAAGTTATGAAGAGATTTGAAGGATTGCTTTTATACACTTTTAATTTTTAAAAGAAAAAGCATTAGCTACATCAAAACAATTTTGATATATCTCTTTCATGGCAAGAAAGCTTATCTAAGAAGATAAATTTGGAGATGGGATGAGTTTTGTTTTCAACCAATCTTGTGTTGTAAGTTGGTTGGAAGGTTTTTATCTAGGTACACAATGTGATCTAGGTATCTAGAGAGGAAACTCTAGAGAGGTAATTCATCATTGAAACAAAAGGTTGGTGAATTTAGTCATATTAGTCATTGAAGAATTTTGATTAAGGAGATATGAGGAGATGATAAAACATGATTCTATGTTCACTTCGATTTGTATACCATGTTTGTTTTGTCTCTTACTCTTAGCACTAGAGGAAGAGAAAAGTTCATTTGAAGAAATTAAGAGTGCTTGCTACTTCAAGATGAAGAGAACAAAAGGTATGGAAGAGAAGTTTGAAGATGTTGACATCATCGGGTGGAAGAAAGATGCAAAAGAAGAAAGTCCAATAATTCCAAAGGGAAAGTAAGACTTCTTTTTCTCATATATTTTCCATATATTTTTCCTATTTTATCCTCTACATCCAAAGACAAGTCTACGAGAACATCTTGTGTGAAGATAGTATAAAGAAGAAGCAATTGCTTGTTTTGCATTATAGTTGGTCATGATTTAGTAGGTTTTGACAAAGAATTGCATTGAGAGAAAGAAAAGCAGCAGATATCTAAGAAAGCTTATATGTTTTGACTCATATGTGTATAAGTTATGCATAAGTTGAAGATTTTAAGCAGACAGCTTATATGTTCCCTCAAAGAATTCTTGGAGTGTCAATACAAAGCTACTTGGTATATGACAAGTTGCAGAGAAGTATTTTTCTTCTTTAGAAAAATGAGTATTTATAGAAGATGTTGGTGACTTGGAGAGAGGTTTTAAGTTTGGACAAAGTTACCTCATATTCAGAATTTTCAAAAAACTTCAAAAAATTCAGATTTTTTATGTACCAGTCAGATGAAGAATCTACTTTCTATGATTGTCTAGGTTTTTGGATACATGCTTGTATTAAAAAAAAAAGTGTTCCATCACATCCTATCAGTTGATTGAGAAGTTGAGTTAGCCAAAAGAAAGTCAAGCAGGTACTATCACATTTCACCCGGGTAGAATATGAAGATATGAAGTATCAACTTGTAGCTTTTGGAGTTCTCAAGGTGAGAGTTTGTCCACTTATGTTTCAAGTAGGAGTTGTAGATTCTTGGAAAGGATTTGGTGAAAGCAAAGTCTTACAACTTTATGTGACAAGCATGGACACTTAGAGACATTCAGGTAACAAATCAAACATTCAGTCATGAAAGTTTGATGAGAGCAGACTCTACACAGGTATTTTGTTGGAAAGATCATAGATCTTGCATGATCTTGTATGATCTTGGATGATCTTGAATGATCATGAAAAATCTTGAATATTTATGAGTCACGTGTCTATCCTTTGTTTGTGAAGATTCTTAACATTGGAAGAAGTAAGTCAAAGATTCAAATTCTATCAGATTAGTGTTGCAAAGGAATAGAAAAAGATACTTGTTATGTTGCAGAAGGTTATGAATCCTAAAATGCTTTCAGCAAGGTTTTGTTATGTTAGGATCAACTAACCTTATTCTACAATATGAGAAGCCGAGGAAGTGATAGTGAAAGCTATTAGCAACTACAATGCTAATAAAAAGGGTTCAAAGATGTTGTTTCAGATATAGGTACTGATCACCGAAGATCAGATTTATTGAAAGAAGGAAGACGTTCCATATTTGATAAAGTCTGATATATTTAAAAGAATTCTGGATACTAGTGTTAAATCATCCAGGGGGTGATGAAACATGAAGACTTATTTTCAGCCATATGTGAAAGAAGGCAGAATCATACATATAAGTATTCCAGGTATTCCTATTTTAGGTATTCCTATATTTCTATTGTCAGTTTCTCTTTATGCTCCAACTTTGAAAGAAGAAGGAGAAAGTCTGGAGAAAATTCGTGTCAGGTATTCCTGTTCAGGAGAAGGTTCTAGAGTTCTATTGAAGAGAAACTTGATATTTCAGAGAGGTATGTTTCAGAGGTGTGCACATATATGATTATGCCAGACTTTGAAGGAAAGAGGTATGAAAGACTTATAGACAGAACAAGGATAAAGACATGATGACATCATATGTATGAAATTTTGGTGAGACTCTTATGAGTTGAGTTGAGTATAGTAAGAGATGAACTAGCTAGTGTTCATAATACACTAAGTTGTGAGTTATCAGTCACACATTCCAGGATTCAGTTCCTGATTTTGTTTAGTGTATTTACATGACACATCAGAAGTATGTTGAGAAACCACTTTCTTAAGGTAAATGCAAATATGTGGATCCTAGAGTATGTTTTGAGGTTTGAGAAGACAGGAAATAGCAGGTTCAGAGTCAGTACATGCTACATTTGTTGTCAAGCAATGAATGAAGTTACATATATGACATTGAAGGGGGGGATTGTTGGAGACAATGTCAAATTGTAACCAAGTCCATCATGTATTGTATCCCTTCTACTTCTACTTCATTCTACAACAAAAGCGCATGGGCGCCTTGGATAAAGGAGATCGCTTTCATGCTGCCTGCTTGAGTTCGAATCCCGTCGTCTGCAACACGAAAGATGTTTTGAAAAGCTTGTTTTTTGATATCGCTTATGTTTTATTCGATGGTGAAAGTTTTTTTTGGAGTTAGCTTTTGTTAGCAATCGCACATGTTGTGCTTTTAGATAGCTTAATCGTAGTTGCTTTTGGAGCTTCATCCAAAACTATATAAGGAATACATAGGCTCATTGTAAATCATCACTCAAGACTCAAGAAGCTCTAGCAAGAGTTATCATTGGCATGATAATCAATGCCTAATGATAGTGAGTAGTGTAGGCTATGAAGTGAGCCTCACTCTCTTACAAGGTAATCAACAAGAACTCGGAATTGAAGTGATCTATGCCGCGAGTTTTTTCAATCATCTTTTATAGATGAGTCATTTGAATTTTGAATTTGAATTCTTCTTTGGCTCTCACTAAAAGTGATCCTCTAATCTAGGAGTTATTCTCTCCAAATAAAGTCTTGGCTTCTTTTTATCTAACAAACTCCACGAGTTTAGTGGTAGCTACAAATATTCTTCCAAGTCAAATTGACTTTTACAAATGGTAAAAGGTAAAGGCTTCATAGCAATGGTTCCCATGGAGCTTCAATTAGTTGCACATAAACTCTTGCCAAATGTGTAGGCTTGGTATTTGCACCAACAGTTCCCCCTCCAAAAAAACATCTTGGCTTGGTCTTCTTCTTCAATCTTCTTGAATGTCCTGCAATCCAATCATAGACTTAAACCTGCAAAGTTTTGTACCATCTAATGCTTTAGTCAATAAGTCTACACATTGCCTATTAGTTGATACATATGCCAACTGAATTTCCTTGCTCAATAGCTTCTCTCTCACATAATGATAGTGGACCTCTATATGCTTGGTCCTAGCATGATAAATAGGATTTGCTACAAGATGTAATGCGCTTTTATTATCTCCAAAAATCATTGGAGATGTGGTATGCAAACCCAAATCTGTATATAACAATATGATCCATATGGCCTCTTGAGTAGGATTGGCCAATCCTCTATACTCTACCTCTGTAGAAGATAAAGCAACAGTAGGTTGCTTCTTTGAAGACCATGACATAGGTTTGTTACCTGCAAAAGATAGGTAACCTGAGGTACTCCTTCTATCATCTTTGTAACCTGCCCAATTTGCATATGAATATATCTTGATGTCCAAATCTGAGGTATAAGGAAAGTATAATCCTTAATTTTGAGTGCCCTTGAGGTACTTCAAAATCCTCTTGGTAGCTTCCAAGTGAGGTTCCCTAGGTTTGTGCATAAATTGGCTCAAGACACTTACTCCATAAGCAATATCAATCCTTGTCAATGTAGGATAGTTCAAGCTTCCCACTATGCTTTGGTAACCTGCAATATTCTCAAGCACATCACCTTCGTGAGCACCTAACTTTTGGTTTACCTCCATTGGAGTGCTTGCTACTTTGACATCATGCAAACGAAACTTCTTTAACATATCTTGTATACTTTCTCTCACTAATGTAAATTCCAGAGTTAGTATAGAATAGCTCAAGTCCAAGAAAATACTTTAGTGATCCAAGATCACTGATTTTGAACTCCTGCATCATTTGATTCTTAATCTGTTTGATGCCATTAGCATCATTACTTGTGACTATGATATCATCAACATATACACATAGGTATATTACCTTTGAATTACTCCTCTTAACAAACAGAGAAGTATCTGCTTTACCCATGATGAACCCTTGATCCTGAAGGTATGTAATCAACCTATGGTTCCATGCCCTAGGTGCCTACTTCAATCCATAAAGAGATTTTTTCAATTTACACACATATGTTACCTTGCTTGGATCCTCATAGCCAGGAGGTTGAGACATGTACACCTCCTCTGAAATTCAACCATTTAGAAATGCATTTTTTACATCCAATTGATATATATTCCAATTCTTTGATGTAGCCACACTTACCAATACCTTGATGGTTGGCATCTTGGCCACAAATGAGAAGTTTTCTTCATAATCAACTCCTCGGGTTTATGCAAAAACCTTAGCCACAGGTCTAGCTTTGTACCTGCTTATTGATCCATCAAAATTCCTCTTGATCTTATAGATTCATCTAGAACCATTTACCTTCATAGACTCCTTCTTTGGCACTAGCTTCCAAGTATCATTCTCCTTGAGTGCTTCAATTTCCTCATCCATAGCTTCCTTCCATTCTGTCTTGGTCTTTGCCTCTTCATATGATGATGGCTCTTCAAATGAAAATTCTTTTGCAAGATAAACAGAGTGTTTAGTAACTAAAGAAGTGTCATACCCATATCTGATTGGCTTCTTGCTCTCCCTTTGTGATCTTCTTATTGCTTGGTTGGATGATTCAGGTATATCTTCCAACTTCTTCATTTTGACTTTGCCTTTGGACTTCCATGCCTTGAATTCTTCTAAGTTGATGATGTCCTCATCATTTGAGTTGATGTCTTCAATATGATTAGGATCCTCCTTAGTGAGGCTTGGAAATTCCTCTTCCAAGTCATAAGGTAGCTTTACTTTCCTGCATTCACTTTCAAACCAAGAATCATTCTCATCAAAGACAACATCTCTACTGACCATAAATCCTTTGTTAGAAGGATTGTAGTACCTATATCTTTTCTGATTCAAGTCATACCCTATGAAGATGCACTTTTCTACCTTAGGGTATAGCTTACCTCTTATTTGAGAAGGGATATGCACATAAGCAACACATCCAAAGATCCTGCAATGATCAAGTGAAGGCCTTCTAACATGCCATGCTTCATATGGGGTCATCCCATCAAGAGATTTGGATGGCAACCTGTTTACAAGATAATTGGAAGTAGATACACTCTCTGCCTACAAGTAATTTGGTAATTTTTTCTCATTTAACATTGACCTAGTTGTTTCAACAATTAATCTATTTCTCCTCTCTGCCACCCCATTTTGCTCAGGGATATACCTTTTTGTAATTTCTCTTTTGATCCTCAGTCCTACAAGAATGCATCAAACTCATTTGAGAAGTACTCACCTCCTCCATCTGACCTTAGTCTCTTTAGACTTCTTCCTGTTTGGTTCTCAACAAGTGCAAGATACCTTTTAAAGCAACTGAATACTTCATCTTTGTGCTTCATAAAATATAAGATAGTCCACCTACTAAAATAATCAATGAAAGATACATAATACATTGATCCAAAAATTGAGGGATCCTTACTTGGTCCCCATACATCGGTATGGACAAGCTCTAGGTAGTCCTCATGCATGTAACCTTTCCTTGAGAAGGGTAACCTGTGAGAAAACTGACAAGCACCACATTTATAGATCATGTGTTGCTTGGATACATTAGGTATCCCAAGCACACATTGATCTCTACATATTTGCTTTAAATTTCTCTCACCAATATGCCCTAATCTCTTATACCAAATGTCAAGCTCTGATAGTGTTTGGTCTTTGTAACTATAAAGTGCAATATTCCATGTATCTTCAAGTTCAAAAGTGAATAATCTACCTGTCTTTTCTCCTTTGGCAATTCTCTTCAATCCATGTTGGGGATCCTCTACAAATGCTCCATATTGGTTGAACCCGACCTGCAAACCCTTTTCCACAATCTGTCCAACACTCATCAAATTCTTGGTATTTGTGGGTACATATAGAACCCTACTCAATATATTCTTATTTCCATCAGAGGTTTTAACATTTCCTACCTTGATCACTGAGTGCTTGGTGTCATCAGCTGTTTGTACCTGATGCTTACCCTTTGGTTCCTCAAGGTCAGAGAGAAGAGCTACATTGCCTGCCACATGGTTTGAGCATCCTGAGTCAATGTAGAAGAGATGGTCATCATTTATACCTGGTTTTGAAGTCATATTCATAATCAGAAGAGAATCCTCTTGCTCCTATGTATAGTTGATGTAATCTTTCCTTGATTTGTAGCCTCCTTGGTAGTTGTTATTGTAGTTGTTATTGTAGCCTTGGTGATGGTTGAATCTTCCTCTTGATTGTGTATATCCATCTCTTTGAAATCCTCTACCTCTATGATTCTTGAAGTTCCTGTAACACTCATCTGTAGTGTGATTTGACAATCCATAAATATTACATGGGGAGGAGTTATAAGGTCTCCCCCTACCTTGCTTACCTCCTCTGCCCCTTCCTCTTGAGGTTCTACCTCTCCCTGCATAGTTGGCTTGGGAGGTAGCTCCTTCATCCTCAATCTTCTTGTTTTTTCCTTTCTCTTTAGACTTAGTTTTATCTATGTATAGGGCAGAAGAGCTATTACCTCTTGATGAATCTCCATTCTTGTTGAGATTGGCTTCATGAGTAAAGAGTTGCCCCATGAGTGTGGTAAGGTCTAGAATCTGCATGTCCATGTATAAGTCCATGGCAGTTGTGAAGCTCTCCCATTTGTCATCTGCTTTAATCCCATTGATTACTTGTCTCACAATTTGCTCTTCTTCAATTTCTTCTCCTATGCTTGGCAATTGTTCAACTACATCTGTGACTTGGTCACATACTCTGAGATGCCTTGCTTGGGTTGCTTTCTTTGAGTGGTAAACTCAATCCACAATTGGTTCTTCCTAGCGCTTGTGTTGGAAGAAAAATAGGAAGACACACCATGTATTGATTCTTTCATGTTCCTCTCTTGTAGGTTGTCCTTTGCTTCTGAAAATGGGCATCTCCTCATCTCCTGAGATGTATCCATAGAGGCTCCTTCCTTGCAAGTATATCTTCATCCTCAAGGACCATGCTTGATAGTTGTTCCTGTCCAATTTATCAATGAAAGAAGGAAAACCATCTCCCATTTTACCTTAGTTTTGCTCTGATACCACTGTTGGGAAAGATGGATGGACGCTCTAAGAAATGAGTAGGTCCTGCTAATCCTTGCTTTGTACCATCCCTCTTTTGCTTCAAAGTTGAGTTGTAGACCCTCTTAGCTTTCCAATGACACTAAACAAGTTCCTATGTACTTTGGAAATGATGTGAGAAATGATTGATTCAAAACATACTACTTCCAAGTTCAAGAGTCAATGAAAACCTTCTATTTTTGTTCACACACCTGCTTCTTATTAAGCTCAGTGCTTCCAAATGTGTAGGCTTGGTATTTGCACCAACAATAACCTCTGTTCCTAATCGGATTATATGAGATAAAATGATAGTGAATAGGATAGCTAGAAGGGTTCTTGGGATGGCAGGAGTCTGTAGACAGATTCCTTTGATATTTTCCCACTCCTTCAACTTAAGGTAATCAATCTAGCAAATTATAGAATTGTACCACACTAATATCTTTACTGCAATATACGTCTCTAAACATCTACATAGTACTTACTTCCATGATTCTCTGTATCACTTATGTTTTATCTCAGAACATGCACTATTACACTTATTCACTAATCATATAATCCTTCTGCTTAATTCACTTACAAGCATCATGTACAATATCAACAACCAACTTACTATTCACGAGTAATACGTTACTACACTGCACTAACTTTCACAGTGATTTTTTCAACAAGATTTAATTAATCACCACTCTTTGTGTTAAAGAATTCAACCAATAGAATCAATACGGTACCACATGCGACTCCACCATGCGCAAGTCCTATGAACTCACCGCACATGTTGGCATTACACAGTATGACCATTCTTTGTATCAATTCATAATGGAGTTACAATGTTTGGGATACTATGATGCTTCACCTAAAAATATGAAAACTTATAATTAACATTAATCCGACTGGTGGCCTAACACTGGTATGCGCAGTGGACTTGAACCCTTATGCAAAAAAGTCATCATCAACAATACCTTGTATGTACAATGTACATGCCTCTTCAAAGCCATGTTTGATCTTTTTCTCCAATGCCTTAAGGAGCTTCTATACATGCTTCAAATCAAGTAGCTGGGCATTGGAACTGGAAGAATTGGTAGCAATCACTTGATTGATGACATTCTGACTCTACTCTATGAAAAATGCTTCTTGTAAATTAAAATCATTTTTCATTGCAACGTGGCATCTGAGTTGACTATCAGCCACTTTGCACTCGACACATTTTAATTTGTTTGTTTGATTGGTGAGCTGATTTTCCAAACGCTGCATTTGCTAAGATTGAAATTCAATTGTTTTAAAGTACGCCCACATCTCCTTTTGAGTAGCTTCAAGCTCTTTCTTCAACTTTGTGGACACAACAATCGTCAAGGCTTGGGCTTTCTAAAAAAGCTTTTCCTTAGTCATTGCTAGTTCAGTCTCCCAGTAGATAGCTTTAACATGCATGTTTGTGCAGGTTTGCTCTTGTGTAGTTACTTTCTCTGTTGTGAGCTCCAATACTAAGCTAATTATAGCAAATGCTCCATCTTTTTTGGCTAGCTCATTACGTAAATTAGCAGCTTCACAATCTTTATCAACCACCTTTTTGTGTAGTTGGGATTCACAAGCTTTGAGACCCAACAATTCCTCTTGGAGGGGAGCAATGTCGGCTTAAGGAGATCCAGTTTATGTTGAAACTCTTGCCAAAGGGCTTGCTTCTTTGCATCCATATTTGATTGAAGCACAACAGAGGCTTGGATCAGATATTGCCCAACTCTGGCAAGATCAACAAACAAAATTTGTGATCCCAATGTAAATGAGAATCCTAGAAAAAAGGGGTTTGCCGCTACTAATCCATGTACAACATTGAAGTCATTTGAGTGGGGAGGAGAGTAATCTAGAGAGGCAAGGGGCATGGCATCAATTGGCTAGTCCTTGTTGGAAGCAACTTCCGGGGAGATGATAAGGGCAGATGAGATGGTGGGGATAAGTTCAGCAGTCACTCTAATGACTTCGGTGGCTTGTTCACAAATCTATTTATTTGCCAAACATGGAAGGACCACCTCCTGCACAGTCTTTGTGGGGGAGTGCATAGTTGCTGTCAGAGTAAGAGCATTATGCTTCGGTGGTGATCGCGGATCATCAGCACCACCATCCAAAAGAGTGACGGCACCTGAGACCTCTGGGTTGGGGATGTTCTGCACAAGCAAATGTATTGGCGGGCACTTCTTTGAGGGTGACCATAATACCGGTTATAGCATGAGCAGAGGAAGAGCTAGAAGCCAGTGTAGCCTCCAATGCAACTCGTTGAGATTTGCCAGGAAAACAAAGCAACACAGAATCTGCCTCTTCCTCCTCATCTTGATCCATAGGTGAAGACATCGTGGAAGGCAAAAGAAGGGGAGGAACAATATCAGGGGGAACATTAGATGGGGCTTTAGGGAGGAGCAACATAAAGACATGTGGTAAATGGGTGCGAGGAAAAGCCCTTTTGGATAACTGTTTTACAACTGCTTGGCACTCTTTGTGAATGAAGCAAAAGTAAAATAGGGCCCAATTGACTGGCTCACGAAAAGCCATGCCAATGAAGAAATACAATGGTTGTGATATACCATAATTACATTTCTATAAATTCATAGTGGGGACTAAAAATTGGAGTCAAGGCACTCTAGAGGGGGTCAAAACATAATAGCATATTCATTTGATGATTTTAGAGGAAATAGCTGGTTCATTGTCGCAAGTGGTGATTGGATTACCTCAGTCCGGCTTTCATTAGACAAGCCGAGGTAGGAAACAATAGTGTCAATCATGAGGTGAACCATAGAGAATGGTTTGACAACTGGCCATGCAATGTCAGAGATGGAACAATTGGTGATTGCCTGGGTGAGGGTCATGGACAGGGGGTGTGCCGATATAGTGTGCCACGATAATTCCGCAAAACGGAGTAAGCCACATACTCAAAAGTACTCGGCTATCTTTGAAGACATGCCCTCACTGAACATAGTGAAACAAGACAGGAGCTCCATAGCAATTAGGGGGGACACCATGCACATTCACACAATACACAATCGACACAGAAGCACAAAGCACATACAAAATACATAGTAAAGTGAAGAGAAAAAATTCCAAAGCTTAAGTAGGCAAGGCGAAACGATTCGCATGCGCCCAATCATAAAAGTGATAACCACAGAAGAGATCTGGCCACCATCCAGCCATCAATAGCATGGCACAACAATGAACATGAAAAGTGGAAGGTCGGCACTAGGAACATGCCATTAGCATAATGATGTAGAAAAAGGAGTGCAAGTGATGTGATAATTAATTCCCTTAAATAAAAGTACACAATGTGTTATGGCCAACTGGTCAATGGAAAACTAGCTTGAGCAGGGACATTGGAATACGGTGGATACCCAAAATAACAACCGAGAAAGGAATAGCGATAGATAGTTCTACTGCAATTATAGGCGGGAAACACAACAATTAAAAATTATCAACCTAGATATACTACAAAGCATGATTACGTGGCAGGTGGATAGAAGGGATGCAACTTGGAGCCATTGATTGGAGTGGGAAACAACTCTCCGATAAGGGTTTCCAACCAAAATGTTGTCGGACCTAGGTGTGTCAAAATCTGGTATGGGCTGAACCACCAGAGCTTGAATTTCCCTGTAGCTCTGTCAGACTTAGAATTATAAAACAAGACTAACTGTCTTGCTTCAAAAACAGGGGTATGCAAGAAACGATCATGGCTCTTGGCCTGATGGACTTGGAATTCTTGTAGCAACAAAAAAATTTCAAACCGTTGTTCCTCGAGGGAGCACAAGTCATTGATGCAAGCATAAAAAGAGTCAGCAGGTTGTAACTTTCAAACCATTGTTCATCTAGGGAGCACAAGTCATCGATGCAAGCATAAAAAGAGTCAGTAGGTAGTAATTTCTTTTCAAGAGCAACATGTAAGCTAGGCACAACCAGTTTCATTGGAGCAATAGCTTCAAGTCCATAGGCTAACTTAAATGATGTATATCCTGTAGAGACCTTATAAGTTGTCAGATATGCCCAGAGAACAGAAGGGAGTAGCTAATCCCACCATTCAGGACATTTTGTGATTAGTTTCTTAAGTATCATGAACAGGGTTTTATTGGTACTTTTGGCCAATAATTGGCATGCAGGTAATAGGGAATACTAAATTTATGAATAATATTAAAGGATTGAGTTAAAGCCTGCATGAGAGTATTGGCAAAGTGTGTTTCACGGTCAGAAAATGATTTCCAGAGGTAACATGAACCTAGGGAAAACATCTTGGGTGAGAGCCCAACAAGTGGCATAATCCATACATGTTAATATACATCTATTGTTAGTTAAAATGGCTGATGGAGTAATAGGCCCCACAAAGTCTAAACCCCACTTCAAGAAGGGTTCTAGGGGCAAAACAGGTTGGAGTGAAAAATAATGCCAATGTAAGGGTTGTCTGATGCATTCGCAAACATCACATTGTTTAACAAAATCATGGATATAGCATTGTATTGTGGGACACCATAAGCCACTTTGAAAAATCTTTCGGTAGGTGAGATCTACAGAGAAATGACCACTAGATGGGAGAGAATGAGCCATGATGATCATCGAGGGGACTTCGTGAGTAGGAATACATCGGAGCCAAGAACCTGAAGGGTCAGCATAATAAAGCTGGCCAATGATAACACGAAATCATCTGCTATAGATTTCGAGCCATGTTGGAGAACAAATCCGGTGGACACCCAGAAGTCAGAAAGATCATTAACATATCATAGTAGGAATCAACAAACGATAAAGGTGCTATCTATGAACTAGGCATTGTAGTCGCATCGATGGCCAGGGAAAAATCATCCACCCCTATCGGAGCTTCACCGGAATCCAATCGGGATAAAACTTCTGCGATGGTATGTGAAGAGCTTGGACGGTGAACAACATCATAATCGAATTCCTGCAAAAGTGAAACCCAATGAGCTAGGTGACCTCCCAGATGTTGTTGCCACAGTAGGTATACTAAAGCAGAATGATCCATGTGGAAAGTAAACTTGTGGCCTAATAAGTAATGCCAAAAATTTTTGATGGAGTAGATCAACCCCAAACACTCTGGCTCAGTTACAAAATAATTATGTTTAGCTACAGCAAGGCGACGACTAGCATAATAGATGGGGTGGTACCACTTATCTTGATGTTGCATTAGGACACTACCAACGGCAATATCCGAAGCATCAACAAAAACATGGAAAGGCAATTGCCAATTTGGTGCCTGTAGGATCAACACCTCCATAAGAAGCGTTTTTTAAATGTTCAAAGCTTGTCTAGCATTCTTTAGTCTAGCAGAACTGGCGAGGAGAGACAATGATAAGTCGGTTGAGGGAAATAGTTAGATGAGCGAACCACCAGAGATGTCGTCTATGCTAGTGGATTTGACCTAGGAACCACATAAATTTTGTAGGCATTTTGGGTGGTGGTGCATCTAATAACTTGGACTTTATTAGGATCCACCTATATTCCTTGTTTGGAAATGATGTGTCCTAAGAGTTTACTACAGGAAACTGCAAACATAGACTTATGGGGGTTCAAACAGAGATGATACTCCCGACACTTGAGAAAGCAGCAGCAAAGATACTATAGGTGAGTAGCAATGTCATTGGACAATGAAAAATCATCAAGGTAAACTCTCATGAAACTCGTCAGGTATGGTGAAAAGATTTCTTGCATACATCTGTGAAAGGTGCTCAGTGCATTATGCAAGCCAAACCTGTTGATATATTTAGGTAGTGATGTGTGTGAACACTCTAGGACCGCCAGGGCACTTTTTCCCCTCTTTAGGAGGTTTTTTTCCCCCGGCTTGTATATACGCCTATTGCCCTAATGGGCTACTTATCTTTGTACATTCTCTAGTAATACATTCAGTATTGTGTGTTTGTGCTCCAAGCTTCTTCTTCTTCCTTGTGCTGTTCGCGTGCTTCCGCAGACGTCTATCTCCAACAATTGGTATCAGAGCAGGTCGTCGCTTCTTCTAGGGCGCCGTCGACACTCCTCCGTTTGCAGTCTCAGATTCGCACGAAATTTGGTGAGCATACTCAGGGTGTTTCCGAGATCAAAACCGCTTCGCTTTGTGGTGCCGAAATCGCGATCTGAGCTCGTTTCGGCCTCCGAACGCACTATCACAGTGCTTGTGCAGGCTATTTCGTCCTTTTGTGCCAAAGGTATATACCAGTTTCTGTTCGCCAGTTTAAGCATCTCAAAGTCTGCTACAGGTCTAGCAGAACTCGTCTAGGTTGTTCCGTTCAACTTTTTGAGATACAGTCAATTTTCTGCATCAAGGTATTTTAGTCATCGGCCATGGCTGAAAGCAGTGATGTATTCCGTATGTTGGCTGTTGAGGATAAGTTGGATGGTACCAACTACCCATTATGGGCTTATATGATGCGACATGTACTGGTTGCAAAAGGATTGTGGAACATTGTGCAGGGTGTTGAAAGACGTCCTGTTACACCTGTAACGACAGGTACTGCAAATACAGGTGTTGGAGCTGATGAAGATGGTGTCGAAGATGATATTCCACAGATTCCTGTTCGTGCTGCTGTTTCTGTTGCACCTACTGTAGAGTAGATTCGTTGGGATGGCAGAGATGCCCAGGCACATGCATTGATAGCTTTGTCTGTCAAACGTGCCATTATTCCTCACATTCGCTCTTGTAGAACAACAAAGGATGCTTGGGATACACTTACCACTTTGAACCAGGCTAGGAATGAGGCTCGTGTTGCTTACCTCCGAAAACAGTTGGAGAGTGAGCACATGAATGAAGGTGATTCTATGGACAGTTTTCTTACAAAGATCAAAGACCTGAAGGAACAATTGATTTCTGCTGATGAGGTTATACCAGATAGCTCACTTGTGCAGACCGTTCTGAATGGTCTTCCTGATTCATATCAAAGTTTTGCCTCTACTCTTCGGTTGATGATGAAAGGCAATCCGAATGCCTTGTCATTTGAGGAATTAGTCTCTGTTCTGTTGCAGGAAGATCAGTCCAGGTAGAACAGGTCCATTATGCGTGTTGCAGATCAAGCTTTCTTGGCTAGTCAGAAGGGCAAAGGAAAATGGAGCTCTTCTACTAGTAAGCAGAAATCTGCAAATGCTGCACAATCGAAGAACCAGGACAAAGATGAGAAGAAATCAGAAAAGCAGAAATTGTTCTGCAAGTACTGTAAAGGAAATGATCATATTATAAAGAGCTGTCCAAAACTGACTGCTAAAGAGGCAAAGAAGAAAGAGGCTGGAATGGTTGTTGTAGAGGCCTCTACACCAAAAACAGAGTCTGCAAATCTTGTGCAGGAAGAAGAATGGGCGTTTACTACTGTCTGCAGTTTTGACCCATCTTCTCATGATCAATGCATGTCTGCAGTAGACTCAGATGTTTGGTACTTTGACAGTGGGGCGACCAAACATATTACCTCGCAGCGCAGTTTCTTCTCTTCACTCGAGCTTGCCCCTACAGGGAATACTGTCACATGCGCCAATAACTCCTCTTATCCTGTTATGGGAGTTGGTAAGATCATTCTAACTACTGCTGATGGTAGTTCTTTCACTTTGTCAGATGCTTTATTTGTGCCAGGGATCAAAAAGAACCTATTATCAGTTTCTGCATTAGACAAGATTGGCTTGGTTGTGAAATTTGTTGATGACAGGTGTACAGTCCATGATCTCTCAAATGGCGATGTGATTATTGCTTATGGCATTTTATGTCGTGGGCTGTATAAGCTCATAGACTATGAAAGATCTGTGAATGATTCGGCATGTGCAGTTCATGATTCTCAGGCTATGTCAGATGCAAAGCTTTGGCATGCACGCTTTGGTCATCTGAATTTTGCTAGTTTGTTACGCCTGCAGAAATCTGAAATGGTGTCCTCTTTGCCCAAACTTGAGGCACCTCGAAAACATGTTTGTGAAGGCTGTATTTTGGGCAAAATGCAGCGTTCTTCCTTTCGTAAAGATGGTTCAGTTCGGGCTACACAGAAATTGCAGCTTGTACATAGTGATGTCTGTGGTCCTATGCAGAGACCCTCTTTTGGAAATTACCTTTACTTCGTGACTTTCATTGATGATTTTTCCAGGCATGCATGGGTATATCCACTCAAAGCAAAGTCCGAAGTGTTCATGTGCTTCAAACAGTTTTTGGTTTTGGCTGAAAATCTGTCAGCATGTAAAATGGGCACCCTCCGTTCTGATCGAGGGGGGGAATATATGTCTTCAGATTTTAATGCATTTCTAGTTGAACGTGGGATAAAACACCAGTGTACAGTGCCGTATACACCTCAACATAATGGAGTTGCTGAACGAAAGAACAGGTCACTCATGGAGATGGTGAGGTGCATGGTCAAAAGTCAGGCTTTACCACATAGTTTCTGGCTTGAGGCTGTCATGTGTGCAGCATATGTACTGAACAGGTGTCCCACTAAAGTGTTGCAGTCTATCACTCCATATGAGGCTTGGCATGAGCGCAAGCCATCTGTTGCTCATCTGCGTGTTTTTGGTTGTTTGGCATATGCATTAGTGCCTGAAGAACATCGCAAAAAATTGGATGATAAGGCAGTAAAATGTATTTTTGTTGGGTACAGTTCCGAAAGTAAAGGCTATCGTTTGTATCATCCACAGACTAAACGCATTCTGGTTAGCCGTGATGTTGTCTTTGTGGAAGATGCTATTCAGCCATTGCTTTCATGTACTAAGGAGACATCTGTTAGCTCCAAAGACATGTATGATACTTTGATGCCTCTTTTTACAGGTGGACAGGCTAGTGCTGGTCCTAATGAGGCAACTTCTCAGCCTTTGCATGTTTCATATGATGATGCATATCATTCCATTTCTGATGCAGATTTACATGATGCACTTGTTGATGAGAGGGCTGATATTGAGCAGGCAAAAACTATGCCAAAATGGCTGGTGCAGACTTTGAGTGACAGCAAATTAGATGCACCTTTGTTATCGTACTCGTTCAGGCTCTCATAGTGCCTCCTTTGCATCAGATTGCTATGCTATGGCTGCATCTAGTCTCTGTGATGAGAATGAGCCTATTTCTTTTGATGAAGCACAAAATTCAGAAAATTGGATGGCTGCTATGCAATCTGAATATGATGCTATAATGAAGAATGGTACATGGTCTTTATGTGACTTGCCTCCTGGCAAGAAGGCCATTGGCACTAAGTGGGTATACAAGCTGAAGCGTAAACCTGATGGTACAGTTGACAGGTATAAGGCTAGGCTTGTTGCAAAGGGTTATGCACAGGAAAGAGGCATTGATTTTGATGAGACCTTTGCACCTACATGCCGTATGACTACTGTTCGGAGCATTTGTGCACTTGCATCCCATCATGGTTGGAATGTACATCAGTTGGACATTAAAACAACATTTCTGAATGGTGACTTGCATGAAGAAGTGTATGTTTTTCAGCCCCGTGGCTTTGTGCAGAAAGGGCATGAAAACCAGGTTTGCAGGTTAAAGAAGGCATTATATGGTTTAAAGCAAGCACCACGTGCTTGGTATGAGAAGATACATGCCTATCTGATTGCACATGGTTTTGAGAACAGTCCAACTGAAAGCACCTTATATGTTAAACGTGCTAATGATGTGTTTCTGATCATTGTTGTCTATGTTGATGACATGCTGCTCACTGGTCCTATTGAGACACATATTGCTGATTTTAAGGCTGATTTGCATGCCTCATTTGAGATGTCTGATTTGGGGCATTTGCATCACTATTTGGGCATTCAGTTTATGCACGTTGATGGTGGAATGGCTTTGTGTCAAACGAAATATATTGACACATTATTGCAGCGTTTTGGCCTTGAAGACTGTAAGCCTATTGCCACTCCTATGGAGACAGGTTTACGATTGAGTCTTCATGATGCTGGAGATGCATTTGATGCTGTTCTCTATCAGCAGGCTGTTGGATGCTTGATTTACTTATGCATTACTCGGCCAGATATTCAGTTAGCTGTCTCACAGATGAGCAGGTTTATGCATTGCCCAGGAGTCACGCATTGGAAAGCGGTTAAGCGCATCTTTCGCTACTTGAGTGGTACTCGGCTACTTGGGTTGTTTTATCCCAAGGGGGGATCACTACCACCAAATTTGCATGCTTTTTCTGACTCAGATTGGGCTGGTTGCTATGACACTCGTGTGTCCACTAGTGGCTTTTGCTTCATGCTTGGTAGCTCATGTATATCTTGGTTGAGCAAGAAGCAGCCTACTGTGGCCACTTCCAGTTGTGAGGCTGAGTATAGGGCAGCTTTCACAGCGACTGTTGAGTGTGTGTGGCTCAGGCGCCTTATGGCTGATTTGGGTGTTGGCCAGTCTTCTGCCACCACCATCTTCACTGACAGTCAGAGCGCATTGGAAGTTGCGAGGAACCCTGTGTTCCATGCTCACACTAAGCACATTGAGGTGCATTATCATTATGTCAGGGAGAGGATCTCTGCTGGGGAGATCAGTTTGGCATATGTGCCCACGCAGGAGAACATTGCAGACCTTTTCACGAAGGCTCTGCCTAGGGAGAAGTTTGAAGCTTTCCGCAAAGCTTTGGGCTTACTTCCTTTTGTGGAGTGATTTCCACATAGCTTGGCACTTCCTTATACATGAGTGCCAGCTCCTTGTTCACCGCATCACTCCCAGGGGGGATTTGTTGATATATTTAGGTAGTGATGTGTGTGAACACTCTAGGACCACCGGGGCACTTTTTTCCCTCTTTAGGAGGTTTTTTTCCCCCGGCTTGTATATACGCCTATTGCCCTAATGGGCTACTTATCTTTGTACATTCTCTAGTAATACATTCAGTATTGTGTGTTTGTGCTCCAAGCTTCTTCTTCTTCCTTGTGCTGTTCGCGTGCTTCCGTAGATGTCTATCTCCAACAAAACCACATTGCCGTACATGCATAAACCCCCCCGTTAGTGATGAAGGTAGTTTTTGACATTTTTACCTTCACCTTCCAACAGGTCTCTGTCCCATTGTAGCAGTAGGGACTTGATGACAAAGAAGTGGGAAAGTGAATCCCTTTTTAATTTGTCAATCCAAGAACAAGATAACCCAATTGGTGCTTAGAGACTAGTGCTTCACAAACCACACATTAATCATGCACAAAGGATGCAAGCAAGCACACTTGAGAGAGGATCCATGAGGAGTGATAAATGTAAAAACAACCAAGAATATTGAAACATGACTTTCTCGAAAAAATGATTTTCTGCAGACATGGAAGCTAGAAACTTGAAAAGGTCATAGCTCCCTCATACATGCACCAAATTGAGTGATTCAAGTGCCTTTTCCATGCCATTTTCATGTAGATTTCAATTATGGCCCTTGAGTAAGGGGATCTAGAGTGAAACAACATGCAAGAGAGATTCATGCTCAGACGAGTTTACAAAAATGATGATAAAGGATAGACTTAGTAAAGATTACTCCTAAAAGACTTCACATACAAGTAGACATCCATCCAAAGTTGCACAATCAACCAAATAACACATCAGCACTCCCATAAAGCACAGGGAAGACGATGGAGAGAAGAGAAAACACACGTATCACAACCAAAGGAGGTTCTCTTCTCATTACTGCACAAGATACAAGAGGAGAATGGCCCAAAATTCTTCACATTTGTGGCTTTTATACTCTTTTGGAGAGAATCATGATTTTCTACCTCGAGAGAGTCCTAATTTCTTGCAAATTTCTTTTCTACACAAATGGGAAGGCTTCTTCCTGTCTACTTGGGGTTGGATGCTCCTGGGTCACTATAGGAAGAATCTTCCTGAGTGCTACAAAATTGGAGCTCTTATGTACAAGACATCAAGATAAAACACTATTTGAGGTACTTTGTCAACATTTCCTCCCCCTCTTAGACCTTTTGATGTCCTCATCAAAATTTGGAAATATGTACATCTCCTATGGCTATGGTTTTCTTAATCTATTGTGTGCCTAACTACTACTACTATTTATCTCTGTTTGTATGCTTCTTGGAGGCACTTGTGCTGCTCTTGCTCTTCTATCTTAATGTTGTGGATGTACTCGATTAAAGCCTTCCTCTAGTTGACAGTCACGGCCGATGCATCTATTATGTTCCAACTCTGATATTCTAGGTATGTTGCTTCGTAGGCAAGGATGCAAGCCTCAAGAACCAGAGAGAATCTTCTAAAAATCTCAGAGTCCATCTCAAAAAAGCCTATAGAAAATGCATCCTTGAATGTTTGTAAATAGATGCTCTGCATAAAAATAACACAGATGTAGTATGCCATCAGACACTGTCTATCTGGCATTTTGTTGAGGTAAAAAAGGAGCATATTTGTGCCTGAATGGAAGTAAAAAAATTTTAGAGTTTTGATGTTGACCCCTGAAAAACTCCCCAGACAAGTCTTTATCATAGTTAGTATGCAGGTTTGTACTGTTGAAGGAGATGGCGAATAGTCTTCAATGATGAAGTGATGTTGCTTAATCATGCTTCAAACCTGCCAAGGATGATTGCTAGAGAGTGTACTAGGCCTCTTTAGCTAGCTAATGATCATGAATAATCACATATGTTGCTTTGGAACATGATCCACTAATCAATGGATCAAAACAAATAGGTAGGAATTGATCCAAGATTTTTACTGCCTCTATTTCAAATCCCATGGATGCATCAAAGAAATCATCTACGTATGCTTCTTGTTCCATCTCTCTGAGTTTTTGGAAACTCAATTCTTCTCGTGGACTTTATGTCTCTTCTGAGTTCAAGAGTTGTTGCAGTAGTTTCCTTTCCTCCTCTTCTTCTTCTTCCAAATCTTGGGCTTCCATATTATGTTCTTTGTGATGCTCTTCCAGCTCTTGAGGCTGTGGTATGCACACAAGTTGCATATCTTCTCTAGGTAGTGTTGGAACATCAAGTTTACACTATGCTTGAGGTGGGTTTGATCTACATCAAAGGCTATCGCGTCGAAAGAATATCCGTTGGAGAGTTCTTTTTCTTATGCTCATTTATTGTATTTTTTTGAGAGATTTTTGATGGTTCATTTACCGTTGTAAAAGCCTTGAGCTTTACACATGTAAAGGTAGAAAGATAGAGCCCAAATCCCATGAATATTTGGTGGTTGAAGTTGCATTCAATCAAGCAATCCATCACCTAAAAAGTAGATCAAACTAGATCTTCACTTTTTCCTAGATTGTAGGAAAGTGAATTGATTCCCACCAACAACCATTCCCACCTTCATTTGAATTCAAACTTCACTTTTAGAAGTCTTGGAACACTCCTAGAGTCTATATAAAGACTTGAAATCACTTCTACATTACATGGAATCAATATACATACACTTGTGACCATCATTGTCTTGCTCCTTCAATTCTCTGCATCATCTTCTTTGCCAACATTAATCTTGCAGAGGCTGCTGCTCTCTCTCCAGAGCTCCACATTGAGTGCAAGATAACTCATTGGAAAGATATTAGTGTCTATTTTATGTCTATAGATTTTCAAAGAATTTGAGTTAGTAAATTGGGAGAAATCTGAGTTTTTCTGTCTCGGGGTCAATCTCTGCGTATTCCTGAAAAATAGGACGTACCACCAGTGAATGTCTCATTCATTCCTATAGCATATTTTGCTTATAACTTATACTTTTGTGCACTCTATACACTCAACCCTATGTGTATCACTCCCATAAAAGGATTTTTTCTAATTGTAATCACCCTGGTTGCTATGGGCATTTGAAGTTCATTGTTTCTTCCATAGATAGTAAGTTTTTGAGCTAGTCGACACGCGAACCTATCTGTTTTGTATCGACTCATTCTCCTTGATGCTCCAAAGTACATAGTGTGTTTCTTTGCACTTATCACATGCTTATAAGGTCTATTTGAGTCTCCATAAGCTCAAGGGCTGGTCTTGTGCCGGTTGGCTTGACCAAACTTCGTCGCTTCGAAACACACTTTTCTACCTTCTACAAGCTTCTCCAAGTTCTTTTAGTGGTATCAGAGCTAGATCAAGATGGGTGATGGATTTCCCTCAATGATCGAGAAGCTTGATGGATACAACTACGTGGCTCGGAAAATCAGGATGGAGGCCTATTTGCAAGGTAGAAATCTATATGGAATTGTGGCAGGTGATGAAGCTATGCCTATTCCAAGATCCAAAGGAGGACCTACACAAGAGGAGATAGATAAGCTCACACTTTGGTGTGCAAGGGATGCTCAAGCAAGGTCGTACATACTAAAATCTATCTCTGACTTTCTATTACCATATATTAGAGGATGCAAGACATCTCAAGAGACTTGGGATGCCCTCGAGACTTTCTTTTCTGCTAGTATCAAAGCAAGAAAGAATCATCTTTGGAACGAGTTCAACCAAATGAAGAAGACACCTAAACAAACCATCACAGAGTTCCTTACCAAGGTCAAGGAGGTTGCGGATCAGTTAGCATCCATTGGAGAGCTGATTGAAGAAGAGGTCATCATGAGGCAACTTCTCAACGGCATTCGAAGTGATAAGCAATGGTAATCCTTCACGACGGTTTATGATCTCATCATGGATGTGCAAACTCCAGACTTCAACATCTTTCTTGGACAACTCTTCAATCAAGAAGCCAACAATAGCATAAAGGAAGGTAACTCTTATCATGGTAATTCAACTGGTGCTCTATATGCAGATAAGAAGGATAAGAAGCAAAAATGCAAGAAGAAGGAACAAGATGAAGAAGAGACTTCTCAAGCCAACTTTGCAAGCAAGAGCAAGTGGAAAGGGAAGAAGAAAGGACCAAAGCAATCCAAAGCCAAAGGTCAGAATGTTCAACCTTGTGCCATATGCGATAAGACCAACCACACCACTCAAAATTGCTGGTTCAATGGGAAGACCCAGAAAGGAAGTGGAAGAGGTGGATATGGCAGTAATAGAGGTAGAGGTGGATACAACTTCAACAACAACAATAGAGGCTATAATAGAAGGGACTACAACAATTATTGAGAAGATCAACCACATGAAGACTCATTGCTTCTTATTAATCTAAGCCACAAAGAAGGTAAAGAAGATGATCATTTATTCTACATAGATTCAAGATGTTCGAATCATGTTGCAGGCAACATTGCTCTTCTATCTGATTTGGAAAGTCCAAAGCATAGACATGAAATGCAAACAGGGGATGACACAAAGCACAATGTGGAGAAGATTGGTAATGTCAAAGCTTCCAATGGTAGTATAAACATTATAAGTAATGTTCTCTATGTACCCACTATCACTAAAAACCTAATAAGTGTAGGCCAAATAGTTGAAAAAGGCTTGCAAGTTAGGTTCACCCAACATGGAGCTTTTGTGGACGATCCATGTCAAGGCTTCAAAAAGATAGCCCGAGGTGAGAAGCATGGTAGGCTCTTTACTTTTGAAGTAGGAGAAACCAGGAACATAGCTCTATTCAACTTTGGGTCTCAAACCCTAAGTGAGCTTGAAGTGTGGCATAAGAGACTTGCTCATGTGAATGAAAGAACCTTGAAGGATATATGCAGGGATCAAAGTGTTCTAGGACTGCCGAACATATCAAAGCAACACATGATCAACAGGTGCGATGCATGTCAGATTGGGAAGGCATAAAGACAACCATTCAACCACAAAGGCTACATCCACAACAACTTATTGGAATTAGTACATACAGATGTTTGGGGACCAAGTCAAGAACCTTCATTGGCAAGATCAAGGTATTATGTCTCATTTATTGACGACCATAGTAGATGGACTGTTCTATACTTTATCAAGAGTAAGAATGAAGTGTTTGATTGCTTCAAGAAGTATCTTGCACATGTGGAGAATCATACAGGTAGATCACTAAAGAAGCTCAAATCTGATGGAGGGGGAGAATACTTCTCCAAAGAGTTTAATGAGTTCTTGCAAGAAAAAGGTATCAAAAGGGAAGTGACTACTAGGTACTCTCCTCAACTAAATGGAATTGCAGAGAGGAGAAATAAGACATTGGTTGGATAAGCCCGAACAATGCTTGAAGAGAAGAAGTTGCCACATTATCTATGGGCAGAAGCTATTTCAACTACTGTGTACCTTGTCAATAGAGTACCATCCAAATCACTTCAAGGTATGACTACTTAAGATATGATTCCACATTTGTTACGAAGCATTCAATATACTTGGCTAAAGACTCTATTTCAGAGGAACCCTCAACCTATGAAGAGGCAAAGGGAAACCCTAATTGGGAAAAGGCCATGAAAGAAGAGATAGATGCATTGAAGGAAATGGACACTTGGGATTTGGTTCCAATGTCACCAAATCAAAAGGTAATTGGTTGCAAATGGGTATATAAAGTTAAAAGAAACTTAGATGGATCAGTTTGCAGGTACAAGGCAAGATTAGTTGCCAAAGGATGCTCAAAAACTCATGGTATAGACTATGAAGAAACATTCTCACCAGTTGCAAAGATGACTACAATCAAGACATTGATAAGTGTAGCTGCTGCAAGGAATTGGAGACTCCTCCAACTTGATGTGAAAAATGCATTCTTAAATGGTTGGATAAGTGAAGAGGTATACATGTCATAACCACCAGGTTTTGAAAACCCTAATCATCCATCTTATGTTTGCCGACTTAAGAAAGCATTGTATGGATTGAAACAAGCTCCTAGAGCTTGGAATTACAGGTTGATTACATATCTTCAAGATCAAGGGTTCAAAGCTCGCAGCTCAGATCCTTATCTATTCACCAAAAGGGATCACAATGAGGTTATCTATCTATGTGTATATGTAGATGATATTATTGTGACAGGTGATGATCTAAATGGCATTCAAAGGATCAAGATACACATGCAAGAGGAGTTCAAAATTAGTGACCTAGGTGAGCTCACATATTTCCTAGGTATGTAGGTGATATATACAGATGAAGGAATGTATTTGACTCAAAGAAGATACATTCAGGATCTTCTTCTCAAGTTCAAAATGAAGAACACTAAACTTGCAGGTACACCTTTGGAGATGAATCATAAACTAAGTGCTTATGAAGGTGAGAAAATTGAAGACATTAAGTATCAAAGCTTGGCAGGTAGCTTGGTATATGCTACTCATACAAGGGCAGACATCTCATATAGTGTGGGAGTGCTTAGTCAGTTCATGCACTCACGGAGAAGACCACACATGGATGCGGCTAAGAGAGTACTTAAGTATCTCAAAGGTACAATCAACGAAGGTATATTCTATCCTTACTCTTCAGAGTTGGATATTAAAATCTATTCAGATGCAGATTGGGCAGGAGCTAAGGATGATCGAAAAAGTACATCTGGTTACTTAGCATTTGCAGGTTTGAAGCTAGTGTCATGGAGTTCCAAGAAGCAACCAACAGTTCCTTTATCCTCAACTGAAGTAGATTACAGAGGCTTGACCATAGCAACTCAAGAGGCAATATGGTTAAAAGCATTGTATACAGATTTGGGACTTGTGAGTTCCAAACCTGACATATTTGGAGATAATGTAAGTTCCATGCATCTAGCGGCAAATCCTATTTTCCATGCGAGAACCAAGCACATAGAAGTCCATTACCACTTCATCAGGGAGAAGCTCATGGCAAAGGAGATGTCTTTTGTTCCGACTGAAAAAGCAAGTAGCAGATATGATGATGAAGTCACTTGATGGAGTAACGCTTTGTAGAGTCAAAGCTATGGCAGGTATTCAACCTATCAGAGAATGAAGACTCAAGCATACTTTAGTTTGAGGGGGAGCTGTTGTAACATCAAGCTTACACTATGCTTGAGGTGGATTTGATCTACATCAAAGGCTATCGCGTCGAAAGAATATCCGTTGGAGAGTTCTTTTTCTTATGCTCATTTATTGTATTTTTTTGAGAGATTTTTGATGGTTCATTTACCGTTGTAAAAGACTTGAGCTTTACACATGTAAACGTAGAAAGATAGATCCCAAATCCCACGAATTTTTGGTGGTTGAAGTTGCATTCAATCAAGCAATCAATCACCTAAAAGTAGATCAAACTAGATCTTCACTTTTTCCTAGATTGTAGGAAAGAGAATTGATTCCCTCCAACAACCATTCCCACCTTCATTTGAATTCAAACTTCACTTGTAGAAGTCGTGGAACACTCATAGAGTCTATATAAAGTCTTGAAATCACTTGTACATTACATGGAATCAATATACATACACTTGTGACCATCATTGTCTTTCTCCTTCAATTCTTTGCATCATCTTCTTTGCCAACAGTAATCTTGCAGAGGGTGCTTCTCTCCCTCCAGAGCTTCAAATTGAGTGCAAGATAGCTCATTGGAAAGGTATTAGTATCTAGTTTATGCCTATAAATTTGTAAAGCATTTGGTCCAGTAGATTGGGAGAAATCTGAGTTTTTTTGTCTTGGGGTCAATCTTTGCGTATTCTTGGAAAATAGGAAGTACCACCAGAGAATGTCTCATTCATTCCTATAGCTTATTTTGCTTATTCCTTATACTTTTGTGCATTCTATACACTCACCCCTATGTGTATCACTCCCATAAAATGATTTTTTCTAATTGTAATAACCCTGGTCGCTATGGGCATTTGAAGCTCATTGTTTCTTCCATAGATAGTAAGTTTTTGAGCTAGTCGACCCACGAACCTATCTGTTTTGTATCGACTCATTCTCCTTGATGCTCCAAAGTACATAGTGTGTTTCTTTGCACTTATCACATGATTATAAGGTCTATTTGAGTCTCCATAAGCTCAAGGGCTGGTCTTGTGCCAGTTGTCCTGACCAAACTTCGTCGCTTCGAAACGCACTTTTCTACCTTCTACAAGCTTCTCCAAGTTCTTTCAGTTATTAGGGTGGATCCGCCTTCTAGGAGTTCCGGTGGGGGTTCTAGTAAGTACGTCATTGGCTACTCGTACCTTCTCTTTGTCTCATCCTCCTTCGGGAATCTTTGGTTGCTTTTTGCAATTAACTATTGTCGTATATCCTCTTCCCTTGTCTCAACCACTACCTCTTTACTTTTGGTGGGGGCACCAATTTCACCTTCTTGGGAGGTACTATCTTCCTCTGATCTTTGGCTAGGTTCAGCTGTTCAAAGATTCTTCTTAATACTTTCTCTCTTCTGACAAAAGTTGCTTCAGTTTTTGAGTCCAACAGGTTTTCATGAGCTTTGCCGTAAGCTTCCAACTCTTCCTGTGTCTAGTCGGTTGCCTTATCCAAGTAATGATCCAACATCTTTTGGTATTGCTTTTCATAGGCCAATCTTTTGTCTTCATAGCCTTATAAGAAGTATGTGTACAATTTTTGCTTTTCCGTCATAGGTGGACACGGGGCTGGATCTGCCTCGACTTCTCTTTGTGCTACCACCACTTCTTTCCTGGTGGGTTCCACTATCTTAGCTGCTGCTTTCCTTGGGTCTTCCTTCACCCTGATTGTTACATAGTTTCTTTCCTTTTCTTGCACCTCCTTAGTTTGTTTCCTTTTCTTGCACCTCCTTCTCTTCCTATTCTTCTTCTTGTGGGGCTTGACTCGTCACTCTCTCTGATAGCCTTAATTTCTTCTTAGCAAGCTAGGTGACTCCTACCACTTCCTGCACTCTCTTCATGGATTTTCCTACTGTTTGTTGTGTGGTGGGTTTTGGTGAATCTTCTAACTCCTTGCTCTTCCTTCCTATCCTCATAGGAGAAGACACTTGCTTTGTGTTCATTACCTCCTCCATTTTTCTTCAGCTAAGCATCAACTCCATATCCTCCTCTTCATCCAAAGCTGTGTATATGATCCTTGTGAGAGCTTGACCTCCTCCCAAAAATTTCTTTTCCTTCCAATGCATGGTTGCCTCATAGAAATATTTTAAGACATAGCCTGATAAGTCCATTCTATCTGGACCACCTCTTTTCATAAATGCTAAGGTTACTGCTTTGTGTGGCATGGTATACCAAGTCATTTGAATTGAACAAAAATGTTGGTGGAATAGCCTTACCGCCATACTAAGAACTTCTGAATCAAAGTCTAGGAATTTCTTGATTTCTCTGTACCATTCCATACCCTTTCTAATATCATTCAGGTTGTAGTTCTTTCCACCTTCAAACTTCATAGCTTCCTTGACTAGGGCTTGGTTGATCTTGATGGTCTTCATTTGCCATGTGAAATCTGGCACCTGGCACACTAAGTACTCTATTTGGTCACTCTCCCTCCAGGTGTGCCTATCCATGGTTTCCATAACTGTGATACATCTTGGGATGTCTATCATGATGAGATCCAAATCTAGGAATCCGTGGATCCCTGCTTCCCTCCAAATCTCTTTAATGTCCTATGCTTGTGTAATTTTGTTATATCCAAGGTGACCACATTAAATTTGAATCCCCGGGACTTCAGCATGTACATGTATCTGGCTATTATCGCTAGGGTTTTCTTAGCTTCTTCATCAGTCTCCCCTGCATCAATGAACCAATGTCCCCTGGATTGAGTTGTGGTCATGTTCTTGTGCATTTCTTGGGCCATCTATCAAAGTCAACAACTTGAGTTTGATTAGATACTTCATAGCCTTATAGACCTTCCATTGGATCTCTCAATTTATGATTCAAGAAAAACATCACAAAGAATGAAAGAATAAAGGAACACAGCAAAAGCCTCATGATCTTGGAACACTTATTATTTATCACATAGACTTGAACTCACATTATGATGAAGGCTTGCTATTTCTAAAATTAAAATTTCTCAAATTATCACTCTTAAAAAAATGAAGAAAATCTTGGATCCCTTTTCTTTTTGATAAAATTCCTATTCCTATCATAAGCCTTTTGTGCATGTCTGTGTTTTATTTTCACACAATACTTAATCTGTCTTTTCTTTGGCAAGGTGAAAATAATTCTTCTCTGTACACCTCCTTGCTTTGCTTCTCTTTTTCTATCTTGATTTATTTTGGTATTTTCCTCCCTCCCCTAATTCTCTATAATATTGAGAATGTAGGTTGAAGGTTGGTTGCCGCATTGATGGTGGATCCGTTGAATGAAGTTCATGTGTAAAAAATGGCCTTCCTATGCTCAAAAGCCTTTATTGAGTGTTTGTGTGTGTGTAGCTTAGTGCAAGAGCAGTTAGGGTTTCTCATAGTGATGTGCCTGTCTTCTCAACATTGCACTGCATAAGCTAGAAATCCCCTTTGGCTGCTTTGACACATATATGTACACTTATTCATAACATGTAGATGAACATGCAAAAAGATGATACATAAAACAAATAGAAAAATGTGAGCTATACAATATCACCAATGAAAAATGGAGTCAGGACTGTCTCATCTTTTCTTTTATCTTTAAGATTATTGCCTTAGCTTCTTACTGAGCTTCTTCTTTGATTCTCTCCAACTCTTTCTACATATGCATTCCTATGTGGAATCTCTACCATTGTTGTTCAGTGAGAGGATCTAGGTATTTTTTGACCCTATATCCACTTATGTAGTTGGGCATGACTTGACCTTCAAGGGTTGTGAGTTGCATGGCTCCATTATTGCTAATCTTGTGTAGGATATATGGTCCATGTCCCCTCTTGTGCAATTTCTTGCCTATTTCCTTGATGGTGAATGCTAGGACTAGGTTTCCCTCATTTAAATCCTTCTCTTTTATGTGCATGTCAAAGTAAGATTTTTGGCTCCTTTTGTTAGCTTACGAATAGTTGATGGCTTGTAACCTAGTGGCCCCTAACTTTTTGAGTTTCGAGATCCTGTTTACAAACTCGTGTTCTGTCCAATCTAACATCTTTGACACTTTTAGGGTCGGAATAAAAAACTCCATGGGTAAGATAGCATTTTTTCCATACACCAAATTGAAAGGTGTTGTTCCAATGCTGATTTTATAAGAAACTCTATATGCCCAAAGAGCATGATGTAATTGCTTATCCCAATCTGACCGCTTATTATTGACTATCCTTTGCAAGACCCCATACAAACCTTATTGGTGCTCTCGGCTAAACCATTTGCTTGGGGGTGATAGGGTGTTGAGAGTCTGTGCAGTACTAAGAACTCATTCAGAAGATGTTCTATGACCTAATTGATAAAATGAGTTCCCCTATCACTAATGATTTCTAATGGTAGCCCAAACCTCACAAAGATGTTCTCAAATAAAAACTTGGGTGAAGTCTGAGCATCATTCCTTCTAATGGCTTTAGCCTCTACCCACTTGGTTAAGTAGTCAGTTGCTACTAAGATGTATTCTTCATGTGTGGTTTTGGATGGTGGTGAAATGGGTCCAATGAAATCTATGCCCCACTTGGAAATCTAAAGCTCATTACGGGTCTTAGTGGCATGTCATCTTTTCTTATAGGATTCTTTGTTCTTTGACAAATGTCACATCTTTCCACAAATAATTTTGCATTTTTATGTAGTGATGGCCACTAGAATCCTGCTTAGATTATTAGCTTGGTAGTTCTTTCTGTTGAAAAATATCCTGATGCTGCTCTCGCTGTCGGGATGAAATCTCGTAGAAAGTGTGTCAGATTTTTTCAAAGTTGATTGATTTTATGAGTTTTGTGTGGTGTTTTCACTGAGAAATGTACATGTTTTGGCTGATTTGATTGAGTGAGCGACGCAAAACCATGTTAGAGTTGTACGTTAGACTTGTGTGTGTAAAAATCTAACTTTTGACTCCTAAACCCTAAGGTTTGACCCTTGAAACTGATCAAAAACCTGAGTTTAATCCCATGAAAACCGGACTTGAACCCTTGGAAACCCTTGGAGTTTAGGTCCAAACTGTAAATAAACCCTTGATTTGACGAGTTTGAGTTGATTGTGAGAAAACCCCTAATTTCCCCGACCAAAACCTCTAGCGTAGACCCTTGGAATTGACATTTATCCTAGACCAAACCATTAGATTAATTAACCCTGTACATACAATGTGAAATCGAAACCTTAGTCTAAGAAAAATAAAAAGGAGAAAAATCAAAAATAGAAATAAAGTGTGTGATTTTCCAAAATTAGCAAATGAACATGCAAGGTGGTCTGGAATTAGAAAGTTGAGTAAGGAGGTTGGAAACTTCTAGAGAATAGTCCCAAGGAGAGAAGGATGGGGGTTTCTCCTCGTGGATCTTCTTGGTGCATCTATTCTCGAGGTATGGTTTCTTACCCTCCTCTTATTCATTATTTCTTGCTCATGTTCATTAGCTTGCATGATGGTAGGAGAAGAGAGGAATTCTCTTGCATTTGTTATTTGTGATTTCCCTTGCACGCATGAGCAAACTTGTATGCGTTCAAAATAGGGAATTGTTGTGATGATCCGAATAGATCAAGGAATTTAGCTTCGAACCTAAGAGAGAGATTCGGGAGGCATTAGTTCTACGCATTCTGGCGGTGCAGAATCCCTAGGAGAGAGAGAGAATGAATTTGCTCACATGTGAGAGAGAATGAATTTTCTCACACGTGGACAGGTTGTGGCGGCATTGTGAATGCACTTCACAGAGAAGAGATCATGGCGGCGCGGCTATAGATGCAGGAGATAGAGAGAGATGTGGAGCGCTGGCAGCACACAGATGAAGTCAGTGGCAGTCACGTGAGAGAGAGAGAGAGAGAGAGAGAGAGAGAGAGAGAGAGAGAGAGAGAGAGAGAGAGAGAGAGAGAGAGAGAGAGAGAGAGAGAGAGAGAGAGAGAGAGAGAGAGAGAGAGAGAGAGAGAGAGAGAGAGAGAGAGAGAGAGAGAGAGAGAGAGAGAGAGAGAGAGATTTACACAGTAGAGGAGGGACTCAGGGAGCAGTAGATTATGGCGAACGAAGATCTCTGGAGAGAGAAAACCAATTAGTGCGCTGCTGTCTGCGTGTCAGATCGTAGCGGAGAGAGTCAATTCTTTTGTCATTATAAGAGAGAGATATATGGGCTATAGACCAGGCCTGAAATTGGAAGGCCTATCTTGATTTTCATCTAGAAGGCCAAAATTTAGGTTGGCCTTCAACTAAGAAACCTACTTTTTCCTTTGAACCTTCAATGGATAACTAAAATTTCAACATGTACTTCAAAAAATTTAGCTTTTTGGCCTTCGAATAATACTACTCAAGTTTAACAAAAACTTTAGTAAGCTCAATCCCTTCATCAAATATATCTATATTCCTCACATAAGCTCAAGTTTGAGATTGATGATTGACACACGTAAAAAAATATCAATGATATATATAGGAATATGACCTTCATGCGCATCTAGTACATCTTCATTTAGATCTAATCGTTGATGTTGTACATGAAAGTGATCTAATGTTTGTTGTTTTCTATCCCATTTTGGTCATCCAATTTGTTATACTATGTTTTGTACTAATTTCATGAACCACAGTGTGACTCTCTCCTTACATGTTTATAGATTATGTCTTAACAAAAAATACACATAATTTTAATTTCATAATTTTACACGAATAAGAAATAACTGCTCACAAAACAAGAGAGATATAATCAAAGCTCACAATAATTTAAATAAATTTAAGCTATTTATTATAAAAACCAAACATAAATATTTGAAGACAACATTCAAAAATGTGATTTTCTATATACAATGTCAAAGAGACTAATAATATACTACTAGTAATACTAGCGCCACTAATAGTACTATTGTGAATACTACTTATACTAGCATTGCTAAGGTAGAAAACTATATAAATAAGTGCAAGAGTATCAGAATATACGTGTGTGAACCACAAAGTGCTGCATAGAAAGAAATTATGTTTATTAGATTGTGTACTAGGGACAAATTTGTGGTCTTTGGCAAAAATTCATAAAGCTATTGAGTATACATCATATAAGATGGAACATCGGATTCTATATGATCCATCATGAACACATCTTTTATGCATGCATTTACTGAAAGAAGAAGAATCGCAAATAATCAAACAAATTCATTTTCAAGAGATAACTTTTATGCAGAGTATGTAAAGAGATAACTAATGAAAACCATTTTAGCACTGAATAATAAAATTACATTTTCTTTAATAAGAGAACATATGTATAGAACTTCTAACCAACGCGATCACATATTCGTTTCAGCACCATGTGCATAAATTTATCTTCAAGGAATCAAATATACTCATGCTGCATGTTTAACATAATTTGACGAATAGCAATTTGGTTTTTGAAGAATACCTATTAAAGATTTACATTCGTCGCCTAATATCATGTACAAGTCAATCTCACAGTACTGGTTAATTCTGCCAATGAGAAGTCTTTGAAATGCAATCTTTCCGAAAAGAAATTTAATGTTGCATCATTGGTTGGTAGTTGTACAGATATCATATATACTTTTTTCACTGTGAATTTATGAACGAATCTCTATATAACTACTGAGAAACACAGTAACAAATCCATTTCAATAACGCAATAGCAAAATAGCATTTGTCATAGATGAATCATGGAACAAAACCTCACCGTGAATCACAGGACCTGCTAGTCATAATCCAAAGTGCTTGTTAACCTTTAGGAAAAGGCTAAGTGAAAAAGAGAGATGTAATGTTTGGCATGAAGAAATGTGGCGGATCTCGATGCGCATCATCATGCTTCAAAAATGCTCAAAAAAAATTGATAGAAGCTACACAACCTGTCCTTTTATGATGTGATATGCAGCGGGCACACTGAAGATATCTGTCTGTCAAAAAAAAAATGTTCACGAGTATATGTGTAAGAGCAGTCTCATGGAGAGTAAAGCTTTTTTACACGTATTTGGTAACACACTCTAATGAAATGGGGGTTTACCAACTCTTTTTCTAAAAATGACACATCAAATGAGAAAACAGAGGTGAGACAATTAACAGCGTGTTTTCAACAGCATAATGTAGCAACCACACATCAAATGAACAAAACATTCCGTTTTCATTCCGTTTTCAACAGCAAAATCACATAGAACTCATCACAATTACTGTATCATATGAAAAAACTTGATTCACAGCTTATGTTTCCAAAAAAAAAGAAAGAACATGAGGCATGCATTGAAATAATGATGCGCAATGTTCATTTTCAGAGTTCTAAGCATGCATCTGCTTACCGAAAGTAAACCAAGTGGAAAGCTCCAGTGCAAAAACTCCATCCTGTCTACGCACTGCTCAGTACTGCTTTTTCTTTTTCTGCTCGAACACTGGAGTGCTCTCTCATTTCTCGGGTCTCTTGCTTTTTAGAAGTTAGTATAGATAACAAATTACAAAAGCGGTGCGGTCGCACCAACTCACGAGTTCTAATTTTGATATTAATTTTCAGAAACACAGAGGATCACATGTTTGAGCTCGTTTTGATTGGTTACTCGGCTTGTTCAAACTCCAACATTCAAAATTCACGTCAAGGCTTGAGCTCCCGCCAAAATTCACATGGACAATGCCAACGAGATATTTCTGATAACCAATTTTTAAATGAATTTTTTATTTTTCAAGAAGTTATAAATTGCAATTGAATCTAGATTTTGGGGGGTCGGGGCCACCTGCCGGAGATCAATTCGTGACTTGTCAAAGCTTGAAGTCTTAGACTTTAAAGTTTTAACTTTTACATAATATATCCATATGTCAAAAAAATATCAAGGTTCTACACAAAATACGCCTTCAAACGAAGGCTAATTTACACACGCAAACTAAATTTATCATAGGCCTTCAAACGAAAGCATTCACACGCAAACTAAATTTATCATAGGCCTTCTTGTAAAAAAAGCCCAATCCAAAGACTGAATTTCAAATGATTCTTAATTTTTTTTTGTGCCTTCATAGGAAGGTTAAAATGGCTCAAAAGCCATTGCAGCCTTGAAATTTCAGCACTGCTAGTATAGACTATTGAGAGAGAGAGATATGCAGAGAATTGCTCGTGTGCTGCTGTCGCTGTGAGGAGAGAGAGTCTTGCGGGCGCTGTCAAATAGCCGGAGGAGAGAGAGGAATGCTGCTGTAGATTCGTGCACACCACAGATTAGTGGAGAGAGCGGAGGAGAGAAATAGAGACGGCGGCACAGAATCCGCCCACGCATATATTTTCCTATTGCTAGCGCAGAGAGAGAGAAAGAATTGACGTCTTGCTGTCGGCCGTTGACTATCGTAGAGAAAGAGAGAGGCGGCAGCGAATCAATCTGGTTGACGGCTGTGGCGGTTGCTGTGGTAACAACGCAAGAGAAGCATCCGTAGAGAGAGGTAGGTATTCGTGGAATCGGACGGCTGCTGTGCTTCACAAAGCAGAGAGAGATTCAGATGATTGTTGGAACTTGGCACAAGTTCGCAGGTAGCAAGCGGAGAATGTGTCTCTGGCGGCGCAGAATTCTGGACACAGAGAGAGAAACGTGGCAAGCGGCGGTGTGTCAGTCTGAGAGAGAGAGGCATGGTAATGCTTGCGAGCGCTGCAGTCGTTGCCAGCTGGGACAGAAGAGAGATAGGCTGTCGGCGGCTCTAGCAGGTGCTTGCGCACGCGGGAGAGAATCTGACGTAGAGAGAGAGGGGACAAGCAAAACGGGCAGCATGTAGAAACGTCCGGAAGAGAGAGAAATAGAGAGAGATTTGAGGCGAAGATTGACCGAGGAGATATAGGGCCAACATCTGTAGAGACAGAGAGAAACGCATACTGACTTGTTGGCGACGGTTCTGGCCAAGAGAGAGCTCTCATAGTGCTAGTGGTGCAAATTCGACCGCGAGATGGCGTGCGCACACAATTTCGGAGGGGCAGAGAGAGAAACAGACTTGGTGGAGCTGCGTGCGCTGACCAAAAGACCCGGAGAGAGAGAGAGATACGACATCAGGCGACGTCGTAGGAAGAGAGAGAGAGATTTGGCCGGTAGACAAAACGCTACAGAGAGAGAAAAGGAGATTATGTAGGAGAGTCGAATTGTAAGAATCATGAATTAAGTTGCATCTCATGATGAGAATGAGCATTGGCATGTGATTCTATTTAATTGAAAACCCTAAGCATTACTAAATATTTTTATGAATGCACATACTTTATTCCATGTGTGTGATTGTTTTGATACATACAAACCTCTAAGGATAGATAAAAATTATTTTCAAAGAATAGGGATTCATATCACAAGTTCTAAATGTACTAACATGATTTTATGACTTTTCCTCGTGGATCTTCTTGGTGCATCTATTCTCCAAGTTATTGAGTGATCGGATGTTATTGCAGTTTATGAAGTGAAAACAATTATTAGATGAAGACATGAAGTAGAGCTTGGACCGAAGATTGGAAGAAAAGACCTATCTGCAAAAGTTCTGAAGACTGTCGAGACACGAGGACGACTTCCTGCACTGTAGCGGGAGGCCTACGCTATATCCAGCTGATCCGCACTGTAGCGGCGGCATATATTTGTATTCACCTGTTCCGCACTGTAGCAGATTTTCGCATCACCGACCCGCACTGTAGCGGGCATCTTTGTATCATTCAGATTTTATTGGACGACCTCCGCTACATTTTCATCATATCATTGAGCTTCGTCTGCATTCCGTGTATTACTACTGTATCTGGACTTTCTTCTCTTCCAATACCTACAGTCTCATGCGTACGCATGTTCGCTCGAGGGTAGGGGCCTTACGACGATCGCCACACACTAGAGAGTGAGAGGACGAGGTGCCCAGTGTGTAGACGCCGCTCGTCGGACAGCGGGAACGGCGCACACCAGAGGGGGCCTGATCCAACCTTGTGCCTGTTCTTCCTGTTCGCTTGACCTCCTTCTTTCCGACACCTGAACCCGACGTGAAGCGAGGCGGTTACCCGGTGATCCTTGACACGCCACCCATTCCTTGAGAAGAGACAGACGAGAACCCTCGGCATCAAACAAATACTCGAGGTACTAGCATTTCATGTTTTTTGATTTTTTGCATTGCTTCACATACACACCTTGAACAGAAAGACTGTTTTGTTGCTTGAGTTTGAGCATCCACACTTTGCATTAGTTTAGTCCATATGTGTGAGCACTTTTTTTCCTACTTATATTAGGGATTTACTGATTTCTTAGCCTTAGGAAAACATCATAAGAAAGAAAGAAAAAAAAAACACATTTGGGAATTAGACAGAGAGCGTTAGACTGACCATTACCTCATGGCTCGTGACCCATCGAGCTTCTTCTCTGATCTCTACTCTGAGATAAGAGAGATAGTAGAGCCACTCACACTGGACATCGTTCTGAGTTCTAGATCAGACCAGAGAAGGGATATATTCAAGGAATTAGTGATAGAGAAACAAGGGGCTCGTGTAGTCCAAGCAATTTTGAGAGAGAAAGGCAAGTTTACGGGGTTGAATGTGACAGAATATCTGGATGTTTTTGAGGAACAGGAACGGATCTATGGTCTACCTAAAGAAGTTGCACATTACTTCACATGGGTAGTTTCAGGGTCTATCCTAGCTTCTATTATAGTGCACATAGCAAAGCCCTGGGCCGAATTCAGAAAAGAATTACATAAGTTATTTTATTTGGAGGATTTTTCCCAACATAGTAGAGAGGGGTTCCTACGGTGGGTAAACTCCCCAAAACCCACTACTTCCCTGACTCATTTATTAAATGAATTCTTGAGTAGACATGCCCAACTTCCACATGCCGATTTAGATGCATTGAAGCCTGATCTAGTCATTTCCTTCCTTAAGATCTTAAGTCTTGAAGACAGGAATGAGGTCGAGAGGAGGATAGAAGAGCCTGGAAAGAGATTTGGGTTGACAGAAGATTGGGCTGTAGTGAGGAGAGAAGTGGAAGCGGTTGCCCAGATGAGGCAATGCCAGGCGGTATTATATGATAGACCTACAATAGTAGCTCCACAACCACCTAGGGAGGCTCCGCTTCCGGCGATTTCGAATGTGCCTGCAACATCAGCTTTTGCTAATGTTGCATCCACTTCGCGATCACCAATGGAGCTACAACTTGAGATTCTCAGTCGACAAATAGAGAATCTTATGACGATGCAAGCATCTATGTCAAAGAAATGGCTAGTATTCATAATAAAGTTTATTCTATGGGGTATCAGGACCCCACTCCTCCTCAAGTAAGTACTAGTTATGTAAATGCATTATAGAGAGGTACTATGCCCGTCCCGAACATGCAAGGGTATGCAATGCCACGGCCTGCACCTCCAGTGCAGCCTATTGCCCAACAGACACCTGCACCACCAGTGCAGCCTACATTTCAAAGAAACACTGGACCTTTTGAGAGAAGAGCGACTGGTGGGTTTGGAGGGGCAAAGAGATGCATATGGTGCGACGCACAAGAATATTTTTCATATTATGCCTGTGAAGAGCTTAAGCTAGCAAAGGAGCATCAATTGGTAATAGATATAGACAAGAAGCTCTGTGATTTTAGGACCTGCCTTCCTCTACCTGTGAATTGGGGAAAGGGGAGAATGAAGAAACTTTATGAAGATTTATCAGACAATAATGCAAGCACATCAGCTGCACGGTTAGAGCCGGTAGAGGAGCGAGATGAAAAGGAGGCTAGACCTCGACCTCAAAGAAATTATTCTATAGAGGCTTTAGTGAGGGCTAGGGATGCGATTATGCAGAAGACTACATGGAAGTCTCCTGTTGATCAATTCTCGGTCTATTCCCATATAGCCAATGTAGAAGAAAAGAGGAAGAGGGATGAGAGCCAAGAAGAGACTGAGCCAGAAAGAAGAGTGACCGGAAAGCAAAGCCAAGAGGCTGAAGAGAAGGCTAAAGAGCCTGAAAAGAAAGTACAATTTAAAGAGCCTATTGTTTCAAAGGAAGAGGAAAAGAAGAAGGAGATAAAGGAGGAAAAGAGGCCAGTTGGGCCAATTAAGATTCAAGAACCGACTAAATAGAAAGAGAAAGAACCAGAACCCATTCAAAAGACTAATGAAATTCAAGAGAATGTTCAAGAGAAAGATAAAGAAAAGAAGAAGAAAAAGAAGAGAATCCCAAAGGCAGTATTAATTTCTGAGTTGGAAAAGAAAAATGATGCGAGAGAGATATTAAATGATATTCTGTTAAAGAGCCAAGTTACGATGTCTTTGGAGCAGGTCTTCTCCATTGCGAAGCCTGAATTCAAGGACAACTTTATAAAGTTGATCAAGAGGAAGAGGTTTCCATTACCTGAAGATGTAGAGATGGAAGAGGCGACTGAAGATACGCATGTGACAAATGAAGCCGTAGCATTGAGCGATACTTCTGATGACGATGATGATGAGGTTGCAAGGTTTCATAAGAATTCCCTAGGTCCTATTACACCTGATGACAAGATGAGAAAGACAAAAAGTGAGTTTAGTAGGACTTTTTGGGCAAGAGGCACACCTGAAATGAAGGTGAAATTAGGGAGCAATGAGGAGTCATGTTTTGCTTTGGCCTTGATTGACTCACGGTCAAAAATAAATGTGATCTCCAAAAAGATTTATGATCAGTTTAGGTGGCCAATAGATAAAGACCATGGATGGAGGATGAGGACGACAGATAATGGCTCAGGAGCACTGCTTGAGGCATGCGCATTTGTGCCTGTGATAATAGGAGGGATATCTAAGGAATTTCACTTCTTTGTCCAGGACCATTGTTCATATGGGGCTATCCTTGGGCAGCCCTTTATAGCTGAGGTACGAATAGAGACTAAGGCGATGGATGATGGATCTACCTATGCATGAATGCATTCTAGATTTGCTCTTCATTCTTTGCAAGTAATGACTGTGTGACCGAATCACTCTAGAAATAGAAAGAATATAAAGAAGAAATCCATTAACTCGCATGACCATGATGAGTATATGCCCGTTGGAGAGTATGGAGCTTCTGCTGAGCAAAATTTATGTTAGGATCCACTATTGAGTGAGACAACAGTGGGAATTGGTTTGATGTCTCGCAAGACTCTGTACATAGTTTTGAGAGTTTTTTCGTTTATTCATCTGCATTTAAGTTGCTATGCTTACAGAAAGAGAATGTTTCAAATAAATTCAGAAAAGTTCATGAGAGACACTATAAAGATTTAGGAATCATGTTACTTGATGAGAGGATTGAGGATGTGATCCAGTTGGAGAGGAGTTTGACTACTCTAGACGAGCTTGAGCAGGCATTTGAGAGAAATGAGAAATCAGAAATCATTATGCTCAGCTCTATCCAAGACTATGAGATGATTGATGAGTTCATGAGAGAGCATGTAGTTAATGTAAACACGAAGTATAAGATTGTGGATAAGAAAGTGAAATCTATAGCTCAGCCATTGCCAGAAGATAGTCATGAGAAGTATCTGCGAGTATCCGATGACCCTATGCTGAGACGACGAGAGCTCATAGGGCATCATTTTACTGATGAGACTATAAAAGAGATCAAGTTTGGAGAAAAATCATTCCTGAGAGATAAAGAGAAAAAGAAATTCATTGAAGTCATCAAGAAACATGAAAAAACATTTGCACTTTTTCCACATGAGATAGGTTGCGCGGACTCGAAACAAGTACCTCCCATGATTATCTTTACAGTGCCACATATACCATGGAACATCCGACCTATACTAGTCCCAAAGGCTCACTTGCCTTAGTTGATGAGGCTGCTAAAGGAAAAGATTTGCATGTGGATATTGGAACCCTCCTCGGCTCCATATTCGAATAGGTGGTTTACAGTGCCTAAGAAAAATGGGAAGCTTCGTTTCATTCAGGATCTGCAGCATGTGAATAAAGTCACAATTAGAAATGTAGGGACAAGACCTATAGTGGATGAGTTTGCTGAAGCATTTGCTAGGCATTCCACCTACTCTATGGGTAATCTATATTCAGGTTATGACCAGTTTCAGTTGGCTATAGAGAGCAGAGATATCACGACCATGAGGACTCCACTGGGCCTTGTACACATGTGTACTTTGCCACAGGGAGCAACGAATTCTGTGGCTCACATGATGAATGCCATGAACCTGGTTTTATGAGACTTTATACCATCTATGACTATGCCATTCATCGATGATGTTCCTATAAAGGGATGTGAGGAAAGAGTGAAAGATGAGAGTTTAGATGCTTCAGGATGCAAAATGTTTGTTAGTGATCATATTTCTGAATGTGAGAAAATATTTGAGAGATTTGAAGATGTGGGGCTAACACATTCTTTAGAGAAATCTATTTTTGGTGTTGATGAGGTCCTCATTGTAGGACATCTGTGTTGCTTGCGAGTCCTGCAGTTGCTGCCAACTGGGACACAAAGAGAGATAGGCTGTCGGCGGCTCTAGCAGGTGCTTGCACATGCAGGAGAGAATCTGACGTAGAGAGAGAGGGGACAAGCAAAACGGGCAGCACGTAGAAACGTCCAGAAGAGATATAAATAGAGAGAGATTTGAGGCACAGATTGATCGAGGAGATATAGAGCCAACGTCTGTAGAGACAGAGAGAAATGCATACAAACTTATTGGCGACGATTCTGGCCAAGAGAAAGAGCTCTCATAGGTGCTGTTGGTGCAAATTCGATCACGAGATGGCGCGCGCACACAATTTCCGAGGGGCAGAGAGAGAAACAAACTTGCGGGAGCTGCGTGCGCTGACCAAAAGACCCGAAGAGAGAGAGAGATACAACATTAGGCAACGTCGTAGGAAGAGAGAGAGAGAGATTTGGTCGATAGATAAAATGCTAGAGAGAGAAAAAAGGAGAAAACCTTTCGGCACTGCGCATCAACGTGAAGGACAGATAGTTAGAGAGTTAGAGAGATTTCAATGAGAGAGAGAAATGAAAAAATAGTGGCGGTGCGACTTACAGAGAGAGAAATGGATATATGTCTAAGACAGACAAGATGAGAGAGACAAAGAGAGAGAAAAGAAATGGCATCCTTTAATGCAGAAGAGCTCTATTATGCAAGTGCAACGAATATTCGATTTTATGCGGTCTTTATTTCATCTGATTTCGATGGAGGCTACTCCCTCGTTATCTAGGCTTTGTGAAGGTGTTGTTGACTCAAATGATTTACCATTGAATGTTTTAAAGTGAGATTATGTAGGAGAGTCGAATTGTAAGAATCATGAATTAAGTTGCATCTGATGATGAGAATGAGCATTGGCATGTGATTCTATTTAATTGAAAACCCTAAGCATTACTAAACATTTTTATGAATGCACATACTTTATTCTATGTGTGTGATTGTTTTGATACATACAAACCTCTAAGGATAGATATAAATTATTTTCAGAGAATAGGGATTCATATCACAAGTTCTAAATATACTAACATGATTTTATGGCTCCTCCTCGTGGATCTTCTTGGTGCATCTATTCTCCAGGTTATTGAGTGATCGGAGGCTATTGGAGTTTATAAAGATAAAAAAATTATTAGACGAAGACTTGAAGTAGAGATTGGACGGAAGATTGGAAGAAAAGACCTATCCGCAAAAGTTGTGAAGACTCTCGAGACACGAGGGCGACTTGCTGCACTATAGCGGGAGGCCTACAGCATATCTAGACGATCCGCACTATAGCGGTGGTATATATTTGTATTCAATTGTTCGGCACTGTAGCGGATTTTCGCATCACCAATCCGCACTGTAGCGGGCATCTTTGTATCATTCAAATTTTATTGGACGACCTTTGCTACATTTTCATCGTATCATTGAGCTTCGTCTGCATTCCATATATTACTACTGTATCTGGACTTTCTTTCTCTTCCGACACCTACAGTCTCACGCGTATGCACGTTCGCTTGAGGGTAGGGGCCTTACGACGATCTCCATACACCAGAGAGTGAGAGGACGAGGCACCCAGTGCACAGACGTCGCTCGTCGGACAACGGGAACGGTGCACACAAGAGGGGGCCTGATCCAATCCCGGGCCTGTTCTTCCCGTTCGCTTGACCTCCTTCTTCCCGACACCGCATCTGCTAATTGCAACATTCTCACATACTCCTCTTCTGGAACACAATCTTAGATACCCATCTTTACCTCTCTTATACAACTCATCCTCTATCAATGAGTAGTCTTTGCATTCCACATTCATCACCTTCTCGTGAAATGTGTTTTTCACTTGATGCTCTTGTGTTTTCAACTGTTTTATGATCTCTTCTCCCCATAGTGGATTCTTGTGTATCCAAAACATGATTTCCTTCTCCACTGTTCTCCTTCCTTGGCAAACTTCACACTCTTGAACAAAATAGTGCATGTCTTTCTTTTGATCTAGCCAATGTACTCCCAATCTGTGAAGATTCACTAGGGTTTGAGTGTTTGAAGCATGGGCTGGTTTATGAGGGTTATGTGCCCTTTCTAGGTAACTCTTCTATTCCTCATCTAGGATGCAACTTAATACTATGCCTAAGTGATGGAGATAGTACAAGTGTCCTGAGAGCAAGATGTAGTTTTTGGTTTGACTTAGGACTTGAATTATGTCTATTTTAGAGAATTGAGATCCAAAACTTAGTAATGGGATAAGGTTTTCTGTCCAAGTAGGTACAACTTCTACCCAAAACAGATAAGTGTCAGGTAGTTCATCATCCACCCCTTGGGGTTCTTCTCCATTGCATAGTCTAGATAGATGATCTGCCCTAATGTGAGTCTTTTCTTGTTTCACCACAACCTCAAAATCAAACTCCGTCAATAGCAAAAACCACCTGACAATCCTTCCCGTGTTACAAGGCTTGTTCAATATATACAAGAGGGCTTGATGATCCACAAAGAACTTGAACTTGTTTGCTAGGATATAATGTCTGAGCTTCTTTACCGCATACACCATGCCTAATCCCTCTCTTTCAGTTGTGATGTAGTTCCTCTCAGCTTGGTTCATCTACCTACTTGCATAAGCAACTGGGAAGTCTAGCTTGGAATTCTCCACTGTCTATGCTAGAATGCATCCTAATGAAAAATTGGAAGCATCCACATGGACATGGAAAAATTTCTCCCAATTGGGTGGCTTCAGAATGGGTGCTGAGCTCAACCAATATTTCAATTTCTTAAAAGCCTCTTCACATTCTTCTGTCCATTCAAATTTGGTGATCAAGGCATATAAAGGTTTAGCAATCATAGCATAATTGTGGACAAACCTCTTGTAATATCCACAATGTCCCATAAAAGCTTGCAGTTCCTTCACAGTGTGCAACCACTATCTCACAGGTGCAACCACTATGGGAGATATCCACTTTGTGTGCTCTATCTCATAGGTAAACCCTACTGATAGCAGTTTATCGATTTCCTCCTTGATTTTGGTAGCATAAACATCATTATAAGTGTAGTGCCTTTGTTTGGAGGGTTTAGAATCATTGGCAATGTGTATTCTATGCACACAAATACTTGGGTCCACTCCCTTGAGATCCTTGTAACTCCATGCAAACACCTCCCTAAATTCCCTGACTAATGCTACCAATTGTTCTTCCTCTTATGGCTGAATATCATTGGCCATGACTATCTTTCTTTCTTCTCCTTCCTCCACTATGACTATCACTTGATTCACCTGTTCCTTGTTATCATAAGCATGATCTGTTCTACATTCTCTTTGGGGTGTTTGGAATATTACTTTCCTTTCTTCCACCTCATATCTCTTGAAATGCTCTAGAACATCAAGTTGTGTCTCGATTTGTTCTTCTTTCTTTTCTTCTTTCGGCATGTTGGAGGTATTCTTGTTATTGTGACTCCTTGTATCTGACATTACTAAACCATGTTGATTGGTATTAGGTCATATCCTTCTTAATCACAGATTTGGGACAGACTCTGTTCATTGACTTCTACTTCTAGGGTTAACAAAATTTGATTTCAGCCACAGGGCTCAAAATCCTCCTCCTCAAACCATTTTGGCTTGTAGCTAGAGTCCTCTATGCTTCTCTCCAGAATGCATTCTTCTTTGTTTAGTTTGTACATGCCCCCCTATTTTGGCTTGCACATCCATAACTGGGCAGACTCCTCAGAATCCACTTCTCCTAATGAACTCGAGTCCATTGAGGTGGTTCTCCAGGGATGCACCTTTCTCCAATCTTTGGCAGAGATATCATGATAAGTGCCATTCATTAGGTTCACTTTGGTCACATTGTCTTCATGTTGTAAGTAGATATGGTTAGTCCCCCTATCTTACACTACCTTGAGTTGTCTAAGAAATGGTCTTCCTAAGATGACACCATAGGTGGTCAACTTAGGAACTACAGCTAGGGTGTGTTGGAATTTGATTCCACATGTCTTCAAGTCCACCTGTTCTAGCAATCCAATGGGCTGCTCCAAATGACCCACTGTCTAATATGGTTTGTACTTTATGGCCTTGGAAGTCCAACATTATGGTGGAGTTTCCTTCTTTCCCCTCGCAATATCCTCTTATCTTATCCAAGGGTACTTGCATTATTCTTTCCCTCTCACATGAGTCCTTGTCTTTTTTAATAGAATCTCTACACATTCTTTCCAAATTAGGGTTTTGTTTCACAAGTTGCTCCCATGAGATTTTTCATGTCACTTTTATATCTTGACACTCTATAGCTTTCATTCTGTAACTTTGGCCATGTAGTCTCAAGCTTCTGCACTTTACACTCTGTTCCTCATCATGTTATGGTGTCTTTTCTCCCACTCCCCCTATAGGAGTCTTTTCCTCTTTGTACTCTTTGGCCTTTTTTTCTCTTAGCTCATTCTAGATGACTTGATCCATGCATTTCTGTAACCGCTCATCTGTCATTCGAGTCTCTTTCAAAGCTTGGTCTTTTTCCAACAATTGCTGAGCAGTTTCTATCAGTTGCTTACATAGAGCAAACCTCCTCTTTTCCACCTCAAGTATTGGGTATCCTTCCTTTTATTGTTGTTGTGGAATTTCTTTAAGGACTCCTTGGTATTGCTTCATCAAGGTCCTCATTTGCTTAGACAAAGGTTTTGCCAAAACTGATCCTCCCTTTTTTCCTTTTCTCCCATTCCCTTCTGGATCCTGTCTTTGCTCTTTTGCTTTAGCTCTCTCTTCCTTTTTCTCTAGGAGTTCTTCTTTCTTTTATCCATATTCTCTTCTAGACTTTCTTCCACCACTGTTTTCTCAGGGTTCTTTTTAGCCTCAGCCCTAGTTATCACTTGAACTTTCACTCTCCCTTCTGATTCATCATCACTTGGTATTGTGGACTCACTACTGGTTTGGACATTTGATTCTACCACCTTCACAACTTTTAATGGGGTTGTACTTGTACTCGGTTTGTTAGGGTTACTTGGGCAATCCTTTATGAGGTGATCTTTTGCACAGTCTTTCTAGTACACTTCCACTTTCAGTATGGGAGGTTGAGGGCACTCTCTTATAAAGTGATCTCCCCCACACCTGTAGCAAGTTCCCCTTTGAAAATTTCTAGGGTTCTGGTTACTCAATATTCTTTGTTGGGGCATGAACTTTTTTGTTACAAAAATGAAAGTGGCGGGATCTAGTTCATAGTTTCCATTACTATTCTGATAGGAAAAGTATTGATTTTTCTTATTGGCCAAACTCTCGTCTTCTTGGTATTCCTTTGGGTAGGATATGGAGCCTCTCTCTTTTGAGTCCTCATAATACAATGGTGTTGAAGGTGTTATTGCCCTTTCCAAATTTTCTTCCAAAGGTATGTACTTAACTGGCACCACATTGGTAGGTAAGGGTGGTTGTTGGCCTAAGAATTTCAAGGACTAGCTTCCCCCATTCATGCTATCATTTCCCTCCTTTTATGTCTTTTTGTTTTATGTTTGTATTTTTTGGTATTTTGGTTTTTAAGCTTGCAAGAAACAAAAAGTCGCGATTTTCTCACAGAAAGTCACGATTTTCTGAGGAAGACAATCAAAGGTGAATAGAAGTTTTGTGGTTTCCACTCTCTTCCCTCAGATTTTCTCCTAATTCTATCCTCAAAGGTCCTCCTAATAGAGGCAAAAAAGCTTAACAAAACATTGCAAAGTTTCAAACCATTGAGCAAAAGGCAGCCATTTTGAGTGTGCTAAACTCCCATATGGCCATCTATCCACTTCAATTTGACTGAAAACTTCACAAGGCCCACACACTTGATCTTCTATGCATCAAATGAAAAGTACATACCTGGCTTGACCTTTCATCAATCCTGCAGCTCCCATAGTCTAGCTTGTCCAAATGGAAAGAGGAAAGTGCTACTTACTTGTGGTTTTGACACCTCTAATCTAGGTAACTCATCCCCGACAATAGTGCCAAAAAAGAGAGCTATGTTGACATCCATACCTTCACCTTACAACAAGTCTCTGTCCCATTGTAGCAATAGGGACTTGATGACAAATAAGTGGGAAAGGGAATCCCTTTTTAATTTATCAATCCAAGAACAAGCTAACCCGAAATGTGCTTAGAGACTAGTGCTTCACAAACCACACATTAATCATGCACAAAGGATGCAAGCAAGCACAATTAAGAGAAGATCCATGAGGAGTGATAAATGTAAAAACAAACAAGAATCATGAAACACGACTTTCTAGGAAACACGATTTTCTACATATATGGAAGCTAGAAACTTCATAAGGTCATAACTCCCTCATACATGCACCAAATTGAGTGATTCAAGTGCCTTTTCCATGCCATTTTTCATGTAGATTTCAATTATGGCCGTGGAATAAGGAGATCTGGAGTGAAACAACAGGCGAAAGAGATTCGTGCTTACAAAAATGATGATAAAGGATAGACTTAGCAAAGATTACTCCTCAAAGACTTCACATATAAGTAGAACATCCATCCACAGATGCACAATCAACCAAATAACACATCAAAACTCCCATAAAGCATAGAGAAGACAATGGAGACAAGAGAAAACACATGTATCACAGCCAAAGGAGCTTCTCTTCTCATTACTACACAAGATAAAAAGAGAAAAAATGGCCCATAATTCTTCACATTTGTGGCTTTTATACTCTTTTGGAGAGAATCACGATTTTTTGCCTCAAGAGAGTCGTGATTTCCTACAAATTTCTTTTCTACACAAATGGGAAGGCTTCTTCTTGTCTACTTGGGGTTGGATGCTCCTAGGTTATTAGACAAAGACTCTTCCTAAGTGTTACAAAATTGGAGCTCTTATGTACAAGACATCAAGATAAAACACTATTTGAGGTAATTTGTCAACATTTCTTGTGTCTTTTATACTCTTTTGGAGAGAATCGTGATTTTTTGCCTGGAGAGAGTCATGATTTCGTGCAAATTTCTTTTCTACACAAATGGGAAGGGTTATTTCTATCTACTTGGTGTTGGATACTCCTGGGTCACTATAGGAAGACTCTTCCTGAGTGTTACAAAATTGGAGATCTTATGTACAAGACATCAAGATAAAACACTATTTGAGGTACTTTGTCAATAGTAGTCTTAGGTATATCAGCCCCAACCATCCGAACTTGGTTGTAGCCACTATACCCATTGAGAAAAGAGTTTCCAACAAAATCATCCAATAGGCTATCTAAGAAGGGTAATGAAAATGGATCAGGGAAAGTGGCTACATTTAATTTTCTATGATCAATGCATATGCAAAACTGCCTATTCTTTTTGGGTACTATCACAATCGATGAAATCCATTTGGCATGCTCCACTGGGACAATAAATCCAATACAAAATAATTTTCTATTTCCTCCTTTACTTGTTGAGCATAGTTGGAATTCATTCGATAACTTTATTGCTTGACTAGTCGAGCATCCGGGTTCAATACAACCTAGCATTGGTAAATTTGGGGATCTAGGCCTTTCATGTCTTGATAGGCCCAAGCAAAAACATCTTTGAATTCTTTTAGTAGATTTAACAGATCCTCTTGAAAGGTACAAGTCAGACCAACTTTTATTTTGACTGGGTCTGGATTAGCATCATCACCGAGATGGCAAGTCACTAACTGGTCATTTGGCACATAAAATTGCCATGCTATAGAAGGGTCACTCTCAGCCTAAAAGGTGTTCTAAAAATCCATAAGGTCCACTAATTTTGAGGCTTCATTGACAGAATCATCTGCAAAAGGTTTTACCGTATAGGTTGTTGGAGACCACTGGTCTAGCACCTTCTATAAGTCTACCGACCCGAGGGAAAGTAAATCCCAATTGGAGGTCATAAAGGCCTCTTCTTCATCGTCTAATAGTCCATCCAACATATGAGTAGATTTAGCTATGTACGGTCATGCAAGAATTTTGCATGGTTTAATATCATCTTATGGGGACCACATACTTATGGTGGTTAATTTTAAAAACAAGCTCATGTGGGTACAAGTCTAGTAGCACTTTGTCTTGCTTGAGCCAAGGTCGCCCAAAAAAAAGGTTACAATCAAGGCTAGATTTAGGGAGTTCAATAACAACAAAAGTCATTTTGAACACCACCCCTTGTAATGTGATAGGGATATCACACACTAAACCCATCTGGTGGACTCTTGATTGATAAACCATTCTTACAAAGAAAATTAACCGGATCTATGTTATTTCAACCTAATTTTTTATAGATTTCTCTCGTAGCTATGTTAACTACGAACCCACCATCAATAAGAGCATGCAAAATTTTATGATTCTTAAACCAAACAGTAATGAGTGGGACTGTATGATCTACTATAGAATGAGACTTTGGGTTGTTAGTAGCTGTGGCTGATGCTCGAGTTGGACTTGGATCAATTTTTTGCTAGAACTACTGTCGAATGCTAGGGACTAAAGTTAGTAACTGTCCCAATGGAATAGTAATCGGAGCCTTTGCTAAAATATCCCACGCAAAACTTGGATTTTGCACTTTCGATGAGGTGTCTAGGGACTATTACTAGTTCTGGTGCAGACTTGGTTGGGTATTCAACCTTTTATCGAGTCACATGTATGGGACCTGGGAAAACTGGTCGTTCTGTTGTCGTCAATATTTTCTCTCCTCTCTCACTCATGAAGGTCTACAGGAAACACATTCGGTGAAGGTAGCTTGAATTCCTTGAGAAGTTGGAGATGCATCAAGGATGTCAAAGGGAGTTCACGTGCAAACTTTGGAAGAAATCAAGTAAATTCAAGCTAGTAGTCAAAGCTCGTCAAATTTTTGGAGATTAGGGCAAAAATTTCAATGTCACCAAATCACATGAAAATTTGTACAATTTTGTAAAGCCTTTCAAAGGTAGACTATAGCCTGAATTTCACATGTAAAGGGATTTTGTAGCACATTGATATGCTATGTGCATTTTGTAAAAATGTAATTTTTCCACCTAGACCCTACAAAATCTTATATAGGAATTTCTGTTAGCCATATGGTCTAGCATGTATAAAGATCATATGCGGCTACACATTTGTACAAATTTTCAAGGCTATCAAAGCTTCCTAGACACCTCAATGCCACCTTGCAAACTTCCCAATGTAGTCAAACTTGTATAAGGGCGATTTAGATAGGAGTTTCTTTTGCATATTCCTAAAGGAGACCTTTCAAAACATAGGCCTAAAAATTTTCATCTTCATCAAAGGATATTTGGAGGGTCAAAGAGCACAATATCTAGTTTTCAAGGTCACCGCAATTTCCTAGAATAAGCAAATTGAAGGCTTGAAGGGCTACCACATGGCAAACAATGATTGAACCATGTTGTATGGTCAAGATGAGCTCACATTCAAGGGTGGAGATGCACTAAAGCTTAAAGCAAGGAGGATCCACGAGTTCTTTTCATCGGATAAACCTTTTTTGATGATCAAAGATCAATAATGCAAAGTTCGTCCAAAAGAAACACCTTATCTTATCCAAATGGTTGTCAGCACTGATCTGACGGTCGAGATTAGGCCTAGATCCAATGGTGGAGAATGAAGGTTCCTATTTTCCCCCCTTTGTCCTAGATATAATATAAAGAACCAATCCTAGCCATCCATTTGATAAATCCAATGGCTATAATGAAAAGCAGTTGATCCTAGCGTTGAGAGTTGATTTTTCTAGATCCAAGGGCCTAAAGCCATTCAAAAAACTATAAAACCCCCCTCCAAATTCGTGGAAAATCATTTTTATGCATCCATAGGGCCCTTGCTAGCTCATGGTTCTAGAAGAGAGAGATAAATTTGAGAGAGTCATATGTAGCCATGTAAAAGCCTTTACCATGTATCCTCATGAGATTGATTGCATAGATCCTAAGCTAGTTGCACCCATGATAATCTTTAATATTTCACATATTCCATGGAATCTTCCCCCTATACCAGTTCCAAAGGCTCACTTACCTGAGCTAATGAAACTACTTAAGGAGAAGATAAGCATGAGAATTTTAGAGCCATCTTTTGCACCTTACTCAAATAGATGGTTTATTGTGCCTAAAAAGAATGGGAATCTATGTTTTATTCAAGATCTCCAACCCCTCAATAAAGTTTCACCATAAAGAATGTCGGAACAGGACCCATTGTAGATGTGTTTACTGAATCATTTTCAGGGCATTCTATTTATTCAATGGGTGATTTATATTCTAGGTATGAACAATTCCAATTAGCAGTTGATAATCATGACATAACCACAATGAAGTCTCCTTCAGGCTTAGTGCAAATGTGTACTTTACCATATGGAGAGACTAATTCTGTGGCTCATCTAATGAGTGCTATGAATATGGTCTTACATGATTTTATTCCTCATATAACCATGCCATTCATTGATGATATTCCCATTAAAGGAAGTGAGGAATGTGTAAAGCACATGACCTTAGATTCATCTGGATGTCGTAAATTTGTTCTTGATCATATCTTTGATTGTGAACGAATATTTCAACGATTTGAGAAGGTAAGTCTCACATTTCCCATAGAAAAATCTATTTTTGGTGTCAAGAGGTTCTTATTGTTGGACATTTATGTGGTCATTATCGTCGAAAGCCATACCCACAAAAAGTTGATGCCATTAGCAAGATTTCTAAAATGTGTAACAATGTGAGTGAGGTACGTAGATTTCTTGGTGCTTGCATCTTTTATGTTATTTGGATCCCACAGTTTGCTCATCTTGCTGATTGTCTCTATGACTTGTTGAGGAATAAATGAAAATTTATTTGGATTGACGAACACATACAAGCTATGCATAAATTGAGAAAATTGTTGCTTGAAGCTCCCATCCTTGAGCATGTAGACTATTCTATTAATAAACCTATTGTATTGACTATTGATACTAGTCCTATTGGTATAGGTTGGGTCATAAGTCAAGATGATAATGAAGGGAATAGATATGCAATTAGGTTTGGGGCAAAAAGTTTACATGAAACACAATGAAAGTATCCACAGACCAAATGAGAACTATGGGGTATGGTAACAACTTTGAAAACAGATAATGAATATTTCATAGGTGCAAATGTCAAAGTTGAGACAGATTGTTTTCCTCTCATTGGAATGATAGCCAATTGTTCATCTCCTAATATAGCCATGCTTAGATGGATCTCATATATTAAGTTCATAAATCTTGAGTTAGTTCATATTTTAGGTAAGTCAAATTCAGTTGTAGATATGTTATCAAGAGCTAGATTTGATGATGATCTTGAAAGTGATCTAATAAAGAATGTGAACTTAGTTGACTATATTCCACATATATACGAGTATGAGCAATTTCATGAGTCTGAGTACAAAGATGAATGGAGAGACATAGGAAAGTATCTGAATACACTGCAACCATTACCTCGTTGGACTATGAATAGATTCCTTAACATTAGGAAACAAGCTTATAATTTTTTCCTACATAATGGTTATCTTTGGAGTCAGGGTAAGGTTAAGAATCCACAACGAGTCCTAGGAAAGTGAGGTCTTTAGTTTCAAGTAATGAAAGAAATGCATGGGAGATTATGGGAAGGTCATAAAAGATTTTTTGTAACATATGAAAAAATTAGAAGTACCTATTATTGGCCTAGGATGTATGTTGGCATTAGTAGCTATGTTTCTACATGTTCTACTTGTCAACTTCATTCGTCAGTCAAACATAGAGATCCATTGCATCCTACTTATCCACCTTGTATTCACTACAAGTGGGTAGTAGACCTTGTAACTATGCCTAAAGGTATTGACAAAATGTGTTACATTGTACTTGCAAGAGAAGACTTAACTAATCATGTAGAGGGACGTGCACTATGATCTAAGACCACTTATAATGTTTGAAAATTCTTTCTTGAAGATGTTATAAGTCGCTTTGGGTACATAGAGAAAGTAGTTGCTGATCATGGAGAGTTAGATGCGAGAGAAGCTAAAGAATTCTTTGAACATCACGGTACTCATTTGTCTCTCACTACTGCATATAATCCAGAGGTCAACAATAAAATAGAGAGAGGGCATCCACCTATTGTGAAAACCATATCTAAAGCATGTAATAGTGACATTAAACAATGGCCTAGATCCTTACCTTTGCACTTTGGGCAAATAGAATGATGTGCACACGTACCATAGGGTATATACCTGTTGAACTCATGTACTATCAAAAACCGTTGTTTCCAATTTAGTCTCATATTTTTGCATGGTCAAATTTGCCTTGGTTTGAAAACATTTCTACTGATGATTTTTTGAGTTTGTGTATTAAACAATTAGAACAAGGTAAATTAAGACTTGATGATGCTGTTGAAAAATTAAGAGAATCTAGAATGAAGAACAAGCTTTATTTTCACAAAAACTCATCGATTGCATCCTAAACTGATTGAAGTAGGAGATTGGGTGCTCATTTTTTTAATGATAGTTTTGACTCTCAATATGATGCACACAAAAAACTCACTCAACACTGGTTTGGACCACACATTGTATCAAAAGTCAACAACAATGGTACGTATGCTCTTTGTGAATTAAATGGTGTTGCATTAAAAACTTTGATTGCAGGTAAAAGGATAAAACTATTCAAGAAACGTGATAAATGACGAGTACATTTTAGATGAGGACATTGAAGAAGATGACAACAACAAGGCCGATTCATAAACAAGAGTATCCGTGAAAAAAATAAATAGAAAAAAAAAATATCATTTCTCTTTCAAGTTTATGTTGCTTTGTTTCTTTCAAGTTCATTCCATTTTTTGCCCATTCTTGCTTGTTTCTATTTTCACTTCATGCATGTTTCTTTTAAATCTTTGCATTGCATTGCATATCCACATCACTTGAGTCAAAAGGGCAAATGATAACCTTTTGTACTCATGTAACATTGTATCTTAATTAATAATTTATCTACTAAGAAATCTATTATAATCTAGGATTATGGAAAGATAGGGCATATAGATTTGGAGGTTTATTTTGGTAACATGACTTTCATATATAAACATACATATGTATCCTATATCGAAAGCATAATTATTGAAGTCCTAGCTCCTGCTACTACATGTTTCTACATCCTTAGTCCACCTCACAACACTTGTATCTGAGTTAAAACGATTGTTCTTCATCATCAAAAATGGTTCTACCTTGTATCGGGGTTTAATTTTCCCCCTTCATCAAAAAAGGAAAAATAAAGTAGTTACTAAATGTTTTTAGGAAGTTTACACTTTCTTCCACCCCAAAAAAGAGAACGTAACCATAAAGTCACCGAATCCTCATAAAAAGAAAAAAAGAGAGCAAGCCAAAGGAAGCTAAAGCAAGGGTAAGTAGGTAGATTTATGTATTAGTGGAGTTTAGTTAGATTTCCTTGTAATTAGAGAAAGAGCATATTCATATTTACGTAGGAAAGAAGTTGATCTAAAATAAGCTAAATATATCTCTTGAAAATCTTAAATCTCTATTTATAATCGTATTTAAGGTAGATTGCTTTATGAAAAAGGTACAAATTTTTCTTCAAGATGAGAGCAACTGATGCCTAAAAGATGACTCAATAAATTCACTTCCACTCTATATTGATGTTTTTCTTTTTGTTTTCAAAGTTGCCTGTTCATATATGTTGCATATTTGTTCATGCATATTCATGTTGTTTGTTTCAGTTATTTCTTTTATGCAAATTTTTGTTTCATGTCATATTGCCTACTCATTCATGCATACTATCATCTTTTTTCTTCTATGGGTCTCATGTTGTCTATAAAAGAATTTGATCCCTGGAACTTTTTGTTTTTTCAGAGAGACTAGAGTGGTGCTTCCAGAGGAATCACAGGTTTAGTGGGGGGCGAACGTCGTCGAGATTTTCTCTCCTCTCCCATTCATGAAGGCCTACAAGAAACACATTCGGTGAAGGTAGCCTAAATTCCCTGAGAAGTCCAAGATGCATCAAGGATATCAAAGGGAGTTCACATGCAAACTTCGGAAGAAATCAAGCAAATCTAGGGTAGCAATCAAAGTTGGTCAAATTTGGGAAATTAGGGCTAAAACTTCAATGTCACCAAATCACATGAAAATTCATATTATTATAAAGCCTATCAATGGAAGTCTATAGCCTAAATTTCACATGTAAATGGATTTTCTATCACATTGATATGCCTTGTGCATTTTATAAAAATATAATTTTTTCACTTAGATCCTACAAAATCTTGTATATGAATTTTTGTTAGCCATATGGTCTAGCACATATAAAGATCATATGTGGCTACACATTTGTACAAATTTTCAAGGCTATCAGAGCTTCCTAGACACCTTAATGCCACCTTGCAAACTTCCAAATGTAGTCAAACTTGTGTAAGAGAGATTCACGTGGGAGTTTTCTCTACGTATTCCTAAAGGAGACCTTTCAAAAGATAGTCCTACAAATTTTCATCTTCATCAAAGGATATTTGGAGGGTCAAAGAGCATAAAATCCAATTTTCAAGGTCACCGCAGTTTCCTAGAATAAGCAAATCGAAGGCTTGAAGGGCTACCACATGGCAAACAATGATTGGACCATGTTGTACGATCAGCATGAACTCACATTCAAGGGTGGAGATGCACTAAAGCTTAAAGCAAGGTGGAGATGCACTAAAGCTTAAAGCAAGGAGGATCCATGGATTTTTTTCATCGGATAAGACTTTTTTGATGGTCAACGATCAATAATACAAAGTTCATCTAAAAATAGCAGCTTATCTTATCCAAATTGATGTCAACACTGATTCAACTATCCAGATCAGCCCTAGATCCAATGGTGGAGAATGAAGGTACCTATTTTCCCCTCTTTTCCCTATATATCATATAAAGAACCAATCCTAGCCATCCATTTGATAAATCCAATGGTTGTAATGAAAAGTAGTTGATCCTAGGGTTGAGAGTTGATTTCTCTAGATCCAAGGGCCCAAATCCATTCAAAAAACTATAAATCCCCCCTCCAAATTCGTGGAAAATCATTGTTAGGCATGCATAGGGCCCTTTCTAGCACACCCCTCCAAGGTGGGCTAGTAAGAGCATAGTACATGTGACATTCAGTTGAACTGTCATGGTAAGAGGGTCGTGCGGACCGCCTTTGACCAGTAGAATGCTTAGCTTGATGTATCGCAACATTCATGTACATGTATGTCATTACAATATCTTTTAATTCATGTCTCTTGTCTCTTCTCTCTTAGTCTCTTATGTGTTTTTACATGTCTCCTTCTATCTCTTTCTATGTGTGAGAAGGCTGCGTAGTCTTGCATTGAATCAGTGAGGATAATCCATTGAGATTGAGAGAACAAGTTTCTATTTATTCATAAATCATGACCCAGATGCATTCATGCCATCCACAAACACCCATGCATATGTTTCAGTTTTGAAAGTATATAAGAAGCTCCATTCTTGGACCATTCCATTAGGGGCAAAAGTGAACCCTGCATGGGCCTTTTAGATTAAGGGGTGATTAGTGATGGACCAATGAGAGGAGGCTGGTGGCCACAATCTAGAGCCTCAATGAAGTAGGCTAGGCCTAGGTTTCCCTTGGTTCAGAGTAGTCAAAACAACTAAAATCTATTGAGATATGTGGTATTTCTTTCCTTAGTGGTTTCATGGGCCACAAAATTTGAAGTTCTCCAACCGAATTTGATTTGGGCCGTCAGATATTGAGGAGATCCAAAGATGGAGCTTGAAAGAAAGAAGGGAGTGCACCTTTTTTTTTCCATCGTTGGATGATGAAATGAATCTAGTGGCTCTCAATCCATGACAGTAAATAGATGGAATCTTCATTTTAAGGCCATCGGATCACCAAAGGATCCAAGGGCTCTTCTTAAATCCAAGCCATGCTAAATCGCATTTCAATCTCTTCCATTCTATTTGCAAGCATCCAATGTATGATAAGAACTCGGGTCCCAATTTTGGTAGTCTCTCTCTTACCTTTCCCATCTCCCACAGTGATGTGACCTTTGCTATGTCATTTTTTGCCAGAATTCCCAGCGTGAATCATACTCGTCAGTGAGAGATATTGGATGGTCTTGAATTACCCATGCATTTATACTCTCTCTCTTCCTTTTTCCCATATCTTACAAGTGATGTGATGGTCTATTTTGTCTTTTTCTACCAGAGAAAGATTCTTCAATCGTGTCCATCCACGATTAACATCTAATGGCTTCGAATGCCCATGAACCCAAGCACACTGAGAGGTCTATTTTGTCTTTTTTTACCAAACACATTCCAACCCAAGCACACTAAGAGCTCTATTTTGTCTTTTTTTGCCGGAAACACCTTCGTTAATCTCATGTGTTTGTGAAGGATATACGATGGCTCTTAATATTCAAGAATCCAAAAAAAGAAATTTATCAAATGTGGTCTCTTGGAAAAAGTATTTCTATATTAAAAACCACTAGAGGTTTCTTTATGTCCTTCATAGTAGAGAAGATTAATTTTAATCCCAAAAAATTAGGGATCTTTACAAGGCCCATGCAGGCCTCACTTTTTCCCCTAATGCTTCCTTTCAAAATCCATGCATGTGTATTCTTTTTTTCTCATCACGCATACATACCATCCAAAAGAACCCATTTATATGAATTAAATTTTGAAAGTGTATAAGAAGCTCCATTTTTTGGACCATTCTTCCTTTCCAAATTGATTCATGTGAATGGTTTTCTTTTGTCCTCGTCAGTCATGTTCATGCGTTTATCTTGAATTCATATGTTCCCCTTCCCATAATCAAATCATGACATCTCTCCTCTCCATACCCAACTTCATCTTCACCTTCACATTTTGATCACAAAAACCTTCCAAGACTCACTAGCTTCATACTCTATGCGTATGCTGTGGCGGAACCTGATCCACTCGGACTACGATCACCTCCACACCACCTGAGCCCACTTGGATGCTTTAAAAAATGTTTGTTGTTACTCTTTTAAACCTAGCTCAAACACTTTTATAGCTGGGTGAAGTCATTTACCTGATCGTGTCTATACTACTATTGTTTGAGTGTTGTTGCCATAATATAGACCATATTCTCCATAGGGTTTTTCCTTTCCTTCTTTTCTTTTTCATATTATTGTGTGTCCTTGTAATATCTTCAAATATGTTCAATCTCTCCATAAAAATGACATCATGGTAGAGGTAGGACCGTATTGCTATCAGCTTGTCCCTAGTTCCATTGAGATTCGTTGAAGTTCCCTATGTGTCGGACTCTATAATTGGTATAAGTAGAATAGGATGTGTTTTGTAAATGAGGCACTACATAACTTATACCTGGTTCTCCCTGTTCTTGAAGTACTGCATTAATAGGCAATCTATTTTGTGTTTTTGTGTTATAAGGGCAAGCTTCTGTAGAGTGACTCATTATGTCACAAATGGCACAATAGATTTGATTAAGATCCCAATTGATCACCACATGGCCATGGTTTTCACATTTCATACAATAAACCTGCTTCAAGGGGTGATCACTTTTACTTTTTATTAGAAATCAACCATTCCAAGTCTTCTGTAAATCCTCTGGCTTTATGCTCCAATTGTAATGCCATTGATATAGCTACATCTAATGTCATCCCACCAACACAACGGATGATCATGACCTCTCTTAACTGTTGGTTTAGGCCATTAATAAACCATTGAGTAATAAAATCATTGGGGAGATTCACATTGGCTTGTGGCAACTATCGTAAATGTGTGTGGAAAAGGGTAGCATAATCCTGCACACTCTGATTCATTTTTTTCCTGTTATTTTGTAAGTAATCAAATATTTCTACGACATTCTTCTTCAATCTGAAATGTTAAAGAAACCCATTCTTTACATCCTTGTACCATAAAAAATGATTAAGGTCAAACTCAATGAGCCATATTGCCACTTCATTAACTAAGGTAGACTAAAATACTATGGCCTTATATGCAGGATCCTCTAGGTTATTCAACACTATTTAATTGATTTCGAAGGTACGCACATGTGCATCCAGGTACTCTTTTGGAAATCCATTACATTTGGCATATGTCACTCCCATAGTTGGTTGTCTGTTGAATGCCCAGTTGTCATCCCTACACAAAATTTTGGGTATGTGCCATGGGTTCTGTGCTGGTGTTTACTGGTTGTTCTGGTTCATGGGTATTTATTGGTTCAGTTTTTTGGTTAGGGAATAATTTTTCCGAAAGTTCAAGATCTAATTTCGGGGTTGGGTTCCACTCTTCAGATACAAAATCGGAAATGAAAGCCTTTCTACTGCTCCAAAAACTGGGAAATTCCACTTCACTGCGATGTTCAGTAGGGTAGTCCACCTTGAACGGTGAATTACTATCTTCAAAATAGGTTCAACAAGCTTGTTAATATTATCAACAACTTCGTTTGTTATTTCAGCTGGGACCGGACTACCACCGGGTTCGGTTCTAACATCGAGCATCAAACTACTACTTGAGGGCACCGGACTGCTAGCAAGTTTGGTGTTGAGATGGGTACCGAACTATCATCAGACTGTACCAGATTAGGTTTTGGTATACTGTGAAGATAAAAAACAAGGAGATGCTATGGTACAGATTCACTATTGCTCGCTACACCCTTCCCTTCAGATGTAAAACCTTTTGTATTACTCCACAGTGGCCTCCCTAGGGTACTATTCACTCTCATGGGTTATTTATCTCTTCGATATTTGGGATAAGTCTCTCTAGAGCACATTATAGGCATGTAGAAAAATAATCTCCACTCACAAAGTGTATGCTAAGCTTCTTTCAGAAACTAAATTCCATTTCCTAGAGATGGTGGAAATTTTAACCTTTGTTCTTAATCTGACTGTATCCGATAAGATGACAGTGAACAGAGTAACTAGAAGGGTTCTTGGGATGGCAGGAGTAATCAAATTACAAAATTATACCACACTTATATCTTTACTGCAATATACTTCTCTGAACATCTACATAGTATTAACTTTTACAATTCTCCGTATCACTAATGTTTATCTCAAAACATGCACTATTACACTTATTAGCTAATCATATAATCCTTCTACTTAATTCACTTATAGGCATTGTGCATAGTATCAACAACCAACTTACTATTCACGAGTAATACGTTGCTGCACTGCACTAACTTTAACAGTGATTTTTTCAACAAGATTCAATTAATCACCTTTCTTAATGTTAAAAAATTCAACTGACAGAATCAATATGGTATCACACAAAACAAAAGAAATTCTAAAACTATCTGCACCAGGTGACTCCACCACACACAAATCCTACGGTCTCGTCGCACGCATTGGCATTACACGGGTACGACCATTCTTTGTATTAAAACATAATGGAGTTACAACGTTTGGGCCACTATAGCACTTCACCTAAAAATATGAAAAATTATAATTAACATTAATCCAAATAGCGGCCTAACACTGGCATGCACGGTGGACTTGAACCCTTAATATGCAAAAAAGTCATCATCAACAATACCCTGTATGTACAATGTACATGCCTCTTCAAAACTGTGTTTGATCTTTTTCTACAATGCCTTAAGGAGCTTCTATACATGCTCTGGATCTAGTAGTTGGGCATTGGGACTAGAAGAACTGGCAGCAATCACTTCATTGATGACATTCTGACTCCACTCTATAAAAAATGCTTCTTGTAAATAAAAGTGATTTTTCGTTGCAACTCAACATTTGAGTTGACTGTCAGCCACTTCTGATTTGATTTATTGTAATTTGTCCATCTAATTGGCGAGCTGATTTTCCAGGTGCTGCACTTGCTGAGATTGAAATTCAATGGTTTTAAAGTACACCTACCGCTCCTTCTAAGTAGCTTCAAGCTCTTTCTTTAGCTTTATGGACACACCAATCTCTTCCGTCAAGGCTTGGGCTTTCTAAAAAAGCTCTTCCTTGGTCACTGCCAATTCAGTCTCCCACTAGATAGCTTTAACATGCATTTGTGTGTAGGTTTGCTTCAGTGTAATTATTTTCTTTGTTGTGAGCTCCAATACTGAGCCAGTTCTAACAAATGCAACATCTTTTGTAGCTAGCTCGTTACGTAAATCAACAAGTTCACGATTTTTGTCAACCATCGGTTTGTGCACTCGGGATGCACTGGCTCTGAGGCCCAACGATTCCTCTTAGAGGGGAGCAATGTCGGCTTTAAGGAGATCCAGTTTATGTTGAAACTCTTGCTCAAGGACCTACTTCTCTGCATCCATATTTGATTGAAGTATAGATTGAAGTGTAGCAGAGGCTTGGATCAAATATTGCCCAAGTTTGGCAAGACAACAAACAAAATTTGTGATCCCAATGTAAATGAGGATCTTGGAAAAAATGGGTTTGCTGTGGCTGATCCATGTACAACATTGAGGTCATTTGAGTGGGGAGGAGAGAAATCCGGAGAGGCAAGGGGTGTGGCATCAATTGGCTGGTCCTTGTTGGAAGCAGATTTCACGGAGATGATAGGGGCGAACGAGATGGTGGGGATAAGTGGTTGATGGTAGTTAGGGGGGGACGGCTAGAGAGGATGCATCTTGCTCAGCAGTCATTGTAATGAATTTGCTAGCTTGTTCAAAAATTTGTTTATCTTCCAAACATGGACGGACTGCCTTCTGCACAGTCTTTGCGGGGGAGTGCACGTTATCTGTCAGAGTAAGAGGACTATGCTTCGATAGTGATGGCGGATCATTAGCACCACCATCCACAAAAGTGATGGCACCTGAGACCTCTAAGTGGGGACATTCTATAGAAGCGCATGTACTGGAGGACACTTCTTTGAGGATGACAATAATACTAGCTATAGCATGAGCAGAGGAAGAGCTAGATGCCAATGTAGCCTCCATTGCAACTTGTTGATGTTTGTGAGGAAAACAAGGCAACACAGAATTTGCCTCGTACTCCTCATCTTGATCCATAAGTGAAGACATCACGGAAGCCAGAAGAAGGGGAGGAACAATATCGTGGGGAACATTAGATGGGGCTTCAGGGAGGAGCAACATAAAGACATGCAGTAAATGGGTGCAAGGAAGATCCCCTTTGGATAACTGTTTTACAACCGCTTGACACTCTTTGTGAATGTGTTAGAAGTAAAATAGGGCCCAATTGACTAGCTCATGAGCAGCCATGTTAATGATGGAATACATTGGTGGTGATATACCGTAATTACATTTCTATGAATTCATGGTGGTGACTAAAAATTGAAGTGCATGGCACTTCGGAGGGGGTCGAAACATAATAGCATATTCATTTGATGATTTTTTAGGAAATAGCTGGTTCATTGTTGTGAGTGGTAATTAGGTTACCTCAGTTTGGCCTTCATTAGACAAGCTGAGGCAAGAAATGATAGTTTCAACTGTGAGGTGAACATTTGGGCCACTATGACACGTCACCTAAAAATATGAAAAATAACAATTAACATTAATCCAACTAGCAACCTTACATAGACTATGAGGAAACATTCTCGCCAGTTTCAAAGATGAATAGAATCAGAACATTAATTTGTTTTAATCCATACAATGCTTTCTTAAGTATGCAAATATAAGATGCATGATCAGTGTTTTCAAAACCTGGAGGTGATATACATAGATGATGAGAATCAGAACCTAGGTATGCACGTGATATACACAGATGAGGAATGTATTTGACTAAGAGAAGATACATTCAAGATCTACTTCTTAAGTTCAAAATGGAGAACACTAAACCTGTAGGTACACCTTTGGAGATGAATCATAGACTTAATGTTTATGAAGATGCTAAAGAATATCAAAGGTAGGTAGCTTTATATATGCTACTCATACAAGGGCAGACATCTCATATAGCATAGGAGTGCTAAGCCAATTCATGTGCTCTCAAAGAAGAACACACATGGATGCAACTAAGAGAGTACTTAAGTATCTCAAATGTACAATCAATGAAGGTATATTCTATCCTTACTTATCAAATTTGGATATCAAAATCTATTTAGATGTAGATTGGGCAGGAGCTAAGGATGATAGAAGCTAGTGTCATGGAGTTCCAAGAAGCAACCGACAATGGCTTTATCCCCAACTGAAGCAGAGTACAGAGGTTTGACCATAGCAACTCAAGAGGAAATATGGCTAAAAGCATTGTATACAAATTTGGGACTTGTGAGTTCCAAACCTCACATATTTGGAGACAGGTAAGTTCCATGCATCTAGTAGCAAACCCTATTTTCCATGCAAGAACCAAACACATAGAGATTTATTACCACTTCATCACGGAGAAGCTCATGGCAAAGGAGATTGAAATTTCTTTTGTTCCAACTAAAAAAGAAAGTGGCAGCTATGATGATGAAGGCACTTGATGGAATAAAGCTTTGCAGATTTAAATCAATGACAGGTATTCAACCTATTAGAGAATGAAGACTCAAGCATACTTTAGCTTGAGGGGGAGCTGTTGGAACATCAAGCTTACACTATGCTTGAGGTGGATTGGATCTACATAAAAAAATCTATGGTTTGAATTATGCCAAAATATCCATTGAAGCGTTCTTTTACTTATGCTCATTTATTGCACTTTTTTAAAAGATTTTTTATGGATCTTTTACCATTGTAAAAGCTTAGAGCTGATACTTGGAATTTAGAACAAATGATCTAGTTTTTATCTAAATTGAATTTGGTTTTCGGAAAAGATCATCAATTGACTCCATGCTATGAATTACTTAAAAAGTATGTTCCTAATGCTCATCACATTTTGCAGGGCAAATCTAAGTTGAAGGGAGATGCTACTTTTGAGTTTGAATGAGAAGTTATAATGGATAGGAGAATTAGACATCTTAGGAATCCTACAATAGTGGAAATTCTAGTTAAGTGGTTTGCATATCCTATTGAAGATTCAACATGGGTTGGTTTAGATGAGTTTATGGAACATTATCCTTCTTTTCAACTCAAAGGAAAAAGTTCCTCAAAGAGGGGGAGGTTATAACATACCACATTAATTTCCAAAAAAAAAGTGTGTAGGTAATGATGAAATTTTATATTTAGGATGTTCTGATCACGTCCCCAAAATTTTGTAGTAGTTATTTTCTACATTCTCTCTCTAGAAAGTTATCACATGAAAAATGTGTGTTAAATTTGAGCATGAAGATGAAGGAATTAGAAAAAGTGTTGTATGAAAGAAAGGTAGAGTATTCTTAGTAGAAAAACTTAATCTAATTGAAATTTTTGTAGTTCTTGTGTTTTACGTCTCACTTGGTTGCATGAAGATAGGTTAATGAAGAGATTTTTCATGTTTTTTCATCTCTCTAGAATTTCTGATTTTGCAAGGCTCAAAAGTGATATTTGGAATCCGATTTGGACCTAGGGCATCTTTAACACTATTGTACAGGTTGAAGAACTAAATATTTTTGTGTCTCACAAGCTTAAGATAATTCCTCACTGTTTTTGAGTTATAAGGTTTGGAAAAGTGCCCTTTTTAGGTACCTAAACAAAAGAAGCCTTGATTCTTCTTATTCATGTTCATAGATTTAGAAAAGGCACATTGGTATGTCGGTTATTTTGGATGATTGACGTGTGTGTGTGAGTGTGTTGCACATATTGCCTCTATTTTTGCAAGTTCAATTCTTGAGGTGGACATGAAAAGTAGATGCATGGGCGGTCTAGAAGTCTTGCACAAGACATGCAAAAAGACGCTATCTTGGAGCATGCAGATTCTAGGACTGCATGTCTAAGAAGGCATGATTTTTTGTGCAAAGGTGGAAAGGGAAGACCCAAAGACAAAAACTGAGAGCTAGGTAGAGATTATGGTTGTGCATTGATCATGATCATTTTCTTCTTGTGTGATTGAGATTGGGATGGAGATTGTGATTGTGATTGCGATTGGGACTGAGATCAGCTTGGGGGTGGTCGGGTGGATGAGGATTCATATTGAAGCTATTTGGTAGATTTTTGTAATGCAGATCAGAACTCCTTATAAGTTTGCAGAGATACTAAACTTCTTTCTCTCTCTTCTTTTTCTACGCATACTCTATTTTTCTTCCTTATATCTTGTTGTGCCAAATTCTATTATTTTGTGTGGGATTATGATTGAAGATTAAGAGACTTGTTACAAATACCATCTATTGGATGTTATGGAAGTGTCGACATGCAGGACACTTGGAGTGATGCTTGGAAGTGTCCAAGGAAATGCACCCCCTTGGCTTAGAGGTATATATATGGGTGGAGTTGGTTGGGTGGATATGTGCATCTCCCGCCCTATCAGAAGCTTATATTATACTCTTGAGTAGGCTTGCTAGTCCCTTAGTTTTATGGATTGTAGGCTTGTGGTGGATGAACACAACATATTCTTTAGTGGTCCTTCCCAAGTTTGTTGTACATCTTTCCTTCAAAATTCTCCATAGCACATCTCCTTTGATGGCATTTCAAAGAGAAGCAGAACAACCCATCACTTCCACTAGAAGAGTTGGTTGTTATCTAACCAAACGATAAGATGATCAGGCCTGATGGTGCTTGGGAAAAATATGAAGTCCCCTTCCTTGATCATGCATCTCTTTTTCCTCTCTTTGATTTATAAGTAGCTAGCTTTTCTAAGTGGCTTAGTTTTGCATACAATTGTCAATGGATTACATGATTCTTAATCAAGCTCTCCACATTTGATGATGAAAGGTGAGGTTCAATACCTTGCCAATAGAAGAGTTAGTGTCTATTTTTCTACAATGCAAGCAAAGCAAGTCCATTATGTTTGTTTTAGGTCACGATTTTTGGAGTAATCATATGAGTGAGAATAAAGTTTTCTCAGGGAAAGTAAACCAATTTTAAAGGGTTAAAGAAGAGCTAAAAATATGAGAAGAAATAAACTACTTGAAAAGAACTATGATGTTAATGATCACCTCATTATTAGTTGTCCCCAATTCACTAAAAAGGCAAAGAAGAAATAGGAACAAAAGTTTATTATAGATGCATCTACTCCAAAGCATAAGTCCACTAGTCTTGTACAAAATGAAGAACAAGCTTTTGTTAGATGAACTTGTTCATTGTGTGACCATACATGTTACCTAATAGAGTAATTTGTCTCTCGATCCACATAGTTTAGTATTGTGTGGGATGTTGTAAAAATACTTTTGCTGATGTAAAAATTTTGTAATTCTTTAGAGCATAAAAAAATCTTGTTGATATCATAAATAAAAAATAGTAAAAATAGTACAATTTGTCCTAAGGATTAATTATAATTAGTGGGTAAACAACCACTAAGTGTTTGTATGAAGCTCAATAAAGAACTCCTTCTATAGGCTTTTTGCGCATCTCAATAGAGAAAATCTTGTTGGAACTTGGGCACAAGCCTTATTTTTCTCTTTTCTCTTCATTCTTACATGTTTATTGACATTTTCTATGAGGAGGTGTTTTGTAGATATGGAAGGCTCTTCCTTTATCATTTGGTGAGATGCACCATTAGCATGCCAATCATTCTACATCAACTTCAATGTCTTGATCGTCTTTTCTATTGATAATGCCATTACCCTTAAAAGTCACTAATATGTAGCTAAAAATGTTGGGATATTCTTTCCACATTGTATAAGGCTTGCATTGGTAGATGAATGAAGGTTTTCCATTGAATGGGTTCTTTTTTTCCTCATTTGATAATGAATAGGGACCCCAATGCATTCAAGATTGAAGAGCTCTTTAAACCAAATGCCTGTAGTCCACTTTGTGTGTTGCAAATCAAGCTTTTTTTGAAGAAATAAGAGAAACATGAGCATTTTAGTGATTGGTTGTCTTCACGCAATTGCCCATGTCCAAGCAAATGCACCCCCTTGGCCTAGAGGTATTTCTATGGGTGTTGTTGGTTGGGTGGATGTGTGCATCACTCACCCCTTTCTAGGGCTTAGATTATGTTCTTGAGAAGGATTGCGAGTTCCTTAGTTGTTTAGATTGAAGTCTTGTGGTGGATGGCCACAATATTGGTAATTAGAGCACGTTTTATTGTTGAATTTTACTCACACAGATCTCTATGGACTTTACTTGTGAGCTTCAATGCTTTTTCAAAGCTATATCCTACAATTCTCTCTCTCTCTCTTGCTCTCTCTACTCCTATTTCTCTCTCTCTCATTCCCTCTCCTCTTTTTTATTTTCTCCTCTCTACTCCTTTCTTTCGGTCTCCCCCTCTCTCTAGCAATGACTCCTTTGAAGGTTTTAATCTAATAGTTGAGACAAAAGGGATTGCAATCTATGGCTATAGACTATGGAGCGGAGGTGTTTTCTCTCTATTTGGATTAACTTGGATTCAAGAGAGGTATAGCAGCTCCCTCCGTGATGGTCGTCAATACTAGAGCCCTAGGTAGGGGAAAAGGAAATGGTAACTATCTCATGCTTTTTCACATCAAGCCACTAGTAGTATCTCTTCCAAAGGTGGATTTTCTTTTGAAAAATCAAGAAAAATTAAATAAGACATGCTTATCAATGAGCTTTTCAACCCACGAACATCATTAGATTTCAACAAGCAGTGGCTTCACAAGGAATGGTTCCCTCGCAATCTAATCATCAATAAATGCCAATTCCTACTAACAAACTGTTGGAGATAGACATCTGCGAAAGCACGCGAACAGCACAAGGAAGGAGAAGAAGCTTGGAGCACAACACACAATACTGAATGTATTACTAGAGAACATACAAAGATAAGTAGCCCATTAGGGCAATAGGCATATATACAAGCGGGGGGGAAAAAACCTCCTAAAGAGGTAAAAAAGTGCCTCGATGGTCCTAGTGTGTTCACACACATCACTACCTAAATATATCAACAAATCCCCCCTGGGAGTGATGTGGTGAACAATGTTGAGGAATCACTCACGAATTTGACATACAGACAGACATAAAAGAAAAAGAAAAGAAGCGGAATCTTCAGAAAATCAAAAGCCTCAGTTGTACAGCGTGCGAAATCAGTCCGTTAACTAGAATCAAGAATTGTACGAGTAACAGAGCAATAAACCGCGGTGTGCACATAATGTGCGCATAATGCGCGCATAATGTGAATTAAAGAATGAGAGCGTGGAAGAGCGCAGAAGGAAAAATGTATATATACACCAAGGATTGAAGGACTCGGATGATGAGAAGAAGAGGATTATGAGAGATCGCGTATGAGTGAAGAGAGAGTAAGAAGTTCTCAGAAGACGCCATAGATCACGTATGTACAGATGAATAACAGAAACCTGGAATGTCAGGTATTCATCTAAGAGAGATGGTAATAAGAAACTACTCAGTGTAGGAGAGTTTCTACAGCTTGAGCAAGAAGAGGCCAAGCTAATTTGTGCACATCTTCTCTAATAGAAAACACATGTTCATGTGGAAGTTTGTGCGCTCTGTTCGCATGTGAAGAATCTGAGTTTTTTCGTGTTACAGTAGAAAGTTCGTTAACCATTAACAGTTACAGTTCGTTACTAAACGTGTCCCTCGGTACTCTCTCAGTAAATGAATGTCTCAGTCAAAGATATCTCAGTAAACGCATTTTCGGTCAGTTATAGTTTTCTCAGAAAGCGAGTTTTTCCAGTAGAACAACGAAGTATATCTCGCAGTAGAATTCGAAGCTTTGTATGAGAGATAGCTCATCTTGTAGCTAGACATCTCTACTTTAAGCTGATGAGAGTTTTCGGTGGAATGGATATGTACACACAGTACAAAGTCTAACCGGAAAGTGGCACTTCAAAACTGTGAAGTTTTTCTTTAAACTTCAAGAAGAAGTTCATTCAATGAAGGAAGTTCACGCATCACTTCCTTACTTCACATAAATTCATTTGAAGTAATCACGAGCAGAATCAAAGTTCATTCCGGTGATATTTCGGTAAAATTTCGGTGACGCCCCAGTGACAGTCCGGTGAAGTTCTGGTGGAATTCAAGTCGCAGTTTAACACAGTTAAGCGACAGTAATCCTGCTAAGCTACTGTTGATTACAGAGGTGTTCTATATTACTCTAGCTTAGCTCTCTATTCGGCGGCGCGGCAATTTCCGTAGGCCTGACAAGGTTCAAGCCTTTGCCGTGACGACCATCATCAGCGATATCAGAGTGGAAGTTATCGCCCACAAGTGGTATTAGAGCGGGTTAGTTCCACGAACGGCATCAGAGCCAAAAGACTCTCAAAGGCAACCTAAAGCAAACAAGAAGATCATGGCAGATCATGTCCAAATTGATAAGCTCTACAGAGATAATTAACCCGCGTGGGTAATGCGTATGGAAGCCTTACTTATGAGTAAGGACTTAACGATGTATGTGACCGGAGAAGAAAAGAAGCCGACCTTCGAAGATGATAGCCAACTGGAAAAAGAAGAGTTAGAAGCTTTGAAGCTGTGGTAGAAGAAAGATGCAACGGCAAGAGCCTACATTTACAACACTGTTTCTAATCATCTACTACCGCACATTAGAGGTTTGGAGAAAGCGGAGGACATATGGAGCGCATTGGAAGACCACTTCCAAAATACTACGAAAGCTAGAAAGGATAGCTTATGGTCCGAGTTCACAATGGACAAAAAGAAGCCGAGTCAAAGCATTAGTGACTACGTCACTAAAATGAAGGATCTAGCAGATAGTCTTAGATCCATAAAAGAAGATGTCGAAAATCACAGATTGATAGCGCAACTGCTAACAGGGTTGAGAGGAGATGAAAGGTGGAAACCTTTTGTACTTTCAACTGAACTTTAATTAAATCACTTTGTACCAGATTTAAATCAGTTGCTTGGTTTGATGCTCACATATGAGCAAGATCTGAAAGGAGATGGAGACAAAGGACAAAGCTCTGCAATGTACATGAAGAACAAGAAGAAAGACAAAGGTAAGTCAAAAGATGAAGAAGAGTCGAGCGCTCAAGCTTATTATGCTAGAGGTAAAGGCACCGGCAAAGCAAGAGGCTTTGGAAGAGGAAGAAGTAGTCAGAATACCAACAAGAAAGCTTGCTGGATTTGTGGACTAAGTAATCATCTGGCGCATGACTGTTGGCACAACCAACAGGGATCGAATCAAAATCAGAACAGTAATAGCAGAGGCAGAAGCGGAAGATATCAAGGTAACTTCCAAAAGCGTAGACAGAATCAAAGAGGAGGCTACGGTAGAGGTGGAACAAAAAGTTGGGGACAGGGCCAATCCTACAACACCACCTACAACAACTATGCAAATGACACACAGAATGAAAATCATACATCATTGATGATGAACTCAATCAGCACATCTGATAATGAAGATCTAAAGGTATTTTACATTGACTCTGGATGTTCTAATCACTTGTCAGGAAACATAGAACTGATGTCAGAATTGGAAAAGGGAAGTTCGAGTCATACTGTTCAAATAGGTGACAATACAAGACATAGCGTACATTCAATTGGAAAGGTGAAATGTAAGAGTGGAGCAAATTTGCTAACCAATGTTTTGTATGTTCCAACAATACCAAAAAATCTGATTAGTGTGGGACAGATAGTTGAGAGAGGTTTTCAGGTCAGATTTACAAACAAAGGAGTATTTGTAGAAGATCCCAAGAACGGATATAATCAGATCGTCTCTGGTAAGAAAGAAGGTAGACTCTTTACCTTAAGAGTACAAGGGAACATCGGCCAAGCGTTGCTCACATATGATGAAAAGGTGATTACAGAACTTGATCTCTCACACAAGAGATTAGGTCATTTCAATGAAAGAGGAATCAAAGCTATGATAGCGAATCAGTCTGTACTGGGATTACCGAATGTACAGAACCAACATATGATTCACAAATGCGAAGCTTGTCAGATGGGAAAATCCCACAGGTTACCTTTCCAGAAGAAAGGATTCAAACATGATGGTGTGCTAGAACTCATACATACAGATGTATGGGGACCAACAAAAGAAGGATCAATCAGTGGATCAAGGTATTACGTTTTATTCATTGATGATGCTACAAGATGGATAACGTTATATGTTTTGAAAGAGAAATCAGAAGTGTTTGGAGCTTTCAGGCATTTTCATGCATATGCTGAAAGACTCACAGGATGAAAGCTGAAGAGACTGAGGTCTGATGGAGGTGGAGAATACTTCTCCCGAGAGTTCAATGATTATCTTTGGAATGCAGGTATCAAGAGAGAAATAACCTGCAGGTATACACCACAACAAAACGGTGTAGCAGAAAGAAGGAACCGAACTCTAGTCAAGTTTGCACGAGCTATGCTGAAAGAAAAGAATTGTCCATCTTTGGGCTGAAGCCGTAAATACAACTACATACTTGGTAAACAGATTACCATGTACAACGTTAGAAGGAATGACCCCTTATGAAGCCTGGTGGGGAAAGAAGCCAACACTTGATCATTGTAAAGTGTTTGGATCAGTTGCTTATGCTTATATACCATCTCAACTGAGACATAAGCTTGAACCGAAAGCAGATAAATATGTGTTCATAGGATACGATGAAAAGCAGATGGGTTACAGGTTATGGAGTCCTCTAACCAAACAATTTACTATTTCCAGAGATGTAACGTTTGATGAACAAAAAAGCTGGTATGCAGATCAGAGTCATACAGCTGAAGAATTTGAAGAAGAGATAAAGAGAAAAGAGAAAGGTAGATCAATCGTACAGGTGAATAAAGATGAAGATTATATGCAGGCAAGTATGTCCAGGACCGGATCAGGTATGAGAAACGAAGATGAAGAAGTGTATTCAGATACACATGAAGAGTTTGAACCAAGAAGGTCAAACAGGAATAGAAGACAACCGGAAAGGTACTCGTATGATACATCATATATAACTCAGAAAGATTATGCATATATGGTCAAAGATGATGATGAACCTCAGAGCTATGATGAAGCTAAAGGCAAGAAGCAATGGGAAGAAGCAATGGAAGAAGAATTCAGCGCACTGGAAGAGAACAAGACATGGGAGCTTGTTCCTAAACTAAATGGTAAGAAAGTAATCAGAAATAATGGGTTTTCAAAGTTAAGAAACTTGCAGATGGAAGGATAGCCAGACATAAAGCGAGACTGGTTATCAAGGGCTATGCTCAGACGCATGGCATAGACTATGACAAGACGTTTAGTCCGGTGGCAAAGATGTCAACCATAAGGACAGTGATTGCTATAGCAGCATCAAAAGGATGGAAGCTAAGTCAAATAGATATAAAGAATGCATTCCTGAATGGATATATATCAGACGAAGTCTACATGGAACAACCAGAAGGTTTCATAAATTTCAGATACCCAGGACATGTGTGCAGACTAAGAAAAGCACTTTATGGACTGAAGCAAGCTCCAAGAGCTTGGAACTACAGACTTGTGAAGTATCTCAATGAACTTGGATACCAAAGTTCGAAGGCAGATGCAAGTCTACTCATCAAAAGAACAGAAGAAGGAATGATCTACATTTGCATTTATGTAGATGACATAATAATTACAGGAACCTCAGATGCAGGAATCACAGAGGTGAAGAAACTGCTCGAAAAAGAATTCAAAATCAGTGACCTAGGAAAGTTATCATACTTTCTAGGTATGGAAATCACATATACAGATCATGGTGTATATGTTACGCAAAAAGGGTATCTCCTAAACTTACTGAAGAAGTTTAATATGGAGAATTGCAGAGAAGCTTCAACACCGCTTGAAGTAAATCATAAACTCAGCAAATATGATGGTACAGAGTTCAAAGATATGAAGAAGTATCAGTCGTTAGTAGGAAGCTTAATTTACACTACGCTAACAAGACAGGATCTCAGCTATCCGGTGGGAGTTCTTTCACAGTTTATGCATTGTCCGACAGATCAACATTGGGTTGCAGGACAAAGAGTTCTTAGATATATAAAAGGAACTATAAAGGAAGGATTATATTATCCTTTTACATCAGATATAAAGCTGAGAGCATTCAGTGACTCAGACTGGGCAGGAAGTCAAGATGATAGAAGATCAACACACGGGTATATGATATACCTAGGAGATAAGCTTGTAAGCTGGTGCTCAAAGAAACAACATACAATAGCTTTATCGTCAACAGAAGCAGAATATAAAGGTTTAGTAGAAACCGTGAAAGAAGTAATATGGATGCAGACCTTTCTCAAAAGCATGGGTATTGATCAAGGTATACCAATTATACATGGAGACAATATGAGCTCTCTATATCTTGCAGCGAATCCGGTGTTTCACGCAAGAACAAAGCACATAGAAATTCAGTATCATTTCCTGAGGGAAAAGGTAATGGAGAAGGAGATAGAAATAGTCTACACTCCTACGAAAGATCAGATAGCAGATATCATGACAAAAAGCTTGGATGGAACAAAGACAAGCAGATTCAAAGAAATGGCAGGTATAAAAGAAAGAAAGATATATGAAAGACTGGAAGAAATTAGTGATTGAGGGGGAGCTGTTGAGGAATCACTCACGAATTTGACATACAGACAGACATAAAAGAAAAAGAAAAGAAGTGGAATCTTCAAAAAATCAAAAGCCTCAACTGTACAGCGTGCGAAATCAGTCCGTTAACTAGAATCAAGAATTGTACGAGTAACAGAGCAATAAACTACGGTGTGCGCATAATGTGCGCATAATGCGCACATAACGTGAATTAAAGAATGAGAGCGTGGAAGAGCGCAGAAGGAAAAATGTATATATACACCAAGGATTGAAGGACTCAGATGATGAGAAGAAGAGGATTATGAGAGATAGCGTATGAGTGAAGAGAGAGTAAGAAGTTCTCAGAAGACACCATAGATCGCGTATGTACAGATGAATAACAGAAACTTGGAATGTCAGGTATTCATCTAAGAGAGATGGTAATAAGAAACTACTCAGTGTAGGAGAGTTTCTACAGCTTGAGCAAGAAGAGGCCAAGCTAATTTGTACACATCTTCTCTAATAGAAAACACATGTTCATGTGGAAGTTTGTGCGCTCTGTTCGCATGTGAAGAATCTGAGTTTTTTCGTGTTACAGTAGAAAGTTCGTTAACCATTAACAGTTACAGTTCGTTACTAAACGTGTCCCTCGGTACTCTCTCAGTAAACAAATGTCTCAGTCAAAGATATCTCAGTAAACGCATTTTCGGTCAGTTATAGTTTTCTCAGAAAGTGAGTTTTTCCGGTAGAACAACAAAGTATATCTCGTAGTAGAATTCGAAGCTTTGTATGACAGATAGCTCATCTTGTAGCTAGACGTCTCTACTTTAAGCTGATCAGAGTTTTTGGTGGAATGGATATGTACACACAGTACAAAGTCTAACCGGAAAGTGGCACTTCAGAACTGTGAAATTTTTCTTTAAACTTCAAGAAGAAGTTCATTCAGTGATGGAAGTTCACGCATCACTTCCTTACTTCACATAAATTCATTTGAAGTAATCATGAGTAGAATCAAAGTTCATTCCGGTGATATTTCGGTAAAATTTCGGTGACGCCCCAGTGACGGTCCGGTGAAGTTCCGGTGGAATTCAAGTCGCAGTTTAACACAGTTAAGTGACAGTAATCGTGCTAAGCTACTGTTGATTACAGAGGTGTTCTATATCACTCTAGCTTAGCTCTCTATTCGGCGGCGTGGCAATTTCCGCAGGCCTGACAAGGTTCAAGCCTTTGCCGTGACGACCATCATCAGCGATATTAGAGCGAAAGTTATCGCCCACAAACAAGGAGGTGGCACTCATGCATAAGGAAGTGCCAAGCTATGTGGAAATCAACCCACAAAAGGAATTAAGCCCAAAGCTTTGCGGAAAGCTTCAAACTTCTCCCTAGGTAGAGCCTTCGTGAAAAGGTCTACAATGTTCTCATGTGTGGGCACATATGCCAAGCTGATCTGCCTAGGAGAGAACCTCTCCTTGACATAGTGATAATGTACCTCAATGTGCTTAGTGCGAGCATGGAACACAAGGTTCCTCGCAACTGCCAATGCGCTCTAACTGTCAGTGAGGATGGTGGTGGCAGAAGACTGACCAACACCCAAATCAACCATAAGGTGTATGAGCCACACACACTCAAGAGTCGTTGTGAAAGCTGTCCTATACTCAGCCTCTCAACTGGAAGTGGCCATAGTAGGCTGCTTCTTGCTCAACCAAGATATACATGAGCTACCAAGCATGAAGCAAAAGCCACTAGTGGACACACGGGTGTCATAGCAACCAGCCTAATCAGAGTCACAAAAAGCATGCAAATCTAGCGATAGTGATCCCCCCTTGGGATAAAACAACCCAAGTAGCCGAGTACCACTCAAGTAGTGAAAGATGTGCTTAAACGCTTGCCAATGCTTGAATCCTGGGCAATGCATAAACCTGCTCATCTGTGAGACAACAAACTGAATGTCTTGCCAAGTAATGCATAAGTAAATCAAGCATCCAACAGCCTCCTGATTGAGAACAACATCAAATGCATCTCCGGCATCATGAAGACTCAATCGTAAAACTGTCTACATAGGAGTGACAACAGGCTTACAGTCTTCAAGGCCAAAACACTGCAATAATGTGTCAATATATTTCGTTTGACACAAAGCCATTCCACCATCAACTTGCATAAACTGAATGCCCAAATAGTGATGCAAATGCCCCAAATCAGACATCTCAAATGAGGCATGCAAATTAGTGTTAAAATCATCAATATGCTTCTCAATAGGACCTGTGAGCAGCATGTCATCAACATAGACAACAATGATCAGAAGCACATCACTAGCACGCTTAACATATAAGGTGCTTTTAGTTGGACTATTCTCAAAACCATGTGCAATCAGATAGGCATGTATCTTCTCATACCAAGCACGTGGTGCTTGCTCTAAACCATATAATGCCTTCTTTAACCTGCACACTAGTTTTGATGCCCTTTTTGCACAAAGCCACGGGGCTGAAAAACATACACTTCTTCGTGCAAGTCACAATTCAAAAATGTTGTTTTAATGTCCAAATGCAATTTTAAGTAGCCCGAACTGAACCATCTTTTGGAAATGAGGAACGCTGCATTTTGATCAAAATACAGCCTTCACAAAGATGTTTTCCAGGTGCCTCAAGTTTGGGCAAAGAGGACACCATTATAGATTTCTGTAGGCGTAGCAAACCTTTGCATCTAACATAGCCTAAGAATCATGTACTACACATGCCGAATCATTGAGAAATCTTTCATAGTCTATGAGCTTATAGAGCCCACGACATAAAATGCCAGAAGCAATAATCACATTGCCATTTGATAGATCATGAACTGTACAACTATCATCAACAAATTTCACAACCAAGCCAATCTTGGCTACTGCAGAAACTGATAATAGGTTCTTCTTGATCCTGGCACAAATAAAGCATCTAGCTAAGTGAAAGAACTACCATCAACAATAGTCAAAATGATCTTACCAACTCCCATAACAGGATAAGAGGAGTTGTTGGCGCATGTAATCGTATTCCGTGTAGGGGCAGGCTCGAGTGAAGAGAAGAAACTATGCTGCGAGGTAATATGTTTGGTTGCCCCATTGTCAAAATACCAAACATCTGAGTCTACTGCAGACATGCACTGCTCATGAGAAGATGGATCAAAACTATAGACAGTAGTAAATGCCCATTCTTCTTCCTGCACAAGACTAGCAGACTCTGTTTTTGGTGTAGAGGCCTCTACAATAACCATTCGAGCCTCTTTCTTCTTTGCCTATTTAGCAGCCAGTTTTGGACAGTTCTTTATGATATGATCATTCCCTTTACAATACTTGCAAAACAATTTTTGCTTTTCTGATTTCTTCTCATCTTTATCTTCCTTCTTCGAACGTGCAGCATTTGTAGATTTCTGCTTACTAATTGAAGAGCTCCATTTTCCTTTGCCTTTTTGACTAGCAAGGAAAGCTTGATCGGCAACATGCATAATGGACCTGTTCTACCTGGACTGATCTCTTGCAATAGAACAGAGACTAACTCCTGAAATGAAAAGGCATTTGGATTGCCTTTCATCATTAACCAAAGAGTAGAAGCAAAACTTTGATATGAATCACGAAGACCATTCAGAACGGTATGCACAAGTGAGCTATCTGGTATTACCTCATCAACGGAAATCAACTGTTCCTTCAAGTTTTTGATCTTAGTTAGAAAATTGTCCATAGAATCACCTTCATTCATGTGCTCACTCTCCAATTGTTTTTGGAGGTAAGCAACACGAGCCTCATTCCTAGCTTGGTGCAATGTGGTAAGTGTATCCCAAGCATCCTTAGCTGTTCTGCAAGAGCGAATGTGAGGAATAATGGCACGTTTGACAGACAAAGCTATCAATGCATGTGCCTGGGCATCTTTGCCATCCCAACAAATTTCCTATGTAGTAGGTGCAACAGAAACCGCAACACGAACATGAATATGGAATATGATCATCTTTGACACCTTCTACCTTAGCTTCTGTACCTGCAGTTGTAACAGTTGCAGGTGTGATAGGACGTTTTTCAACACCTTGCACAATGTTCCAAAGTCCTTTTGCAACCAATACATGTTGCATCATATAAGACCATAACGGGTAGTTGGTACCATCCAACTTATCCTCAACAGCCAACATACAGAATACAACACTGCTTTCAACCATGGACGACGACTAAAATACCTTGATGTAGAAAATTGACTATATCTCAAAAAGTTGAACAAAAATGCATAGAGGAATTCTACTAGACTTGTAGCAGACTTCTAGATGCTTATACTGGCGAAGAGAAATTGGTATATACCTTTGGCACAAAAAGATGAAATAGCCTCCACAAGCGCTGTGATAGTGCGTTCAGAGGCCGAAACGAGCTCAGATCGCGATTTTGGCACCATAGAGCAAAGATGTTTTGATCTCGAAAACACGCTGAGTATGCTCACCAAAATTCGTGCGATTCTAAGACTGCAACCAAAGGAGTGTCGACGGTGCCCTAGATGAAGCGTCGACCTGCTCTGATACCAATTGTTGGAGATAGACATCTGTGGAAGCACGCGAATAGCACAGGGAAGGAGAAGAATCTTGGATCACAACACACAATACTGAATGTATTACTAGAGAATGTACAAAGATAAGTAGCCCATTAGGGGAATAGGCATATATACAATCTGGGGGAAAAAAAACCTCCTAAAGAGGGAAAAAAGTGCCCCGGCGGTCCTAGTCTGTTCACACACATCACCACCTAAATATTCCAATACAAACCATCCTTCTCATGCTCAAAAATGAAGATATGGCTTTTGACGCCCTTCAAGTTGGAACTTGGTAGATCTTTTACATCACTTTATGTTTATTTAAATGCCTCTGAACTTCATCCCTAACAAATTGAAACCTTTGAAGTGTCCTCTCTGGCTAGAGCTCCCTAATCTCCCATTCTTCCTTTATGAATTTATTAAGGAAATTATGGCC